>LNAC01000107.1:742009-755385 GCA_002007465.1 Ailurus styani
CCCCCGCCGCGAGGCAGGGTCAGGGCGTGCCGAGCAACGCGAGTGGCTCCTAGGAGCATGCCCTCAAGGTCACAGACGTTTCTAGAAGCAGGGCAGGGCGACCTGGCCAGAGGCTGAGCCCTCTCAGGGGCTGTGGCCATCCTCAGGGCGACTCCCGCAGACACCCGCAGCCTCCAGGCCCCCCGGGCCCCCAGCGGGAAAGCCCCTCTGTGGCACGCGAGGCCGGGTCCCCGTCAGGTGTGGCCTCGGATCTGCGGGGGGACCTGGACGAGCCCTTACCCTCTCTGGGTGACGGGGACGACGCACGGAGGGCGGCAGGGGGATGGCCCCCCGAGGCTGGCTGCCCGGGGCCTGGAGTCACCGGGAGCAGTGCTGGGACCTCTGGGGCCAGGCTGCTCCCCTGACGCTCCCGCAGGCTCAGGGGCTCCCAGAGCTGAGCGGCCGCCCACAGGTCAGCGCGCCCACACCTTGGTACCCCGAGCCCGCGGAGCGGTGGGCCGGGCCCTGGGCCCCTGCGTTTGCTCCACCCGCAAGGGGGCCGTCCTGTTAGCTTTAAGATCCTGATGCTCACGCTGGGAGCACGGCGCTCGCTCCAGGTGCGCGAAGCTGTCACGGCCACACGGAGCAGGCACAGGGGAGATACCCGCCGGATAAACATTTCGCCCTGAACCACCACAGGCCCTGAAGGGAGTTCACTCGTGGGGGAGAGGAGGGGGGCGTCCCCCCCTGACCGTGCGGGGCAGGAGAGAACGGGGACCAGCACAGGCCCCACCGCAGCCGCGCCAGCGGTGTGAGCGACCTCCAGTGCCAGCCAGCATCAGAGAGAAGCAGACGGGGCCAGTGGGCAGCAGGTCACGGGCTCCGATCGCCACCAGCCCCGCCGAGCCCCACCTTGCCCGGAGCCCAGTTAGGGCCTGGAGGGTGCAGCTGGGACCCTTGGTGCCCGAGGGGCCCTGCCTCCCTGCCATCGGCTGCTCCCCACCCCACCCCCACTGGCAGCAGAGTGGACGGGGCTGAGCTGCGGTCACTTGCAGGGCCCGGGGCCCGGGTGCAGCCAGGCACGTGGGTCCTCTGGCACAGCGGCAGGAGGCCCGAGGTCCGGGGAGCCCCTGGACCGCTCCCCCAGCTCCAGGCCCCTTGCTGAGCAGATGGGTCAGAGCTGGGGCCATGGGTGCCCCCCGGTGACATGTGACCCCGGACTGCAGACAGCTGTGCCACGGTCTCGTGGTCCAGGATAGGTGGGCCCGGGTGAGTCACGAGCTCAGGCTGGATGAAGGTCAGCCTCTGTTTCCGGGGCCCCACTGGGTGTCTAAGGGGGAAACTCCCGTGAGCCGAGCCTGCCCCGTGCCCAGTCTCCCTTCCTCTTTCCTCGGGCCTGGGCCTGGGCCGGCCGGACCACACCTGGGGGCCACGCGGCCGACACCCCCTTTCACAGCCGCTTCCTGCCCAGTCTTCCCCCTGGGGGCTCGGGGGGTGCCCCAGCATCCCAAAGGCTCACCCACGAGAAGGGACTTGGGGTGAGGATCCCTCAGACACCCAGTGCTCCTCGTGGCACAGAAGGGGAGACTGAGGCCCAGAGCACCGTGAACAGCTGCCCCCAGCCACGTGGCCGGTGAGTGGCCCCGTAACTACCCACCTTCAGACAGAGCTGGGCCTGGGGGACCTGTCAGGTGTGAGGAGCTGACGCTTTCCGCCAGGGGTCCTGGCTCTGTCCTTGGGTCACCACGCAGGGTCCAGGGACCCTGTTACCCGAAGACGATGCCAGGCTCCGCATCCCATGCCCTCCAGGCCTGGCCCCCAGCCGCATCCCTCCCCAGGAATGCTGGTCTCTGCGCTGCACTGACCGTGGTCCCCCACGAGGCTTCGGGCGACCGCAGAGCAGAAAGCAGCGTCGTCCTCGCGTGGGGCCTGGTCTCAGGGTTCCCCGCACGCCGGCCTGTCACAGCTGCTCCCGGGGCTCGGCAGTCCCTCCAAACGTCCTCAGGCCCCGGCACCTGCGTGCTCTCCAGACCCTCCGTCTCTCTAGCGCCTGCCGAGCTCATCCTCCCAGACCCGTGGCAGACCAGCTCCGGCCACGAACCACAGCTGCTCTGGTAAGGCCACACGTTCGGGACCCTTTCGTCCTTCTGGTCCCACCCGTCTGGGTCCACGGCCTTCCCTGAGGCCCTCCCCCCCGCCCCGGCTCACCCACGAGCCACGGGCCCCCGGGGCTCCACGCCCGCCCCTGGGTGGGAGATGGTGGGAGGAGGGTGAAAAGGTGGATGTGCCCTGTATCCCGGTTGTGGCCACGGGTCCATTTCTGAACGCATGTGTCGAACCTTAAACCCTACAGCTTCAATGCGCACATTTTATCAAGTGTCAATTATGTCCCAATAAAGCTGCTAAAAAATCTGTGTTAGCACCCAGGGGAACAAAGCTACGGGAGCCACGCCAGAAGGCCACGGGAACCTCAGCGCGGAAGACGGAGTGCGTGTGGGCAGCAGGCAGACCCCCACATGGGTGGCCGATGTTCCCACCAAGAGCCAAGGACGGGCGGGACAGGGCAGTGACCCACGACAGGAAGGAAGCTTCTCGTGTGAAGATGAACCAGCTCAATGAAAGGAAAAAAACCTCAGGTCATTCTCAGAGGAAAAACTATCTGAGACGTTGAGGCTAAAGAAACAATTCTATTAAATCTCTAGGCAGAGAAAAAATTTAAATACTACATTAAACTTGTCGTGCCCTTAAAATAGTAAGTTCCAGAAACAGTAGGGCAGTACTCAGTTCTGAGAGAAAATAACTCCGATCCAAGATTTTATATACAAATAAGTCAGGAATTAGGCCGCAGGGGAGCTGCAACCCACCTGGAGACGAACTGGGGGGAGATCCCACCAGAATGTGGCAGGGGTCCTACTGTGGACAATCTGAGGGTGAAAACCTACACCCAGAAGCAAATCCAAATAATCACTGTGATGCGGTTAAAAACAGGACACCGTGGCCATAAACAATCTTTGTAAAGACTTTAAGTCATCTCTACCCCCAACCTGGGACTCGAACTCACAACCCCAAGACCGAGAGCCGCACATTCCACTGACTGAGTCAGCTGGGCATCCTGGGACGCCATGAACGGTTTTAAAAAAGCGTATTCGGTATGCTCAAAAAACACCAACCAAGTGAGCCTTCCTCTTCTAAGATCCCCCCAAATCCAGCAGGCTGGCGGCAGGAGGGGCCAGGGTGAGGCAGGGGCCGCGCGGACGGGGGGCTTCCTGCCGGCTGCCAGGGGACCAGCCCGGCTCCGAGCGCAGGCGCGGCTGCTACCATCAGGCCCCTGCAAGGAGAGCGTCTCCCCTGCAGCTCGTGGCGCAAGCAGCAAACCCTGCCGAGCGAGGCGCCCACGACGCCAGGGCCAGGCACTCGCCACCGGCTGGTGGGGCAGTGACTGTCGACACATCTGACTCCTTGTTACAAGACGAGGCCTCTCGGATTGGGGAGAAAATCAAAATCGAAGTGAGATCTGTAAGGAAAGGTCTAAGAGAGAGCAAATGGGAAAGGTTCGACCGTCGGTCAGAGGAGACAGGCCAGGAGATGGAACCAGAGGGATCGAAGCTCCGGGGTTAGAGGCACGGCCGCACGCGCGCGGGCGAGGATGGGACGCGAGGGGCCGTCCCCCCCCCGGGCACGGGAAGGACGCGCAGCAGTCGTCAGGACGGGGACCTCCTGAGCCGGTGCTCGTGACTCACACGCACAAGCCAGCCTCTGGCTGCCCCCGGGGCCCCGGACCGTCAGTGGCGCTCGAGCCGCGTCCACACGGCCATCCGGCATCACGCCGAGACCCCGCGCGGTCTTCCTCCGGGCCCCCAGGGCTGCCGTCCCCCCTCGGGCCGTCCTCGCCGTAGCCCCCTGCCACCCCCGGCCCGACTCCACCTCCCCAGTTCTGTCCCTTCGGGGGTGACCCACGGTGGGACTCACGACACGTGTCACCTGGGACGGGCTCCTAGCTCGGCACAGCCCGCCCGCTGCCGTGCGGGAACGGCTGTCCCTGCGAGGGCCGGCGAGTGTCCCCGCGTGGCCGGCAGTCGCACCACCCCCTGCCGGAGGGCAGCCGGGCCGCCCCGGTTTCTGGCTCCAGCAAAGCCACTTGGAGTGCGAGGGCCCGGGTTTCCGGGTGAACATGACCGTCCACCCGTCTGGGACCTGGGACCCACGCCCCAGAGGGCAGGTGTTGGGTCACCCGAAAGTCGCCGCCCAAATGTCCTGAAGGCCACGTCGGAGGGCCCAGCTGTCGCTGCTCTGTGACGTGGACAGGGACGTGTGACCGCAGCTGCACTCCCATCTCCCGGAGGCTAATGACCTTGGACGTCCTCTCGTGGGCTCGCGTGCCACGGCCTCTCCCGGGAGGTGTCTGGTCCTTCTTCCGGCTTTCTCACCGGCCCGTCCTGAGAGCGCGGGGCTGGGGGCTCTCGGACGTCGCATGCTTGCTTTGCGAAGACCCCTCCGAGCGTGCGGCCGGGCGGGCCGTCCTCCCGACGAGACAATCCACGGAGAAAAGGCTTTTAATTCGGATGAGGTTCAGGTTAACAGTTTTCCCCTTTTACGGGCCGTGCTTCGCCGCAGTTCTGAGAACACACACCTCCACGTAGCCCTGAGAAATCTCCTGGGCTTTCTTCTGCAAGTGCTACCGTTCCACATTCCGGACTTAAGACTGTGATCCATTTCGGGGTCATTTTTTTTTTATTCTGATAGAATGCATGTGACATAAAACTTACCATTTTCAAGTGTGCAGGTCAAAGGCGCTACGTACATTCACGACGTGCAGCCATCACCACCATCCACTGCCGGTCCCCCTTCCCCCCCCAAACCACCCCCCGTGCCCATTGGTGGCCGCGCCCCAGCCCCAGCCCCAGCCCACCACACATCCAGTTTGTCTCTAGGGATGGGCCTCTTCTCACTTGAATTTGAGTTAATGTTCGTAGAGTGTGTGAGGCTTAGGCCAATGTTCCTATTTCTGCCGGGGGAGGTCCAGTCCTCTAGCTCCATTTGTTGTTCCTTCTCCCACTGAATGGCGTTCACACCTGTGTCAGGAGCCACTAGGGCGGGTCTGCATGGGTCCACTTTGGTTCTTCCGTGTGCTGTCGACCCCACGCCAACGTCATGCGCTCTGGACCCCACAGCGGTATGGGAGGCTTTAGATGTACTTTCTCCTTGTTTTCGGGACTGTTGCTAACTATGGAGGTCCTCTGCATTTCTATGTAAATTTAGAATAATCTCGTCTATGTCTTCAAGACACCTTGCTGGAGTTTTAATAGAACTGTGCTAAATCTATAGCGCAACGTAGGAAGGGATTGATGCCCTCATTTGTTGGATCTTCCAATCCATGAGCGTGCTGTGTCTCTCCGTTGACTTCGGGCTTTGACTTCTTCCAGCAGCATTTTGGAGGCAGCATTTTGGAAGACGCAGCATACAGGTCTCGTACATATTTTGTCAAACTTAAACCTTAGCGTTTTATCTTTTGGAATGATTCCAAACACTATGGGATTTTATTTTTTATTTTTGTTTAATTTTTTGAGAGAGAGAGAGCAGGAACAGAGGCAGAGGGAGAGATAATCTCAAATAGACCCCATCTCAGTTGTGGAGATGGACGCCAGGCTCAAACTTGTGACCCTGAGATCATGACCTGAGCCGAAATCAAGAGTCAGATGCTTAACCAACTGAGCCACCCAGGCACCCCAGGACTATGGGATTTTAAATTTCAATTTCCACGCAAGTGTTTATAATATATATATATTTACAATATGTATTGTAAATGTACATGTACTTCCCATGTATATATGTGTGTATACATACGTATACATATATATATGTGTGTGTGTGTGTGTATATATATAAACATAAATGTGAATGATTTTGTGTGTGGCTCTGGCATCCCGAAATCTTGCTGAACTCACTTGTTAGTTCTCATTGTATTTTGTAGAATTCTTCAGGTTTTTAAAAATCATGACATCTGTAAGTAAAGGCATTTTTTAAGATTTTATTTATTTGGATGGGGGTCGGGGAACAAGTGTTGGGGGTCGGGACAGAAGGAGAAGCAAACTCCCTACTGAGCAGGGATGCCAATGCGGGGCTCGATCCCAGGACCCTGGGATCATGACCTGAGCCGGAGGCAGATGCTTCACCCACTGAGCCACCCAGGAGTCCCCGAGTAAGGGCAGTTTTAATTCTTCCTAATCTGTATGCCCTTTCTTTTTCTTGCCTTATGACTCTGGCCAGAACTTCCAGTACTATGTTGAGTAAGAGTAGAGAGTTGCCTTGCCCTTGGTCTTAGAGGGAAAGATTCATTCTTTCATCATGAGTTGTTCTGACAGCTGTAAATCTTTAGTAGACGTCTTTTAGGACACCGAGGGATTTCCCCCTTCATTCCAAATTTTCTTCTTTTTTTTTTTTTTAAAGATTTTATTTATTTATTTCACAGTAGGAGAGAGATCACAAGGAGGCAGAGAGGCAGGCAGAGAGAGAGGGGGAAGCAGGCTCCCCGCTGAGCAGAGAGCCCGATACAGGCCTCGATCCCAGGACCCTGAGATCATGACCTGAGCCAAAAGCAGAGGCTTTAACCCACTGAGCCACCCAGGCGTCCTCCAAATTTTCTGAGAGTGTTTTTTTAAAACCATGAATGGGTATTGAATGTTGTCAAGTGGTTTTTCTTTTTTTTTCTTTTTTTTTTTTAATTTTATTTTTATTCTTTGCCCAAGGGGTACAGGTCTGTGAATCATCAGGCTTACATCTTTCACAGCATTCTAATCTCAAGTGGTTTTTCTGTCTCTATTGACATAATCACGTGATTTCTTTCTTTAACCTGTTGATCGTCTTTCTAATGTTGAACTGGCCTGATGTAGGTGGAACAAATCCTACATGAGGCTTATTTTTATACACTGCTGGATTTGATCTACTAACATTTTGTTGAGAATTTTTGCATCTAAATTCATGAGATATATTGACCTGTAGTTTCCTTGTTTTGTACTGTGTTTAGTTCTGATAACCAGGTAATTGTGGCCTCAAAAATCTGTTGGAGAATGTTTCTTTTGTTTTCCAGAAGAATTTGAGAAAATTAGTGTTAATTCTTTCAATTCTTGATAGAATCCTCCAGTGAAAGCATCTGGACTTGGAAGTTTATGTTTTGGTTATGAATTTGATTGCTTGAATAGTTATAGGGCTGTTCAGATGGTCTTTTTCATCTTGGTTGAGTTTTGGTGGTGTGTGCTTTTCAAGGAACTGATCCATTTCTTCCAAGGTGTCGAATGTATGAATGAAAAGTTTTTCATAATATTCCTGATGAGTTTTTTTTTTTTGAAAGAGAGAGAGAAAGCGTGAGCACGGCAGGGGAGGTCTGAGAGAGAACCCTAAGCAGGCTCCATGCCCAGCAGGGAGCTGGACACAAGGCTCGGTCCCACGTCCCTGAACTCAGGACCCGAGCTGAAATCAAGAGTCAGACGCTTAACTGACTAAGCCCCCAGGTGCCCCCCATTCCTTGATAAGCTTCTGAGTGGCTGGAGGGCCTGTGGAGGTCCCCCGACTCATCCTGGGGTCGGTATTTGAATCATCTTTCGTTTTAGTTTGGTCAATCTTGCTAAAGGCGTGTCAGCGTCACCGTAATGAACTTTCACACGAAAAAGAACAGTGCTGAAGTGTGTACGGTAGACTGGCTTAAAAAAACGTGGAAAAACACACTTCCCTCAGTTTTTGACTAATCAAATTAGCAAAAAAAAAAAAAAAGGAACTGAGAAATATTAATTAAATTAATTAAGTAGATCTAAATCTAAACTCTGTGACCTGCACACAGGAAACACGTTCTTGCCAAGCCCCCTTGTAGGAAGTACCAAGACAAGTCCTACTTTAGGTGATACAGAAAGCCTCGGTGGCCAACGTGCCCTGGTCGGCCTGGGAGCACGGGAGGCGTGTCCCGTGCAGTCCCCCAGTCCCACCCCCAGGACAGCAGGACGGCTCAGAAGTCACCCAGGCAGGACTCACAGGGGGCAGCATGTCAAAGTTAATAATGAACAGGTGAAGGCTTGTTACAATGCCCAGCTGGAATTTGAAACATAACCTAATTGAGTAGAGGAAAGCAAAACTGTCATTACAGATGTCGAAAAAATAACACAGTGAGGTTTCTAGAGGTTGACACAGTCGCGGCCGTCAGAAGCACGGGGTAAAGGGCATCCGGGCCAGAGCGAAGCCCGGACGCACGGCCACACGCGACAGGAGCCTATGAGCCGCTCCGACCGCCTGCACAGTTCTGTACTGACGCGGTCACTTTCTAGAAATACGTGTTATCTAGACAGACCTAAAAAGGCAGAAAATCCAGACAAACCAAGAAGCACCGCCAAAGAAGAGAGCGAAGACGGAACGCAGAAGTCACTCCCCGGAGGGCACTGGGCTCCGAGGCTCCAGCGAGCTCTCGCCCGCGGACGAGGCGAAGGCACTCCTCCCAGCCGAGTACTAACCAGGCCCGGCCCTGCTTGGCTTCCGAGATCAGACGAGACCGGGCGCGCTCAGGGTGGTGTGGCCGCGGACGAGGCGAAGGCACTCCTGACTGACGCCACGGAGATCGCTTAGCCCTGGCATCCAGACCAGGCAGGGAGCACCCAGGAAGACAGGAGCCCGGACTGCTCCTGCGGTGTTTGCGACGGTGGCGGTGACCGCCGGGAGTGAAGCCCGAACCCGAGGGGCTGCCGGCCGTGGCCGTGGCCGCGCGGCGCACTCAGAACCCCGAGGCCGCCCAGCGTCAGGAAACGTGCTTACGTTCCGCGCAGTCACGCGTCGAGGAGAACTCTCCACGGGGGGACGTCTGCACCCACAACCTCCCTTTGGGGGGGTGTTCATTATCTTGCAACTTTTTGTTTGGAAATTTCAAACTTACAGAAAATATGGAGGAACAGCATAAAGAACGTGCATTCGCCTTTCACCCTGTTTCCCTAATTGGTACCGTTTTCCTCCGTTTCTTCCTCATCCTCTGTCCGCGTGAACGGTTTCTCTCCCTGAGCCCCGGGACAGGGACACACACGCCGCCCCTTCAGCCCTACACGCTCCTCCCCTTCAGGAGAGGCGACCGCGTCCTTAGCAAGCTCGCAGCCGAGCGGGCACGGGGACCCGGGCACGGGAAGCCGCCGCCTTCCCTCTCGGGCGCAGCGCGAGGCTCGCAGACTCGCCCCAAGCTCTAGGAGGGGCCCGGAGCCGCACGCGCACAGGGGCCGGGGCAGCGGTGCCCACCTCTTCCCCGCTCCGCGCTCGGGGACCGGAGCTGGGTGGCCTGACGTCCGCCCCCCGGGGACGACGCCACGGGAAGCAGCACGCGCGGCCGAGCAGCACTTGGCTATGCTCCCGGAGGGGAGAGGAGCCCCTGCGCGTGGGGACCGGCCACCCCGCACTCTGCTGACTCATTCAAGCAACGCTGCCACCCCGGCCTCCAAACGGGCACGACAAAGGCCCTGCCCCCACAGAGCTGCTGTTTTGTTGGGACAGTCACCAAAACAAGAAGTCGGCAAACAGACTGCATGAGTCCAAATGAGGCAGGGCTGGAGGCGAGGGGCTGGCCACGGGTGAAGCTCCCTGCAAAGCTGACATGAGCAGAGACCTAGAACAACTGAGGGGGCGAGCCATGCAGATTGCTGGAGGAAGAGACTTCCGGACTGACGGGACTGCACGTGCAAAGGCCCTGGGGCAGCAGCTGGCAGTCTGTATTCCAGAAAGGCAGGAAAGGAGACGACGCACCTGCTATTAGTCTCCACCACTTACTGTACTTGACATTTCCTCGGGTCTTCTGGGGCAAATCAGGACAGAAAGGGACACTAGCTCTCCTGTCCTGCCTGGGTTGGAGAGACGGGGACTCACCAGGCTCCGGGAGGCAGCACCTCAGCCAGCACGTCGCTGCTCACACAGGGCCCCCCTCCCACCCACTCCCTTCCCCACAGAGGTGCACACCACCCCCTTGGTGTGCCCACTCGTGGGTCCACACACTCAGAGCCCACGTGCTCACGTGTGCACATGTCTGCAAGCCCACCCTAAACTCAAGGGTAGAAACAATGTTTTTCCCCGAACTAGCAGCTCCTCACACCGTTCTCTCTACAGCTCCACTAAGCCTCCCCCAGCCTGAGTGCTGTCGTCACCCACCGGGGAAGGGGAGGTACACGAGGTCACGGAAGGGGACAAGCTGTGCCACAGGGAAGCTGCCTGCAGCCCGTGTCTCTGCACAAGTGGTCTCCGCACAGCCCCAGCGCCACGGGGCCAGCAGAGCCGCAGCAACTGAACCACCACCAGAAGCCCCTCTGCCAAGGCAGGCAGCACCAGGTGGTGCCTGGCCAGGGTTCTGGGGGCCAGGGGAGGGGGTGTGACCCGGCCACCCCTCTCCACTCTGGCCGAGAGAGGAAACGGTGACAGGCACCTGGCGCCCACTCAGTGGCCTCCAAAGGCAGGTACCAGGCCACTCAGACAGCTGCTGTGGCCGGCCCTGCCAGGAGCCCCCAGGGATGGATGAGACACTGACCCAACTGGGGATCCCCTGGCTCAGCCCATCCATCGGGGTGACAGGTGGAGCCCCAGGAGAGCTTGGGGGAGGGCAGACATGGGGGGAGGCTGAGCCGCTGGCAGCCGCAAACACGGGCATCCTGAGGATGGGGCTCAGGGTCACTCTGGGCTTGGTGCGTCTCTGCCTGCGGCGGCGGGTCTGCCTTCCCGACGGCCTGCCCTCCCGACCTTGCACCGAGCAGGGCCCGTCCCAAGCCCATTCCGGACGGCTGGCTGTTCCTCGTCTTATGTTCTATCTGCTCCCTGTAGCTCCGGGGTCAGCGAGCTCATTTCACTCTAAGAGGATGCTCTAGAGCCTTCTGCTCTTCACTTCTACAGGGAAGGCCACAGAGAGATTAGTAGACCCATCACAGTCTCGGCTCCCACAACCACATCCAGACTGCAGGGGTCACCTGGTCGGGCGGTGTGGCAGCTGCTATGGTGGCCACAGACCTTGGGTCCCATGGCCTCAGGGGTCACCCAGCCCCGCCTGTCCCATCACATGCTGGAGGGGGAATGCAGCAGGTAGCAGGGCCCAGCAGCTGTACCCTCGCCCACGGGGTGTGGGACTCGGGCAGAGCACCCGCCACGCCGTTAACACGGATTGAGTGCTAGGCCAGGCTCTGCTCCCACGTACAAGGACACTGACATGCCCGCAAGGAGAGAAAATGACAAAGCCATTTAAAAAGGAGCCGAACGAGCCAAGAAAGTGAAGAAAGCTCTGATGCAGGCCACAGCGTGGATGAGCCTTGAAAAGGCCATGCCACAGAGAAGCCACAAATCAAAGATTCTGTGACATGAACCATCCAGAGCCTACAAATCCTGACAGAAAGTGGGTCTACAGGCTGGGGCTGGGACTAGAAATGTCTGGAACAGGTAGAGGTGGTGGCCTGCAACACTGTAAATGTGCCAGATGCCCCTGAACCATGCACTTTCATGTTGTGTCATGGTGACTTTTATGTCTATTTTACTATAACTTTTTAAAAAGGAACTATCAGGGAAGACCCCCTAAAGGAGGAGGCATATGAGGAGGGAGCACTGGGCCTTGTGAAGGAGGAGCATTAGGCAGGAAAGGAGCAGGAATAGCTGCTACCTCAGCAGGAGCTTCTGGAATATTCTAGAAGTCAGGAGGCTTGTGGAGGAGGGCTGAGTGAGTACACGAGGACTCAGGAGGACAGAGCTTCACGGCTTTTCCTTCCAGAACCTCTTCCAGATTGGGATCTGGGCACATCCTATGGAGAGGAAGACCCAGTGCCTAGAAGTCAGAGATTGCCCTTGGAGGTCACCTCAGAGCCTAAATGCGGTCACCAGGAGCAACCTGGTTGGTGCAATCATCCAGGTTGAGCAGAGAAAGTGATGACCTGAGAGAGGTGACATCTGAGGGAGGCACCATGTGAGGGGGGTGATAGCTGAAGGAGGTGATGACCTGAGGAAGGTGACAGCTGAGGGAGTTGACGCCTGAAGGAAGGTGATAGCTGGGGGATGTGATGACCTGAGGAAGGTGACAACCTGAGGGGGGTGATGACCCAAAGGACTGACATCTGAGGAGGGTGACAGCTAAGGAAAGTGACATCTCAAAGAGGTGACATCTGAGGGGGGTGATGACCTAAGGGAGTGAAGACCTGAGGACGATGATGACCTCAGGGAGTGATGACCCAAGAGAGTGACATCTGAAGGAGGTGACATCTCAGGGGGATGACAACCTGAGGGAGTGATGACCTGAGGGGGGTGACGACCTGAAGGTGGTGATGACCTGAGAGAGTGACAGTTGAGGAATGTGACATCTGAAGGAAGTGACATCTGAGGGGGTGACAAGAGGGAGGTGAGGACCTCAGGGAGTGATGACCTGAGAAAGATGATATCTGAGGGCGGTGACAGCAGAGAGAGGTGACCTGAAGGAGTGAGGATCTGAGAAAGGTGACATCTGAAAGGGGTTACAGCTAATGGAAGGGATGACCTGAGGGGGGGGTGATGACCTGAGGGAGTGCCATCTGAGGAAGGTGACAGTTAAGGGATGTGACACCTGAAAGAGGTGACATTTGAGGGGGGTGACGACCTGAGGGACTGATGACCTGAGAGAGGTGACATCTGAGGGAGATGATATGTCGGGGGGTGAGGGAAACGATGACCTGAAGATCTGATGACATGAGGGAGGCAACATCTGAGGAGGTGGTGACATGAGGGAGTGATGACCCGAGAGGTGACGTCTGAAGGGGGTGACGGCTGAGCGACATGACCTGAGGGAGGGGGCAACCTGAGTGATGGCCTGAGAAAGGTGACATCTTTAGAGAGGAGGCATTTAAAGGGGGTGACAGCTAAGGGACGGGATGACCTGAGAGGGTGATGACCCGAGGGAGGGAGGTGACATCTGAGGGGGGATGATGACCAGAGGGAGATGACGACCTGAGGGAGGTGATCACATCACACTGGGGCGGACGGGTTTGCGAGGAGAGGGCTGGCAGCAGCCCCCAGAGCAGAGACCGCAGGCAGGTGCCACGCTCCTCCGCACCAGAGCTTCGGAGCCCGGGCTGGCAGGTTCCAGAAGGGAGAGGCTGCCGCGCGGGACAGAAGGCCTCCGGGCAGCGGAGGCTGGCCCGAGGCCTGGCGGGAGCATGGGGACCCGCGGTGGCCCCCCTGCTGGCCCATGCGGGCTGTGAAGCAACTTGAGGCCATCAAGTCCTGCAATCGTCAGTCCGAGACGACACACGGACAAGCCAAGCGACGCCTGAGGACCCCCGAGGCCTCCCCACTGGACGGGCGGCCCGGGGTGTTCGGGGGACACTGGGGCCTCTGGTGAGGTCGTCTGGGTCACCTGCGCCCCAAAGCCGCCCGGGGCCCCCCTC
>LNAC01000107.1:756218-766381 GCA_002007465.1 Ailurus styani
CGGGCACGGGGCCGGCTTGGCGAGGGCGCGGGGTGCGGGCGGGCAGCTGGCGGCCACAGCTGCGTCCGGTGGGGGGTCCGGGCCAGCGCGGGGGACCTCCTCACGCCTGCTTCCCCAAGCACTGTCCGGGCGCAGGACACAGCCCGCCCCCCCTCGGGAGGGCCTGCCGGTTCAGGTGCGGTGGCCGGGAGTCGGCCGGGTGGCAGGGGAACTCCCGGCCCAGAGGTCTGAGGCTGGGCAGGCCGGGCTGCGCAGGGGGAGGGGTTGAGGGGATAGCCCAGGGTCCCAGCCTGGCAACACTTCTGTGTCTGGCACTCAGGCCCCTCNTCCCAGCCTGGCAACACTTCTGTGTCTGGCACTCAGGCCCCTCCCTCTGGGGTCCTGGCGGCACCCCTCCCTCTGATGCCCTGCGGGCTCGCAGGCCCAGGTCCACCCTGCCTTATGTGTTGGAAAGTGTCCCCAAACATCCCTGAATGTCTGTTTCTTCTTGAAGGCCAATGTAGGGACACAGCGTTGGGAGGATGGGGTGCAGGGACACGGGGGAGGAGCTGGGAGGCCCCGAGAGAAACATCTTGACTTCCCTCCCTCTCGGCTACCCAGAGCCCCACAGGCTGGCTTGGCACCACGGTGTCTGTGCGCTGGCGGTGGGACCGCAGCCAAACGTGCCCCATCAGCGGGAGCTCGGGCGGTGGTGCCAAGGAGCCCAGCTGCCAAGGGCACGGGGGGCGGGCTGCCTGGTGGGCAGGAAGGGCCAGGGCAGCGGGGTGGAGGAGGGCGCATGTGCAGTGGGCCGGTGCCCAGCCGCCCCTCCCCAGGCAGGCGGGAGGGAGCCCGCACGCCTCACCCTTCACTGGCCGCCAAGCGCATCCGCCGAAGGGACGCACACCTCGGGCTGGAGCACAGGAGCAGGTGGGACCTCACCGCTGCTCCAGGGGCTCTGGACTGGACGCTCCGAGCTGCCGGCGTGGCCCCAGGGAGAAGGGCACACGCACAGAGGCCTGGGGCAGGCGGCCGGGCAGGGCACGGGTCGGGGGTGGGACTCAGCTCTGCCGACTCAGGAGCCTGGGCTGCAGGAGCAGGAAAAGCTGAGTGTGGAGCGTGGCGGGGCCAAAACAGCCTCCCCCTGGGAGAGCAGCAAGGGGTCGGGGCTGAGATGCGGGGACAGGCCGGGGGTGGGGTGCCCCGGTGCAGGAGGCCAGGGGATGTGGGACGTGGCGTCAGGCTGCTGGAGATGGAACGCTCAGGAAGGGCTCAGACGCCGGGAGAGCCCGGCCACAAAGACGCTCGGGCAGAGGGAAGGGGCTCCGATGGACACCCTACCCACCTGGCTGGAAGGGCAGTGGGGGTGAAGCAAGCTCCACGGCTTGGGTGCTGGCTGGCATCGTGTCTGGGGTGTGCCACTTGGCGGGGGTGGCCCATGGTCTCCAGGCCTCAGTGTGGGTGGCCGTGAGGTGGGTGGGCGGGTAAGGAGTGAACGGATGCTGTGGAGACAGCCTCCCCAGGTCTCCTAGGACCACGCCCTGGTGCCAGCACGGGACTTTGGAGGCTGGATGTGGGGGGTCATTCTGTCCCCTGGGACTCCAGGCCAAGACGCATGCCCGTGGAGCACCTGCCCACCTGGGTGAGCGGTCTGCACGGGGGCTGGGGAAGTGACCCCCGCTGAGGCTACTCAGCCAGCCGGCCCCTGTGCCAGGCCCGCTGGGGCTCTGCCTTCCTGTCCCCACCGCCACCCAGGCTGAGAGGGGCACAGTCACTGGACTCTCCATCCAGGGCCCTGACACCCCTACCGGCAGGTCTGGCCCCAGAGCCGAGCAGGGAACACCAGAAACAAGGAGCTGCGGGCCGCTGCGACCGCCCCCTCTGCCCTCCGGGAATGAGACGCAGCGACCCCCTGCCAATGACAGCCTTGTTCCAGTGCCCGCGGGCCTGGGCCGGGTGGGGCAGGTAGTGGGAGCCGTGCTGAGGAGGCTCAGGGGAACCGGGCCCGGGCGTCGGTCCTCACACAGTCAGGTCTTTGTCCCCGGAACCAGGGTGGGTGGCAGGGAGAGCCGGAGGGCCGCAGGATGGCCGGAGTCGGGCCGCCCTCAGCGGCGGAGGCCCGCACCCCCGCTCACTGACCTGGCCCCTCGGCTTCTAAACGTCATGGTCCTGCTTCCTGCGTGGGCTCCCAGCCCCCTGGAGACTCCCGCCAGATGTTCCTCGCAGACACACACTGCACCCGTCATGACACGTTCACGGAGCCGCTCTGCCTCTGCAGCGCCTGACACTGTGGCAAGTGGGCCCGGGCCCCCAGGCTCGCAGGAGGGTCCTGGAATGAGCAGGTGCCTGCAAGCGTGCCTCCCCGAAACCCCGGCCCTAAACTCCGGCCACCTCCCGGGGACACCGGCTGCCCTTCCTGGGACCAGCCATCCTGCTCGGCGGCCCCTTTCCATCACTTGCTCCGGTGTCCCATGGTCCCCTAACCGCGGCAACGAGACCTGACCCAGAGCCCACCCAGGTCCCTGCCGCTGGCCACTGGTCAGAAGCTTTGGCACTCAGTCACCTGCTGTCCATCTGCCCACCATCTGTCTGTCCTGCTGCCATCTACTGAAAACCTATGCTATGCTGGGCTCTGCACACGGAGGTCTTAGCCAAAGCGCGAGCTCTGGGCCAGACCCACAGGACCTCCTCCACGTGCCGGTCCTGTGGCACCGCCCCCAGGCCCTTCAGGGTCCACGGCAAACCACTACTGTCTGCAGCCGGCGAGGGGCCAGCCCGTGCCCTCACCTGTCTCCCCACCAGGTCCCTGAAATGCGAGGGACAGGGGCACAGTCGCTGTGCCCCTCTCAGCCTGGGGGGCGGTGGGGACAGGAAGGCAGAGCCCCGGCGGGCCTAGCACAGGGGCCAGGTGGCTGAGTAGCCTCAGCGGGGGTCACTTTCCCAGCCCTCCACGCGAAGTGCTCACCCAGGTGGGGCAGGTGCTCCACGGGCATGCGTCTCAGCCTGGAGTGGGGTGGGCTGCCCCACCGGCCCGACCCCTAGCCCCCAGTGCAGTCTTCCATGAAACGGGACAGCTGCCTGAAGGCTGGAGGTCCAGGCCCGAGTCCCTTGGGGTGCCTGTCGGGGGGGCTGCCTGGGCGCCATCCACCTGGCGAGCCCCGGGCAGACAGACAGACGCTCCCTGGCGGCCCTGAGGTGGCTGCCTGCTCCCTCCTGTCTGACCCCCCTCCCCCGCCCCTCTGCTTGGGCAGTGTCCACACCCGGGGAGCCCCACCCGCCTCTCCGCAAACCTGACTCGGGCTCAGGCACTCCGGTGTGCCTTACAGACGCGCGGCAGTGTCTGCGTGGCTGGGATGTTGGGGGTGGGGGGCCTGGAGGCGCCCAGACCAACTCCGCTCCGTCGGGACGGGGGCAGGGTGCGAGCGCTCCCATCGCAGCCTTCTCGTCCGCAAAGGGGACGATGCTTCCAGCCACATTCAAGTTCACAGAGGCATGGTGCTTGGCGCGCAGCCTGGCCCAGATCACCCTGGAAATGCCCACTGCTGGTGACCAGGCTCCGTTCAACCAGGGCCAGCAACTGCCACGGGCTACCCAGGGTCTAGATAGCTCCTCGGCCACCTCTTCCCCAGGGGTCACCCTCGCGGAGGACTGGGGGCGCCCCAGGCCCAGGGGAACCTACCTCTCCAGGTGCCCTTATGAAGAGAGGGCCAAGGCCTGTTCCCGCTGTTGGCAGGGAAAGGGGTTTGGGACCCTTGACAGCTCCTGATTGGGGGCTAGGGGTGCTGTGAGGCTGGTGGCTTGCTCATGCTGTGCCCGCCCCCCAAAAGCACGGCCTCACTCTGCACCCCACACCCGCAGCTGGAGATACAGAACACACCTCAAACACACAAGGCTCAGGGACCAGGGGACAGGTCAGCGGTGGGTCCTGCCTGGCGGGGTGCTCGTGTCCCTGGTCTCAGGAGAAGTCAGCACAGCTCTTCAACAAAATCCTCTGTCTTGCTGCAGCTGGTGCCTCTGCTCAGCCAGGGCCCCCCGTCCCAGGGCTGGTGGGGACAAACGGCAGCTCCTGAGACCCCCCGAGGGCGGGGAAACACCGTCCGACAGGAGGCCTGTGCCCACCAGGGCCCGGACCCTGCCCCCACGGGCTTCCCCGGCAGCATGTGTCTCTCAGGCTGTCAGGGCCCCGACCTGGAGGCTCTGGGTCTCCGGCCACCCCAACCAGGCTCCACTCTGCCCACATGCAGGGAGCGTCCTGCCTGGGAAGGGGTCCTCAGCAGGCCCAGGGCTGCGACACCTTCCTGACTCTCCGTCAGGGCCTTCACCCGGCTGCCCCGGCCTGGGGATCAAATCTTTGTAGCTGGCCACCTGAGCAGACGTCCGGGACACTCAGCTGCAGTGACCAGGTAAAAACCTGGTAATGGTGCCACTAATTGAGCCACGTCTGAACTCTGCCCAGGGGAGGCAGGCGTCGGGACTCAGGGAGAGGTTGGATCGCCTCCTGGCATGGGATGCCAGGCCTGGAGCCCTGGGCACTCTCACCAGTGTGGGCAGAGAGGAAGCAGGACCCTCCCCCAGGAATGACGCCGGCCCTTCAAGGTCCCAACCCACAGGTCCACAGACCCAGGGCTCTCCCTGGTGTGGGCGGCGGGCCTGGGGGTCAGAGGAGCCAGAGGGCCGCATCCCCCCTGCTCCCAGCCTGGCTGCCTCTCTCCCCACGCTGCTGGCGAAGTAATAAGCTATGCGTGTCGTGTAGAAATAAACCACGTTCGGCAGAACAAATGGTGGTGATTTGCAGCGCGCTCTGCAGCCTGGCGTTACCCGGCGCCCGGGGGGCGGGGCGGCAGCTGCGCCGGAGTCACCGGCCGGGTGTGCAGAATTAGTGGGCCATGCATCCCCGTCAGAGGGACGAAGCCCCCCAGGCCCCGAGTACGGGCAGCCCTGCCTCTCCCGGGGGCGGCGGCTTCCAGGAAAGCCAGAGGAACAGCTTCCTGGCCCTGCTCCCCTCCGGGACACCCCCGCCCAGACTGTCCCGTGCCTATCGGTGGGCCCGCCCGATGGTGCTGCTGGGCTCAGGAGGGGGTCAGGCGTGGCCTCCCTCCCCCCAGGTCACGGCTGGTGGGGCGCTGGCTTTGTCCTGTTGTAGACACTGCCTCCCCCACTAGGCCCCCAAAATGCATCTGGGGCCAGTTCTGCCTTGGACCTTGTGCTCTCAGCCCCCTCTCCCTGCACACTCCACATCCCTTTCCTTCCCCCCCAGGCTTGTGCTCCTGGCCCCTCTTCTAGACGCCCCCCTCCCCCCACCCCCTGCACGGGGCCTCATTAATCCACTTGTCTAACCTGCTATTTATTACTCGCTCTCGGCGGCTCAGAGATGCAGGGCCCTACTGAGTGTGCCAGTGTCGACGGTCCTGAGATGAGCGGATTCTCCCAGGCTATTCGTCTTCCTCCGCGGCCCCCTGTCCCTCTGGCTGACGAGGGCCTTCCTCAGGGGCCGTGGAGAGCTGTGCTCACAGCTTTGTGGGTGACGCTGGCTACTCAGCCACATCCCATGAAGGTTTCCCGTCATCCAGCCACCCCTGTCGCGGCTGGTGGGGACCCCACGCTCTTGCTCACATTCTTCATCCTTCTAGCTCTGGCAGTCTGGGCTCTTCCCCAGGGTGGGCGGAAAGAAGGCTGGTGGGGCAGGGGGCAGGGTGCTCGCTGGCGTTCCGAGCTCCAGGTCCCACCTCTGCCCACTGCCTTCTCTGTAGCGCCTGCTTCCCTCTCCGCCTGGGGAGCAGGGCTGTTCTGGATTGTCTGCCCTCGGGGGCTTCTACTGAGGTCCGTGCTGGGCTCCCGGCCTTTGGGGAACGTCTGAGGACGTTGCGTGACCGGAGCCAGAGCCTCGAGGCTGGGACCCACCGTGTGCACTGCCCAGTCCTGTGTCCTTGAGAGCCTGGACCACACATCTGCCCCCAGGTGAGGGAGCACGGGGGCGCGGCCCTGCTCTCTGACGCCGGATCGCTCAGGGCCCGGGGCGGCCCGCCTGCCTGGCTCCCCCGTAAGTTGTCAGGCTGGGGCCCCCACCCTCCACCCATCGGTCTGCTTCCTTGTCCTCAGAACCTCCTGGAGAGGGAAGGGTCTCTAGTCACTGCAGCCTCTCACCCAAGGGCTCTGCCACTCTGGGCTTCTCATCAGCAGACCTTCCAGGGCGACGAGCTGAGGGCCAGGAACCACACATGCTTGGGTCCAGCACACGGCACTGCCCTTCAGGGGCTTGGCCCCCGGGGCTCGCTGTCAGGCGCAGGGAAGTCACACCCCACACCCAACAAAAACAGACGCAGCACCAGGCGAAGCGGCCCGGCCCCCGGGGCGCAGGGAAGGAAGAGGGGCTGCCAACGGGCTGCAAGGCTGGGCCAGGCCGTGCGGGTGGGGGAAGAACCAGCCCTTCCAGAAGGGGTCAGGGTCTGGTCCCTCTGCACCGCCTGAGCCCATCTGCTTCCTGTGGACACCGTCCACACCTGGTGCTCGGGCCGCCTCTCGTCTCCCGTAGTTCCAAGTCCCACGTTGCAGAAAAACACCTTTCTGGGACAAAATTTAACCCCCAGCCACAAAATGTGCAGAGAGGCGGCCCCAGGCCCGTCCACAGTCCCACCCGGGCCCAGCGGGTCCCCATCTGGCCGGCTCCAGCCACTGGAGGGCAGCCCTGCCCACAGCCCGGCTCGCCAACGGCACCTCAGGAGGCTCTTGTTTGCGGGGTGGGGTGCGCGCTTGGCAGGTGGAGAAGAGGGGCCGTGGGCAGGGCCCTGCTCGGCCTGCCCCCCTGCCGGGGGTGCAGAGGGCGCTGGTCCCCGCACCCATCCCGAGCCTGGGTGGCCGCGGTCACTGCTGGGTCACATCTGCGGGGTGCAGGAGAGCACCCCCAGATGCTCCAGAAGGCCGCACACGCCCATCCGTTTCCTCCGGCGCCCTCTTGGCGCCAGAAGCCGCCTGCTCGTTTGAATGCATGGTTAGCCCGAGCATTCTACCTCGCTAATTTCGAGGCAGGGGAAGGGAGTGGAGGGGTGCAGAAATTTGCATATTAATTTAGCCGAGGGAGAGAAAATTGTTCACCACTTTCTTCTCGCAGAGGACTTAACCCTTTCCTGTTTGCTGCCTGGAACCTTGGGGGGAGGGCCTGCGTGGGGCACAGTCAGCACACGCCAAGGCCCCGGCCCCTGGGGGCCCCTGCACACACCCAGCCCGGCTGGGCCCCCCAATCTAGGGGACCCCCCCAGCTCCCCCTCGGCCGATCCCCACCTACAGCTTTCAGGAACTGGAGATACCTGGGCCCTTCAGCCACCGCTGGTCTCCATCCCTGTCCTTACTAACCCTACAGCTTCCACAGCACGGCACAGTGCCAGGCCGCAGCGGGCACACGTGGCTGCTGCCCCCACCAGGGTGACAACCCAGTCCTCACAGAAGAGCAGCAGAGGAGACACCGCAGAGAGCCCTCCAGGGTCAGAGGGAAGATGAGCTTTCACAGGACTGCTCAAGGCAGGCTTCCTGGAGGAGGTGGCATTTGCCCTGGGCCCTCAGGAAGAGGCTTTTCACGGAGGAGGCTGTCCCTCCAAGTGATGGAGCTTGGGGGCAGTGAGGGCCTAAGGGGCCGGCAGGAGGCATACTGGACACGTCTGGAGAGCAGGGTCCTTTGCTCTGGCCGGATTCAGGGCTCGGGAGGTCTCAGAAGAGTCCTGATGAGGACAGAGCGAGGCCAGGTCCCTGGACATAAGCATGTTCCTCGGAGCCTCCGTCTAGTTGGGAGGAGCTGCTGCAGGCCGGGTGAGATGCCAGGACACCCAGCACCGCCAGCATGCATTCTGGCCTTGGGCTGCACCGCCACGCACTCCAGGCGAGATGCCCACGCAGAGGACAGCAGGGCGTCCGCTTGGAAAAGTCAGAGCAGCGAAGCGAGCACACAGCTCGGGTTCCCGCAGAGCCCGTGTTTAGCGGGGGACACATCCAGCTGAAGGCCTCCCCTTTGGCACGGCAGAGACCCCCGTCCCCAGCCACGAGGACCAGATGAGGCGGTGTGCAGAGCACCTGGGCCATGCTCGGCCCACGCTGGCAAAGCCGGAGGAGAGCCAGGAACGCAGGCGACAGCGTGCCCTAGAGTCCACAGACACCGCCCGACCACTGCTTTGGGGGCAGGACTGGGTGCCCCACGTCAGGACACAGCCAAGTCTGGGGACTTGAGGGTCATGGCTACGGGCACCCTGAGAGCCCACAGGGACCACGGGTGTGAGTCACAAGACATGAGCAGCCCGGGCAGAGGGCTGATTGCGTGGGCCGACATTGGTGTCTGCAGGGGAACCCAGGCCAGGCCTCTTTCCCTCTTGGAGACTCAGTTTCTCAGCGTCACGAGGGGCCTGTCCTCATCCTGAGCTAATCAATAGCGGTGGCCTCTTGACAACCCACGGGAATTCTGTGGCGCCACCGGCTGCCAGCTGCTCGCCACCTGGAATGCGTGCACTCCGAGAGGCCGGCTCTCAGGGCCAGTGTACACCCCACGTGCAGGCCGCCGAGCAGCCGCCAGCCTGGAAGAGCCCTGGGCCGCGGAGCCGACCACCTCCCGTTCCCCGCAGGCTTCCCCGCAGCCACGGGGCCAGCAGCAGCTGCTGCCTGGTGCGCTCCCTGCGCTGCGAGCTGGACGCTGGCCACCCACACCAGATGGGCAAGTTGTCCAGCACACGGCCTCCGTCCCACCTTGGCAGCATACCGTGACCAAGGACACAGGCCCTGGGGTCACAGACACCTGGGCTCTGGAAGGCTGGAGCTCTGCTGCGGACCGTCCCGTGGCCTGGAGGAGAGGGCTCCCGCGGGGCCAAGCGCCATGCCCGGCACGTGGCACGGGCTCCATGAAGTCAGCGCCAGTGGCCGGCTGCGAGCCTGGGAGCTGCGGGTCAGGGGCTGGCGGTGGCAGGATCAGCGACAGACCCTTCGGCTGTAGCAAGAGAAGGGCTGTCCAAGGAGGGCCACCTGGACCGCCCACCAGGCAGCAGCCGGTGACACAGCTCCCCCAGAGCTAGGGCAGGTGAGTCAGGGCGTCGATGAGAGCCCAGGCTCCTCACCAAGGCCCCCTCCGCTGCAGGGGGGCGGGGGAGGTAGCACGGCCACCCCAGGACCCTTGCACCCCTCAGCCAAGCGGCCAGGACATGGCTGTGACATGGAAAATGGCCCACGCAGAGCGGCTTGGTGCTCGGGGTCCCTCCCTGCGGGGACCCAGCCTGGCAGCCGGGAAGACCGGGGCCCAGAGGACGTCACTCCAGGGAATCTGGAAGCCCAGCGGGAGGAAAGCCGCCCCACTGCTGCACCCCTTCCTGCCCATCAGCACCCCTCCTCCCCGGGGATTAAGAGGAGACGACTCTTCTGTCTGTGGGTCTACCAAGGTCTGAGGACCCTGGCTGTGCAGCCCACGGGGCTTCTCAGGGTGGTCCTGAGGCCCCTGCTAAGAATGCAGATTCCTGGGCCCGCCTTGGGCCCCATAAACCCGCACCTACCCTCCAGGGTCCCGCTGCCTGATTGCTGGGGTCCTCCCAAGGTCCCGACCCACCCAGGGTCCAAGGGCCTCCCAGGTCTGCCCCTCTTGCCCCAGGGAGCCTGGGAGATGGGAGGGCAGTGGACCAGGAGCGGAGCTGCAGCGGGGCTGCGGGCGTGGCTGGGCGGGGGGGCCGGCAGCGCGCCAGCCCCTGACCGTGTGGACAGGGAGGGAGGGCTGGGTTGCCTCGGGCCCGCAGGGACCGAGCACGGTCGGTGGGCTCTGCCCAGCGGTGGGGCGGGAGCCCCGGGACGGCAGGAACAGCCTGCTCAGGCCCCTGCCGTCCCTGCTCATCCGAGCGAGCCGGGAGGGCGCCTTTGTCTGAAAGTGCGGGCACCGTGGGCTGGGCACAGAGGTGACCGTCTCCCTCCTGCAGCTGGCTGTCAGCTCACATCTGCGAGCCAGCTTCACTTCCACTGTCATTAAAAATCCCACGTCTGACAGATAGGGAAAATCCAACGTAAAAACCACCACCCAGGGACCCAGCACAGCTCCGGCGGGAGCCCAGCTTCCAGCCCGGGGGCCGAGCTCTTCGGGGAGATGGGCTGGGGAGCCCACCACGTCCCCCATCATTTTGGGGTGGGCTGGGCTGAGCCGAACAGGTGCTGACCTGACACCTGCACGGAAG
>LNAC01000107.1:766748-779395 GCA_002007465.1 Ailurus styani
CCCCGCCTGGGGCTACAGCTGCTCATCTCACGGCCGCAAAAGCCAGCCCCACTGACAGAGGAGGAAGGGAGAGACCCTGCCTGCTGTCCCTCAGACGTGAGGCCTCCCTGCTCCTCTGGGGCGGGTGGGGTGGTGTGCCTGTGCCCCCATGAGACCCTCAGGCAGGTCACACGGACAGAGGCCGCCCTGTTCCTTGAGATTTCTCCCTCGCTCAGACTGGCTGCTTCGGTCCGAGGGCACAACTCTATAGACGGCGGGACGTGAGCGCAAACCCTGCTGCCGGCCGTGTTGGTGGACACGGGGCCGGCCGTGTGGGGCCATGGCAGCCTGGCGGCCCGGGGGGCCAGGCCCGGGGCTGCGGGGCCGTCCACCACCATCTCAAAGCACAGGTGGGCGCACCCACCACCCGGAGACCCTCCGGCCGCAGGATGGGCGAGGCAGGCCTCAGGGGTTCTCTGCTGCTGTGTGTGGCCCGGGCTGGGCTGCCGGCGGCTGGCTGAGCCTCGCCGGCCCAGGCCTTGGCTGGAGCCCGCGCTGGGCTCAGAGCCTGGGTCTCCCCAGGGCCCGGTGCTCACGCGCTTGCTGACCTCCACAGATGCTCCGGGAAGGCTCAGGACGGGCGTCCCGGGCTGGCCGGCGCCCTCCTCCCCGGAGACAGGGAGCCGCCCCCCGCCCGCGCTGCGCAGCCCAGGCGCTGGCAGGGTTAACCGCTGATTACAGCTTTGTCTCTGCGCTGGGTGCATAATGTGCTCATTTGCATACTGCAGTGTGCGCTCAATTAAAATGAACTTTTAATTTCTTCTAAGTAAATTACTTCTTGCCGGTACGTGACGCGCACAAATGTCAGAGTAATGGGGAGCCGTAACGAGCTGGGGCGCGGGTGGGGGCCGCTGGGAGTAACCCCGGGAACACACATGCCCACGTGGTCCACAGACACACACACGGGTGGACGCACAGCCCGTGGCCCAGCGGCACATGCAGCCCTGCTCCCTGCGGGCCCTCGAGCCCCCACAAGACGCACCCCAACACGGACTCAAGCTCCCCTCGGGCTGCTTATTTACGTTACAGGGAAGGAAGTAAACGTGGACGAGTTGGAACAAAGAAACAGAACCCAGAGCTACAAAGGAGGCCGAGCTTCCCGAGGGCGGCGGCAGCTGGGGGGGCCCTGGGGGCCGCTCTGTGGGGGGACAGTCCCGGGGCTGCTGCCCGCGCGACTGACACCATCAGCCCCAGCGCGACTCAGGAGCCTGAGCCCTGACCTGCACCATGCCTCCTTCGCCCAACATCTCAGAGGGACAGTGGCATCCCCGCCCCCGGGACCCCGGCAGCAGGAGAGACAAACTCCGGCTGCCTCGGGCACACGGCTCAGGCCTGGATGGCAGCACGGGCTGGTGTGTCTGCCCCCAGAGCCTGTGTCCTCTTCCCTCCTCGCCCTTCAGGAGCCGAGACTGGAGAACGTGGAGGAAGCCACAGGCCTCCACTGACCACACAAGGAGAAGGTGTCAGAGGCAGGAAGCTGTGGCCCAGCCTGGGCCTGTTTCGGCACCTGGAGAGGGCAGGAAGGCAGCCTGAGCTGACCCGCAGGACCTGGGCCACCATCAGGAGCTCGGACGGGCTCCGGCCTCTGACCAGAGTCCCGCACACGTTCCGTCCCTGGCCAGAGGAGGCTGCAGACAGGGACATGGAATCGGGCACCGGCTCCTGCCCTGAGGGGCCCAACGGCCCTGGACAGATCATGGGTCTTGGCCACCCAGCTGTCTCCTCAGAAGCTGCCTGGGCTGGGGGCTCCCTGCTCAGGGCCGTGAGCAGCGGCCACACCGTGGAACCCAGCTGGGGCCTCGCGGGATACCTGTCCACGCACCGCACGGATGCCCTGCGGACCAGCACCCACCAGCTGCAATGCTCGAGTCTCGGAGAGGCCAATCCTCTCTGCAGGTCCCAGGGGGGTCAAAGCAAAGTTGGTGATACTGATAATGAATCTCAGACCATGAGGACGGGGCTTCCCAAGAGGACGGAGCGCAACCAGGAGACCGTGTGCACTGCTCGAGCCTGCGGTGCCTCTGTGTTCGAGCAGGCTTGTAGTCTGCCGGGAGGGGCAGAGACACCCCTGACAACTCAAGACAACTGCCTGCCTTTAACAAGCAGTCAGGGCGGGCTTCCTGGAGGCGGAAGGCCCTGAGCTTGGGGCATCAGGATGAGGATGCACAAGGGGAGCACGGGGGCCAGAACGGCTCGGGCCAGTGGAGAGCTTTCGTCTGGGCGTGCTGGAGGCTGAGGCAGGAGGGGCTGAGCAGGGGCTCCCGGCAAGCCGGAACAGCTCACAAAGGCACAGGGACGCACCCCGGGGCTCCTGGAAGGGACACGGGGGAAACGGCCGGCAGAGAGAAGTGGTGGGAAGGCTCAGCGTCCACAGGAGCTGGAAGGAGAGGCCCCCGGGGGTCTGAGGCTCCGGCCAGACCCCGCGAGTGGGGCTGGGGTGATTCCTCAGCATTCGGGGGGACACGGAGAGGCAGGGGGTACCGTATGTACCCGTCGCCGCTCCCAGATGGAGGGAGGCCACAGCGGCGGCCGGGGGACGGCTTCCGGGGACGCCTCCCTCCCGGACGCATCCCAGCGCACCCTGGGGGTGGATGGAAGCCCTCGCTGGGCAGATCGTCCGACAGGCCGAAGGGTCCCTCAACCAGCCGAGCCTGGTAGAGGGCAGGATGTGGGGGGCAGCCCGGCGAGAGGGTGGGGAGGGCCAGGCAGCCCACACGGGCCCCAGTGCGGCGGGAGAGGGCACCCCGGCTGCCTCGGCCTGTCCAGGCCTGCAGTCTCCTTGCAGGGAGCCACCCGCGTGGTGGCAGGGGTCCCAGGCACGGGCTGACACGCGGGAGAGTGACACGCCAGGAGGCTCAGCGAGGGGCCACGTGGCTCCCGGCGCCGCACAGAGACAGCACGCGCCCTCGGCATGCTGCGTGCCAGCCGGCCCGAGGGGCAGCACGCCGTCGCCAAACCTGCGCCGCTCAGCCTCCCTGCCTCCGCTCCTGGAGGCCGTGCACCTGGGCGGCTCCCACCCCGGCCCGGCTGCCAGACTGAACGGCAGCAGGGGGAGGGTGGGCGGCGCGCAGTGGGGGTGCGGGCGCAGCCGCAGAGCCCAGGGGCGCGTGCGTGTCCCCAGAGCAGAGGGCAGCAGGGGCCTCCTCGGGGGAGGGGCATTCTCCTCCTGACCCTGGCGCCGCTGTGCCTTTAAGAGGACGCAGCCCACCCCCGGCCCCCTTCCTCCCTGCTTTTCATGCCAGTCTCTCCCCCTGGATAGGTTCTGACAATTACCGCGTCCCTGGCAGCTGGGCTCTGCGTGCGTGTGTGTGCGTGTGTGCGCGTGTGCGTGTCTATCTGTGCACACGAGGTGACTGGAGCCCAGCGCTGAAATTTACATTGAACCACAAATTAATTTCATAATTTTTTCCTCTCTAATTATGCCAACATCTGCTGCAAAGCCAAGCTGTGCACATGCATTTTAATATCTTCTCCCCCTTCTCCCTCCTCATAGCATCACTGTCTGTCTCTGCACTGAACTTTTCAATAATTATCACCAAGAGAAGATCTCGACTTCCATTTCTCCTGCCTTTCAAGATGCGGAGAGAGTGGGGAGAGGGGGATGAGGAGGGACAGAGAGAAGTGGGGGGGTACCAACAGGGAAGAGGTACAGAGAGGGGGCAGGAGGGAGAGGGAGAGGAGGGGTCTGTGCCAGTGGCTCTGAGCAGGTGGGGTGGGGCTGGCGGGTGGCAGAGTGACTTGTCGCTGCGGGAAGAGACAGGGTCTGAGGGGAGAGGGAAAAGAGAGCAGGAGGACCCGAGGAGGGACAGGGCATGGGGGGCAGGGAGGGGTGCACGGCTAGAGACACACCCAACACCCCAAGCGCGTCACCCCCAGAGCCAGGGATGTGCTGAGGGGGACACATGGGCTCTGCTGGCCCCTCTCTTACTGACAAGCCACATGGTCCCTTCTCCCAAAAACCTAGAGGCAAAGGAGAGTCCAAACAAAGTGGTTTTCCATTTCCTCTAAGCAGGAAGCAGGGCCCGATGAGGTTGTGGGGACCTACCTGCTCCCACCAACTGCCCTGAGAGGCCAGACTACCCCCAGGCAGGGCACGCTTGGCCTAGAACCTTCACTGTGAGATGTCCTGCCTGGGTCCCCACCAGCGGGGCTGGCCTGGCCCATGTCCGTGGCACCAACGCCAGGCGGGCTGGAGCCCCTCTAGGCGTGTACCTCACAGGGCCCCTCCTGGGTGGACATGACTTATTTATTCCCTTATTTCTCCCCGTTCACTGCCTCCCCCCCGCAGGTCTCAGAGCTCTGGGATGGAAAGGCATTTCATCTCCAGCCTCAAAGCCTCACACATGGTTGATGTTTGATTTTGGTCAAATAACGAGTAAATGAGTGACTTAACTGAAGTGCATTATCAAACCTCCCTCCTACAGAAACAAAGGGGTTGACTCTCCTGTGGTCCAGTGTGCTCACTCTCGCTGTTTCCAACATTCACTGCACCCCAGCCTGAGGGGTCAGCAGAGAGCAGTCCCCCCTTCAGCAGCAGTTAAAATAAAAGCACGTTTATCAAACCAACAAGGCGCCAGGCATCACTAAGACTTCCCAGGTCACATCTGACCTTCGATGTGTTCTGCAAAAAAGAATGTGATAAAGCTCAGTGTGGGGACAGCTCCACCCCAATGGGACCAGAGAGAAGGTTACTGATGACACAGCATCTGCATGGGGTCCTGAGGAAGAGGAGGGCTTTGATGGAACAGGGGGTGTTCTCTAGGAGGGCACGAGAAATGGAAGGCAGCAGGTGCAAAGTTAGAGTGGACGCCGCTTTTGACCATGTTGAATAAAAAGAAAGGACATCGGACTGACTCTCCTGCTACAACCAAGCACTGAACTGGCCCAAAGGTACGCATGAGGGACAGCTCCACCCAGCTTCCTGACCAGAGCAATTCCCAACCAGCCCAGGTGAGCAGAGCCCCTACACACCGCAGTGGTCAAGAGGTGGAGGAAACAGAGGTTAAAGCCAGGCTGCTGAGATATCTGTGAGCACAGAGGGAAGGACACAGTGCAAAGAAGGAGGCCCAGAAAACTGCACAGCCCTCCTCCGAATCTCTGAACAGTAAGCTGCACACGTTCAGAGTGGGACCCAACCATACCTGGCAAAGAACCACTCAGGGTTGAGAGCTGACGGGAGTCTGGAGTTGGCAGGGGGCTGGGAGACAGTCCAGACAGCTGGAGTGGAAAGACCACACCAGACACCCCAGACAGCACATCTCAGAAGCAGAGCTGGTCCCACCCTGCTTGAGATCCTGCCCTAACAAAGCCCCAACCACACCTGGCCAGATTAAGCCAAGCCGCCGGTACACTAACTCTGCCACAACAAAACTCAGCACTCGTGGACGGGCACCGCATGACCCAGACCACCGACAACCCAGGGTCGACAATGTCCAGCAGCCAGGACAAAATTCCTGGATATGCAAAGAAGGAGAAACATCCCATTGGAAAAGAAGAAAGAAAAACCAGTCAAAAGAGCAGACCCAGAGATGACACAGATGTTGGAAATACAAAAGAAATATTTAAAACAAAGGAAAGACATGCATGAAGAGATGGACACTCTCAACAGAATAGAACACAGTAAATTCATATATAAACTACTTTGTAACTGTAAAATCTAAAGGTTGATGTAGAACTAGAAAATACAAATCTGAAACGAAGAATTTGTAAGGTGAGTTTAACAGCAGACTTGACCACAGAGGAAATGATTGGGGCACTTGAAAATAAAAACGTTCCATAAAAACAATCTAAATTTAAGAGCAGAAAGGGGGGAGTCTTTAAAACAGCAAAAATAACAACAAAGACCCTCAGTGACCAGTGAAACAACACCAAAAAGTTTAATATATATACAATGTAAGGAGCATGGGGCTCAAGAATATATGTGAAAAAAGAATAATTGAAAGTTTCCCAAATTTTATGAAAAATATCAATCAAAGATAAAGAGTCCAGCGTAAAAGGTGCCATAGAGGGGTGCCTGGGTGGCTCAGGTGGTTGAGTTCCGACTCTTGGTTTCAGCTCAGGTCACGAGCTCAGGGTTGCGATCTCAGGGTTGTGAGACAGAGCCCTGCGTCGAGCCCAGCATCAGGCTCTGCACTGAGCACGGAGACTGCTTAGGGTTCTCTCTCCCTCTGCCCCTCCCCCCTCAAATAAATAAATCTTTTTAAAAAGGAGCAGCCAGAGAAAGTCAGACACGTTGTATACAAGAGAATAAGGTAAGACACATGGCTGACCTCTTACCAGAGACACCGTAAGCCACAGTATCAGAGAATGGCATCTTTAGTGTTTAAATAAAACTGTGAGCCTAAAATTTTATATTCTGCCCCCAAAAAGAAGTCCTTCAAAAATTAAGTGGAATATGGGTAGTTTCAATTCATGAGGAAAGGCTTAACAATCATAAATGAGTGTGCACTTAAGACCTTCAAACTAAGTGCAGCAAAAACAAATCTAAAGGGAGACAGACAAATCCACAATTACAGTTGGAGTTTTTCACAGGCCCTTCTCAATAATCGATTGAATACATGAACAAAAAATCTACAAGGATATAAAGACTTAAATAACACTATCAACCAACATGAGCAAATCAAGCTTGAAAAAATAGAAGAAGGGATAAAACAGAGAGCAGAAATCAATAAAATATAAATTAAACAATAGAGGGAAAAAACCCTCAAGTTAGTTCTTTGAAAAGATTAATAAGACCACTCAGGAAAAAAGGAGACACAGAAAACAAAATTTCCGACATCAGGAATGAAAGCTAGCATATCACCTAGACCCCAGAGACATTAAAAGGGAAATAAGAAAACCTTACTGACAACTTTATGCTGATAAATTTGACCATTAGCAGGAATAGGAAAACCCCCTGAAAGACACAAATTACCAAAACTGACACAAGAAGAAATAGAAACTGAAAAGTCACAGATCAGCTAACAAAATGCTGACTGCATCAAGAAAACCTTCCCCACATAGAGACAGGCGGCTTCCGTCTGGCCCAGGCAGCGTAAAGCATGAGGGTCCCCAGAGCCAAGAGGTGCCCGAGAATCACTGAGCTGCCGGTGCCTTCTCCCCTGTCTGCTGCCAGGCGCCTTGCCCAACCATTTCCTTGCCTCCCACAACCTAACTTCACAGGTAAGAAGAGCCTCAGAGGTTCTGTTTCTTGCCCAGGTCACACCGGGGGTGGCAGAGCGCTTGCCTGGTGCCCTCAGCCAGGAGGGTTCTTGCAGCTGCTCCAAGCTTGCTTCTGGCATCTCCTCTTCCTTCCCACACCCGGGGCCTTTCACACAGGGGACGAGAGCTGCCGTGAGCTGTGGAATCAGCCTATGTCCTCCGAAGTGACACCTAGCAGACGTCCCCGCTTGTTCCCAGAACTTAGCAGCTTGTTAACCCTTTCCTAACATGCACCCCCGCAGATCTCGAACTTTGTTTCATTAACATATTGGTAATAGAGCGGAAATATAAATACACACATACACGTGGTAACCTACGACGCATCCCCAAGCCAAGCCACGCGGAGAGGGAAGGGAATGGCCCCCGTGAGGATGACAGGCAGATCAGGACCGACCTGGGAACGTCAGGCTGAGCAGTCTACCTGAATGGGAGGTGTGACCACATCCCTGCTGTCCGGAAGCGTATGGGAGCACAACCATCCTACACACAGCACGGTCCGGGTCTGCACTGCGCTCTCGGGCTTGCCACCGTCCCAGGGAGCAGGCAGCAGGGAGAATCGGGTAGACACTCCAATTGTTCCTGCTTCAAGCAGGTCGACTGCTTTTCTGGGGGTCAGAGAGTGTGGCTCCATTCCAGACCTATCACGGCTTTCCCCTGAAAGTGCCTTCCTCTCCTACGATTTCCTGAAGAATCTGAACATGCAAATACGAATCCATAGTTGACAAATCCTTCTTGCTTCCCTTTTTGCCTTGGGCACAGGAAGTTCAGAATAAAACTTAAGACTGATTTGGAGTCCAATAATCTAGGAATCAGCCTGCCATTTCTATTTACACAGTTCTGTGGTTTCTTGCATTTCCCAAACCCCCTTTGGAAGCAGATGGGGATCAAGTTATAAATAGCATTTTTAAAGGAACCAATCTGTGCGCACAGGTGGACCTCACAAGACACCAGCCCTGTCTGGCCCAACACTGAGCCTCCTGGAAAGTGCCTTCCTGGGGGGAAGTGCCTCCCTTGAGTTGGCTCCATCATCTGCTTCCTCACTGTGGCGAGCTGGCAGGTGCCTCTGGTGCAGTGAACGGAGCACTGTGTTAGGAGCCAGGCAAGGCACCGGAGCGCTCCAGCCCTGCCGAGGGCTGAGACTCAGAACCCTCCTGGGACCACCCCTCTCCCCCGCAGAGCCCAGGCAGGGGCCTCTGTGAGCAAGAGGGTCTGTGGCACCCAAGACCATAGGGACACTACTCAGCGGCTCTTCCCAGTCCCGGTTCTGGACGCTTCTGGTGGGAACGCCTTCGCCTGCATCCCCCCTTGGAAAATGAAGACATTGCCAGGGAAGCACCTCCAGTTCTTCCACAGCAAATCCAGCACCCCTCCCGCCCCACCCCCAAAGCACACTGCCTGTGGGCCTCAGTCACAGCTCAGGGTCGTTCTGCCTGGGCCCTGGGGAGTCATGAACATGCCTATGTCCTGCATGACCTCCCAGGGCCCCCACACAGCGTGGAGCCTCCCAGGGCCCAGGCCTTCTTACCTGCAGAACAGGGCTGCCTGTGGCCTGCAGACTGAGGCCACCGTCCCAGGGGGAGGGACGGCAAGGACTGGTCATGGCGTGCCTGGACTGGTCAGTGACAGCCAAGACCTGCGGGCTAGCTCCGGGGGTTCCCACCACCCTGCAGCCCACCTCTTCACACCCCACCCCTTGGATATTTACTATTTTGTTATTGTTGTTAATTCCTCACCAGGTGGAAACCTGCACTGTGAGGCTTAATTACGCTCAGCCAGCTGTTGCCGAACATGGGGAGAGGATGCATGGCAGAGCCAGACTCCAGTGGTGGAGGGAGGGCAAGGCGTAAGGAGGGGCGGGCACCTGGGAGGCTGGTGGGGGGGCCAGGAGCCCCAGGCCCAGATGGAAAGGGCTCTGAGTTTGAGGGCCAAGAAGCCAGGCCAACAGAGGGGACCTTCTGGGTAGGTGCGAAGCTACGACGGCCCCGGCTGGCACCCCCATCCCCCGTTCATGTGGAGACTCCAGCTCCTAGGACCGAGAGCCTCCAGGACAGAGGAAAACTCTGCAGGGGGACAGTCACCCAGGTCAGGGCTAAGGCCATGGTGCCCAGGCCCTGAACAGCAGCCCCCAGGGAGCACAAGGTGTGAATGTGTGTGTGAATGTGTGTGTGTGCGCTGTGTGTGCATGTACGTGTGTCTACGGTGTGTGCGCTGTGCGGTGTGTGAGTGCATGTACGTACATGTGTACACGGAATGGTGTGTAGGTGAGAGTGTGTAGTGCGTGGTGTATGAGTATGTGCATGCATGTGTGTGGTGTGTGCATGTGTGTGTATCCGTGGTGTGCACGTGTGTGTGGTGTGCATGTGTGTGTCCGTGGTGTGCACGTGTGTACGTGTGTGGTGTGTGCATCCGTGGTGTGCATGTGTGTGATGTGTGCGTGTGTGTATGTCCGTGGTGTGCACATGTGTGTGGTGTGTGCGTCCGTGGTGTGCACATGTGTGATGTGTGCATGTGTGTGTCTGTGGTGTGCATGTGTGCGTGTGTATAAGTGTGTGGTGTGCACATGTGTGTGGTGTGTGCATCCGTGGTGTGCACGTGTGTGATGTGTGCGTGTGTATGTCCGTGGTGTGCACGTGTGTGGTGTGTGCGTCCGTGGTGTGCACATGTGTAATGTGTGCGTGTGTGTATGTCTGTGGTGTGTGCGGTGCATGTGCGTGTGTGTCCATGGTGTGCACATGTGTGGTGTGTGCGTGCATGCATGTCTGTCGTGTGTGCGCGTGTGTGGTGCATGTACACACGTGTGCGCATACGGTACGGTGCATTGTGAGAGCGCGTGGATGCGTGTGTGGTGTCTGTGCGTCTCCACGGTGAGTGTGCGTACAGGACTTGTCCACGCCCAGTCTCTGGATCAGGGTGAGATTGGGCGGCATCCCCCCCTTGTCTCAGAACACACCTCGTGACCTCCCAGGACACTCACAGACACTCCCTCAGACCGTGCTCAGCTGAGTGTGCAAGCGCGGCGTCGGACAACACGTAACTGCTCTGTTTCCCGCAGGACGCGTCCGGGCCACGCACGTGTGCGGTGAGCTCCGCGTGCACGCCCTGGGAAGCGCGCAGTGGGCGACCGGGTGGGCTCAGGTGCTGGGAGCAGCTACACGACGCTGGGCGCGGGGAGACCCCGGCGAGGAAGGCCTCCCACCGCAGTCGCCGCAGATCAGCAGCCCCTCCCCCCCCCGCCGCCCACGCATGATGAACTCCTACCCGACCGGGAGAAAAGCGCTTCTCAAAACAAGGCACCCAAAGGCCAGTAACCATCCGAAAAGTTCAGGCCTTGTGGAGACGCCCCTGCTCACCCATCAAAGTGGCTGCACTTAAAAAGACCAACGAAGCAAGTCCAGGTGAGGACCCAGGGCAGGTCACGCGCTCCCAGTCACCTGTGTGGTTGCTGGCCTCCCCTGCGGACACGGAACCCAACACACCTACCGATGGCTTCCTCCCCAGCCTGGGCTGGCTGCCTGGACAGAAATACCACGGACTGGGGGGCTTACAAACCCCCCTGATTTCTCTCAGTCCTGGGGGCGGCAAGTCCAAGACCAGGGTCCTGGCAGATTCCCTGTCTGGGGAGGATGCGCTTCCCGGTTCCGAAGGCCGTGTCCTCACAGAGCAGAAGAGGCAAGGGCGCGCGCTCTGGGGCCTCTGCCGTAAGGGCTCTAACCCCATCCCGAGTCTCCACCCTCCCGACCTCACGGCCTCCCACCGGCCCCCTCCTGACACCATCACACTGCGGGGGGCTGGGTTCACCATATGAACTTGGGGGACACGACGTTCCGTCTGCAGCCCCCACCCAGCACAGCATTACGTTTCTCCGTGTCCTCTGCCTCCAAGTCTCTGTCTGCGCCTCCCCGCGCCTGGGCCTTCCTGACAAGTTACCAGAGTTGGCCGGGCGAGGGGGTGTCCTCCTCCGAACACCTGCCCTTACTTCAGCTGCTCCAACAAAGCCCTCGGGAAATGCGTTCAGGCCCCCAGCTCTGACCAGGGGTGAAGAGAGGAATGGAGATGATCGTGTCTTTCTGCCGACACATTCTGGCTTTCTAAACACCTCTGTCTATGAAATTCCACTTGGCTCTCACCACAGCCTCGCATGATGAGCACAGGGTTCTAACAAGCACACGGTTAACAGCCCCAGACCACACGCTTTACAGCAGGCGAGACTACGGAAAGCCTGCTGGAGCAGACAGAAAGCAGGCTGCTTCTGGGGTTTCTGGCCATACACCACAAGTTCAAAAAGTAAGGAAACATTACCTCCCCAAACGTAGTCCAGAAACGGGCAGGATGGCGCTGGGGCTGATTCAGCGGCTTCCTGGCGTCATCGGAGACCCATCCCTTTCACGTCACCGCCTGGCCACGGCTTCCCTGCGCCTGTTACACTCCCGCACATCTTGCCGCCAGAGGCGCTGACAACTTTGGGTCCCGACCATATCACCGAGGATGCCAACAGCCTTGGTGGCTGGAAGGCCACCTCCAGAGCCAGGGGCAACGTTGTTTGTTTCCTGGGGTAAAGGCTCGGCAAGTCCGCCCGCAGCCCATTATTCACGGTTCCGGCTCGGCTCACCATTCCTCGGACTCCCCGTGTGCGCAGCATCCATCTGGATCACACACACGGGACTCGGGCAGAAGGGAAGCCCGCAAAGCCAGGACACAAGCTTCGGGCTGCACCACGACCCATAAAGCTCTTTGGCTCTGATCTGGAGTCTCGTCTCCTGCCAGCAGCCTCGAGGGAGGGCAGGCTGGCTTCTTCGCCTCAGACGTTTCACGGGGCCAGACGAGGGTAGTGCCAAGATGGCTTGGCAGTCCCAAGCGTCACACCCAGACGTGGGTAACCAGCAGAGGAAGGTGGTCTGTCTCCCCAGGGACCTCCCCGAAGCGCTAGAGACACGGTGTGCAGAGGTGTCCCGCATCCTGGGCCACAGGACCCCTTCTGAATCCAGCGCTGAAGGATCAGCGAAGGAGGAGCGGCGGGTGGGCAGCCGTGGGGGGCCCTGCCCGAGTCCTGGCAGAGCCTCGGGCCAAGGCAGCCGCCGATGCCCGGTGCTCGCGGTGAGAGCGGATGGGAACCAAGCACCGTCGGCCTCGCTCTCCAAGCAGGTCCCTGCGGCCGGCATGGCCCCGGGGCCGAGGAAGCGGTGCAGCAGCTCAGGAAAGGCTAGCGAGCGGGCAAGCCGCAGGGCTGGGGCCGCGCCGACGCTCGAACCTGCCCCGACCTCGCACCCCTCGGTGCCGGGGACAAAAGGCCTCCGTGTCTGAACCAGGCGGCCGCCATCGCCCTGGGAAAGGACGGTCTGGCAGGCGCCGCGGGGGCGGCCGCCTGGGGTCCCGGGGGCGTCTCGTCCTCCTCGGCGCCGCAGGGTCCC
>LNAC01000107.1:780223-798450 GCA_002007465.1 Ailurus styani
CCTGCAGGAGGGCCGGGGAAGCCAGAGCCGCGGTCCGCCGGGAAGGACACGGAGGGCCACCGAGGGCAGGAGCCGCGGCTCTGCTCTGGCCCTGGAGCAGGCCGCCCGGTGCAGGGAGAGGGGCCAGGGCGCACGACCCCCAGCCCGGCCTGGCCCGGAGACACCTCTGCACGGAGCGGCTGGCGGTCGGGAGACCCGGGGTGCGGCCCCACCGGATTGGCCCTGCGGCGTGCGCTGCCTGCAGAATGGCGGGCCCGCATCTGGCCAGCCTTTGGGACCCGGCGGGGCTTCCGGGGCTTCCAGCTTCCCCTCGTGTCCGGGCTTGCAGCGGGCGCACAGGCGGTGAGCAGCAGAAGCCCGCTGACCAGTGCACTTCAGTGATGGTGGTCCCAGGGTCACCGCCAGCCCCCCTTCCCCCCGGGAGCTGCCTCCTAACATCTGGGTGCTTCGGCCTCCGGCCTCCCGTCTGTGCTCGGAGTCCCAGAGCCTCTGCAGATGGAGGCTGCACAGAGGGGCCTGAACTGCAGTCTCCCCTGCCCAGTGGGAGCGTCCGAGATCACCTGCCGCTCTCCTCTCAGAACACTGCGGGGCCTCCTCGTGACTGGAGTGCCTGCCTGCCGGGGGGGGCATCCTGCCCGCACCGAGTGGAGACTGCCCTCGGCCTGCAGTGGGGCAGGGCCGTGGGGTTGGCCCTCTGGCGTCCGCTGGGGGGCCGGGGCTGTGTTCCCTCCTGGGTGAGGGGCTCCTTCCCTCACTCCCTGGTGACGTGAGAAGGTGAAGTCTCAGGATGGTGCCACAACCCTTCCCTCCTCTCGTGGGCCCTCCGCGGTCCGCTCAGGCCCTGCCCCGTTCTCTCCTAGAACAGAGAGCCACAACCGTTTCCACCTTCGTGTGAAAGCCAGTGCCGTGTGGACCAAGCCCCAGTCCTCATCCGCCAGGCACAGGGGAACTCACACCTCCTCCCCGTTCTGGGGGCTGGACTGAGGTCCGGATGGTGGGATGCGTAGGAAGGATGGAGGCCACTTCTAGGCCTGCCCCACAAAGCCGTGATCTAGAGACAGTTGTGGCTCGTGATTGTGCCAGGACCCGCCCAGCTTCTCTGAGAACGGGTGCTGAGGCCCACCTGCACCTGGAAAGCTAGCTGCAGGGGAGCCCCGGACTGGCTGCCAGCCTTCACGCTGCCGAGTGGAAACAGGGTGGGACACATGTTGAGAGGGCAAATCCAAGAGGCTTGTCTACCTCTGTGTAGCCCACCCTGCAACTGTTTGGTAGCCACACGCTTCCTTCCCATCAGATTTGAACCGGCAAAGAGCCACGTTAACAACCAAGCCTGCTCCCACCTAACCCAGTGCAGCTTCCCACCAGCAAGCCTGAAGACCCTCATCTTCTCCCCAGTGTACAGGCCTTTACCTCACGTTCTCCTGACCGGACTGACTCAATGGGCTGTGACCCACCTAGTCTGCCTCAGAAATTCACCCCAGCTACGCTCACCTGGGGCACGTGGCATGGTTCATGTTGGCTGAGGAATGACTACAGATTAAATACAATAGAAAGCTCAACGTTCAAGAGAATTGTAGAAACAGAGCCGGAAAAGCAGCAAGACTTTGCACTGCGTTCTACCCCAGGGTTGTCAGCACTGGCTGAATATCAAAATCATCTGAGGATGAAAACAGAAAGAGTCCTGCCCGGACAGCTCCAGAGATGGGTCCGGGATCTCTGGGATGGGGCTGGGCTTCTTCCCCTGGGTGCTGGCGATGCCGGTGACTGCCGTGACACACTGTCCTGTCACGTGCTGCCATTCAGGATGGAAGATGCTGACATGCTCATGGGCAGGTGGCTTGCCCACGCACTCACGTGGGTATCACCTGACACCACAGGTGAACTCACCCAGGTTCTTGCCTGTGCACAGCTGTCCCTGGGAGGGCGTGGGGACATGGAGGCCCTGGGAGTCAGGAGCAGAGGGGACATTTTGATGGCTTATAGTGCAGGTTGTTGGCTTTTTTTGTCCTTGCTCTTGGGTCTTCATCGCCATTTAACGTTATTTTTTTGTTTAGTAAAAAGGATGCCTTTTCCAGACACTGCCCTGCCTCCAAGAAAGGAATTTCTGGCCAGTGATGACCTTGGAGCATTATCTGGGAGCAGACAGGCACCCTCAGCCCCCTCTATAGCATTTCCACCTGAGCCCCCAGGACTAGGTGCTGGTCATGGACAGAGTGCAGGTGACTCTGGCAGAGCTGGTCCCTCCAAAGCCTATTCTGCTGATGGCCCTGAGCAATGCAGTCTCATGGACACACACCTGCTCAGCGCTGGGTCCTGGGGAGACAGCCTCAGGGGATGCTTAGCCCAGAATTCAGCCCCTACCTGACAAACGGCTGTGGCCACACAGGATAATGGATGTTTCAGGGGAGGAAGCCCATTCCAGCAAGCTCGTTCCCACCTCCCTCTCTGTGACCCCATATTCTGGCCCGAGAACCCTCCACCTTGCTCTATCCCGCTGCCTCAGGCTTCCTCTGGCCACAGGTTAATCCTCTCTGAAGGGAGGGCCACTAGACCACAAGCACCAGCCACCAGGATGGTCTGGAGCTTACTGTAAATTCAGAGTCCAGAGGTCCAGCCTGCGAGACAGGCTGGAGCCGGCAAATCTGCATGGAGAAGTGCCTGGGTAGCTCATGGCAGCCCTGAGTGAGTGCATCTCGGGGGCTTTTTTGGCATTTGGCAAGAGTTAAGACTCACCATGCATCCCAAAGGGCGAAGGGAACGGGCCTGGGGGGGGGCTCCGGGGGCAGGAAAAGCTCGGCGGGTCCAAGGAGAGCAGTGTCTGGGCCCCGAGGGTGTTGGGGGGTGCCTGGCCTTCTTCATTCCACCTTAAAAGTCCCACTCACGAGCACTGGGAAGGCTGCCGAGCCGGGGTGGAGACCGCCGGAGCTTTCACAGGGAAGCCCCCAGAACTCCCCCATGGTTCGTTTTTAATTGGATTTAATTATTTTCTATTTAATTGCATTTTTAAAAGCTCTCCCCAGTGCTTTCTTGATTGGAGGATCTCTCCTCTTCTCTCTCCTCTGGGCTGGAGGCTCGGCCTGGGTGGGGATGAAGACGTAGAGCCAGGGTGACTGTGGGGTCATGGTCCCGCTGAGGGTCCCTTGGGACCTGGGAAGGGCCTCCTGGCCAGGGCACTAAAGACAGGATGTGGGGATGAGGCCCGAGCTGGGGCTGCCCTGAGTCCCTCTCTGGGCCAAGCAGATGAATGCCCAGTCCCACCTGCCCCCTGCACAGCTTTCTCCTCACCCTCACTGTCCCCCCAACTTCCTGCAAGCTCAGGCTACCCCCAGCACTCACCTGGTTAGCTCCTAACTGTCGTCCTCCCCCTCTCTGCCCTTCTAGAGCCTTCCCACCTCCCTGTCACCCTCAGAATCAGATCCAGAGTCTTCTGCTCCTCAAGCCCCCCCCCCGGCTTCTTGCTGCAGCCCCCGGGGGCCCCTGCAGTCCCCCTCAATGTGCCTGGCTCTTTCATATGTCTGTACCTGTGCCAGTGCCTGCTGCCCCCTCTTCTCTTCCTGAGGCCCCCACAGCCAGGCATTCAGTAAACCACACGTGAGCACGTCCCACCATCCATCAAATGTGGCTGTACAGGACTTGGCAGGATTGGAGAGCAGGGAGGCACCCGGAGCCCCTGTGGCCTTTTGACTCGCGCTAGCCAACGGGACATGGCAGCAGTGATGTTTGAGTTTGGAGCCCGGGGCCTAGGGGCTGTGTGGCCACCACTTCACCCTCTTAGAGCATCACTCTGAGAACACCAGGGAAGGAGACAGGTCTAGCTCCTGGGGGCCTCGGGGCACCTCCCACGCTGTCTGCCAGGCTTGTGAGTGAGGCCTCTGGGGGCCTATCCAGCCCAAAGACTTGGCATGAGCCGATGCAGGCATCAACCTAGGCAGAAACAGACAACTCAGTCATGAGAAATAAGCCACTGAGATTTGGGGTGTTTGGTTATGTGGCAAGAGTTAGCAGATACATGCCCACTGCAGGGACCCCCAGGCTCCCATACTTTGTTGGATGCTTCCTGCCCCAGCATGCCCACGTCTCCTTCCCCCGGACCCTCTGAACTACACGTTCACGCTCCTAGACGACATCTGTTCTGTTGTCCTCCTTCAGCAGCCCATCAGCCACGGGGGTGGAGTCAAAGCTGCCTGGCTCACACACATCGGAGGCTATACCAATCCTGCCCCTGCCCACCCCTCCTCCTGCATCCGTGCCCCAGCCCTCAGTCGCCCGAGCGCCTCCCTGCTCTGCAGTCCTGCCGCGTGGCAGCTTGCCACCCCACCCTACTACTCGCGCTTGTTCTGCCCACGCAGTGTTCTTCAGCAACTTCTCCATCGGACAAACTCATCTTCCAAGACCCAAATGAATCCTCATCTCCTCTGAGAAGACCTCCTGACTCTTGAAACACCCTGTGTCCTGCCTTGAAGGCTCTTTCACTCCTTCCATCTGAGTTGCCACACCGTCCTTGTTCACCAGCTGAACCTCCTGTTCAGTCCCTTGATCACAGCCCCTAGCAGAAAGACATGGCCGGACACCGCTCTGGACATCATAAAACAGATCAACAGAAGGAGTCATTTAAACAAGAGATGGGAAAAATCCACACAAATGGAGGGACTGTTTCCTTACTTCACCCCAGGGGGTCACTGATGCAATCCCCAGGGTGAGTGCACCCAGCCTGGAACCTTACCTTAGATCGGAAGCTTGAGGGTAGACACGGTGTTCTTCATTATTGTAGTTCCCAAAGGCTGGTACAGTGCCTGGGCACATAACATGATCTCTGTGGGTACGTGGATGGATGGGTGGATGGATGGATGGGGGGATGGATGGATGGATGGGGGGATGGATGAATGGGGGGTTAAGGGGATGGGAGGTAGATGGATGGGTATGTGGATGGATGGATAGTCCAATGGGTGGATGGATGGATGGATGGATGGAAGGATGGGTGGATGAGGGGATGGGAGGTGGATGGAAGGATGGGGGATGGATGGGAGGTGGATGGATAGATAGATGGGGGATGGATGGGGGGATGGATGAATGGGGGGTTAGGGGATGGGAGGTAGATGGATGGGTATGTGGATGGATGGATAGTCCAGTGGGTGGATAGATGGATGGATGGATGGATGGAAGGATGGATGGATGAGGGGATGGGAGGTGGGTGGAAGGATGGGAGGTGGATGGATAGATAGATGGGGGATGGATGGGGGGATGGATGAATGGGGGGTTAGGGGATGGGAGGTAGATGGATGGGTATGTGGATGGATGGATAGTTCAGTGGGTGGATAGATGGATGGATGGATGGATGGAAGGATGGATGGATGAAGGGATGGGAGGTGGGTGGATAGATGGGGATGGATGGGGGGATGGATGGATGGTGGATGAGGGGATGGGAGGTAGACGGATGGGTATGTGGATGGATGGATAGTCCAATGGGTGGATAGATGGATGAATGGATGGATGGGGGTGGGGTGAATGGGGGCATGGATGGGGGGATGAGTGAATGGGTGAGTAGGTAGATGAATGAGGGGGTGAACACTGCGCATCCATGAGAAAAAAGTAGAGGCTTAACCTCCGAGACTGGTAAGCTTTCTACCACCAAATTCCAGCACCCAGTCTCAGACAGAGTGATTTTAGCCATGTGTACCGAAGACAGAGAAGAGATGACCTCAAAGCACAGTTCTGCAAATGTCTCCTCTCCTTAAGGCAGGAGAAGAACTTAGTCCCGGTTCCCTACTTGCATTCAGGACCTACACTGGGCCACTCCGGGCCAAGCTCTTTCCCCAGGGACAGCCTCCCTGTGTGTCTTTTCCGGTGCCTTTTCTGGGCATTCCTGCCATTAGATGCTTCTAGGAACGGTCGAACCTCTGTCAGGAGCGAAACCCGGGGTGGGGGGTTGGGCGATTAAAGATCTGCTTAAGCCACTGATCCTCAGGGAGATTGTTGGAAGTGTTGAGGGCAAGGCCCTGGGTGGAAGTGGGGGCAGCGGGGGTCGCTGCAGGAGTCTGTGTGTCCGCACTGTTCTCCATCCAGCCTCACAGGCAGGCGAGGCTACTGCCAGGGTCACAGAATCAGCCCAGGACACAAACCCCAGACGTCCACTCCTCCCTCTGCCTAGCTCACTCTGGAATCGGCTGTGATGTCGTAGGCAGAATCCAAAGCAGGAGAGAACAGGACAGTTTCTGGCCTCGGTCCTACAGGTAACTTGTTGCAGAGTCTCTCACAGGCCACTGCGACTTTCTGGACCTCAGTTTCCTGTAAAGTATCCATACCTGGTCTCCCTCACCCCACGCTTTTCCTAGTACGGTGCGTACGGCAGCCGAGACTAACCAATCCCAGTTTTCTTTGCAGATGGTCTCAGACACAACATCAGAACCTTTCCTGACACGGCATTCTGGGCCGGGACCACAGGCACGAGGGAAGGCCCCTGTTGGCCACGCTGGATTTCTAAGGCACCATCTGGCTGTGAGAACAGTGTGTGATATCCTACTGACCGCGTCCGTCTCTCCTCATGACATGTGGGCCCTGTGCTCTGGACTGTTTCTTCTTCTCTGCATTTCCCTGGCACACAGTAGCCCCCAGCGCTGGTAGAGAAAAATGAATGGGTCACCACTTATGACTCTAAGTCCCTTTGCCTCTGCGCCTGGGGAGGACGTTTGCTGGGGTTAATCCCAGCACCCATACCTGCATGGGTCACGGGCCCACAGGCTCTGTCCTTCCTGGTGTCGGGAGGAGCCCGCAGACTTCTCACATGAATGGATGAGCAGGAAGCAGCTTAGCTCCACTCACCACGATGGGCCCTGGAGGCCGGTGGCCTCCCAGCACTGGGCTGGGGCTTCCAGGATAAGCAGATGTGGGCGCTCAGCAGACGGGGGAGGCCAGGCCTGCCCTCCGAGGGGCACGGTCAGCCACACAGGTTGGCAGTTCCCACCCCAAGGACCTTCGGCCAAGATACAAGCTCGGTGCCCACGAGAGGCCTGCTCTGACCCAAGAGGACTGACCACAAAGCACAGGTGGTCCACCAGGCCCCGACTACCTGTCACCTCCTTGAAATGGCCACCTTGTTGCAAGTCAGCCTGCAAGCTGGGCTGCATTTCCCCACGTACCCTTCCTGTGGGTTTTAGATGTAGGGGCGAGAGGGAGAGTCTTGCGGGGGATTTGGAGGGGAAGCTATCAGTTCTCTCTGGTCTGTGGAGTCGCCTGTGGCACGTGGCCAGGCCTGCCATGGCGCCGCAGCCCCCGACCCTCGTTCATCAAGTCTGATCCAGGGGGTGGGGCGGGGGGGCGTATCCTGTTCCGCTGTGCAGCCCGGCATTTGCAGAACACCCCAGCCCCCCGGTCACCAGCCCAGTGTGAGCCACTCGAGGGCTGTTGTGGGGCTCTGGCTCGTGTTTGGGGAGCAGCTTGCCTCTTTCCCCAGTCCACAGCACCTTCCCTTCCAGCATCAGAGCGGCCCCACCAAAGTGTGTAACCAGGTGCCCGACTGTGTGTGGTCGATAGTTGCAATGAATCCGTACGTCACACACAGACACACGCACACGCACACACACACACTCGGTGAGTCTGCTTCTCCGGCCGAGCTCCGGTGGACACTTGCACGGGTGGAGCACGTGGGAAGGAGAATGGTGGCAAGTAACCATATGATAAACAGCCACCTGAGAAACCAGGACTGTTGAAAAATGCCATCACGCAGAAATGCCTCTGTGTCCAAGAATTAGCCCATCGCTCTGTGTCATGTCCTCCCTTCCTGGCCGATGGTCTTCCTTCCCAGCTGGCTCCGGCTGCTAGGAGGAGGGGAGGGAAGCCTGCGTTCAGCACCACGGACAGAGGAGCCGGTCTGCAGGGACCTCTGCCCCACCCGGCCCCCCACGCCTCGCCGTCACTGCCCAGGAGCCTGTTCATTTGTTCATCTCCTGCACAGGCTCGTCCAGTGCGATGCGGCTGTGCTCACAAGAGCAACAGGTGTGTGACACCTGTGTGCCCGGCTTGCCGCGTGCACATGTGTCAGCTCATTCTGTCCTCGTAATGGGCTGGGAGGTCAACCCTCTTGTGCTCAGTTTGCAGACAAGGACACTGAAATTTGGAGCAAGAGGTGCCCTGCCCAGGGTCCCACAGCTGGAACAAGGAGGAGCCAGGAGTCAAAGCTGCCCACACAGATCCCCCCCTTCCCCCCACCACTTCATGCCTCCTCCTTTCAAGGCCTCAAGGAAGAAAGGGAAGGTTGACCAGTTTGACAGACTGCTCACCCACCACCCGACTTTGTACTTGGGAACACTGAGGTCACCCATCCATCAGAACTACATATTTATTAAGGAGGCGGGTCTGTCCCTGAACCACCATGAACTATCTCAACCACCCCCGAACCAGCCCATAGCCGGCCTAGGTGCAACAGTGGAAGCCTGTGATTGGGAAGAAGAGGCAGGCAGGTGGCTCGGCCAAGGGTCCCTGTGTCCCATCGGGTACCCGCTCTCAAGAAGACCTTCCTATTATGGTTCTCATGTATTTATAATTTCCATTAATGATTGCTGATATTTGCACAGAGCTTTCCTGCTGACTAGGAGCTCTGGGCCAGGTGACTTGGCATTTATTTATGAGTGAAGCCAGATGCAGGAGCAGCCTGGCCTCAGGGGAGGGAAGCGGATGGCGCTGGCAGTCCACGAGATGAAGAGCAGCCACGAGGACAGAGACGCTAGCCACTGCTGGTCAGAGGGCCACTGCCCTCATGTGCGGGGTCTGGCACTTCGGAAGACTTTGGGGGCTCAAAGTGTGTGCCTCAAGAATTAGAATTAGGACTTTGGCTCTTCCTTTGCCCCTTGCGCTTTCTCAAGCCTCCTCTTTGTTCTATACAGTCTCCTTCGTCTGTGCTTGTCTGTCTCAGCTCAGCTAGAGGCCAGAGGAGGTCAGGGAGCAGGGAGGTGCTGCAGGATGGTCTGACAGCAGCGCCCGCCCCCATCTCGTGGGTGCTGGGTCCTGCTTGCCCCCCACAGTGTCCTCGTTGGGAAGCCTCCAGCATTATATCCACTTACAGATGATGAAACAGAGGCTCAGAGAAGAGAGGGGACCCATCTGGGTGCACCCAACCAGTTACGCACCTGGTCTGTTAACTCCAGAGTCCCAGCTGACCTGGGGCAGGTTATCCCCTGCACCTCTGTCTCCTTAGCTGTGGAACGCAGGTGACAAGAGTGCCCACCGCGCAGGCTGCTGTGCACGCAGAGCAGGGAACGTGCGTAAGGCGAGGGCAGAGCGCGGGGTGGGCCGTGAGCAGTACCGGCCATCCACACTCATACATTTTTTCCCAAACCCAAACGCTATTTGACACGCAGTGTTGACTTTTTCCATATGCAACGCATCCTAGTAATCTTAAAAATATTGGTCGTAAACCACAAAGTTAATCTCAGACCGTGAAAGAGCCCCACCCGGAGAAAGATCACCCAAGGACAGAGCCTAGGGTGTGTCAGCCTCCCTCCAACATCCCGTTCACTGATGGGGGGACTTAGGATCCTCTGTTGGGGAAAGGGGTACTCCCTCTCCCCTTGGTCCATCCCGCAGAAACCTGGCTAAGGCAAAGCTTGATGGAAGAATCCAGGAGACTGTCACACGGAGAGAAGCGTGAGCCAGGAAAGGGGTGACCGGGCAGGGTGGGGAGCAGCCTCCGGGCGGCCGTGCAGAGTGAGTGCAGGGTCTGGGCTCAGAGGTCCCAGTGAGGACGGCCACCTTGTCCCCGCAAACCTTGTCCCCGCGAGCTCTCACTGCAGTCGGATGCACCCAGCATTTCCCGGTGTGGAGGTGCCCTAGTGCTCTGCCAGGTCCTCCCCCTGCTCTTTCCACCCATGACACCGGGGCGTCCACCTGTCCATCCCGTCTCTTTTCCTGGCTGCGGGGGCGCACCTGGGAGCGTGCTTCCGGGGGAGCGTGAAATAAGACAGCCGCGGTGCGGTCGGTAAACGTCCTGCGCTTGGTTTTGGCTCAGGTCATGATCTCCCGAGTCCCGAGAGGAGCTCTGCACTCAGAGCCCTGCCCCTCCCCCTGCCCCTCCCTCCCCCACCAAAGAAACCGTAGGCCTCTCTGTGGAGGTGGCATTTGGCAAAGTCTGGAAGGAGGTGAGGGAGACAGGCGCCTGGAAGAGGAGGGCCCCTGGGAGGCAGTCCAGCACGTGCAAAGGTCCTGTGCATTAAAAGCACACGAGCACACTGGAGATGAGGAAAGAAGGGTGGAACCTCTGGGGGCCTTGAGACTTTCACTCAGGGAGACGGGAGGCACTGAGGGGTCTGAGTGGGAGAGGGGTGTGGACAGCTTCTCTCCCCCCACCCCTCTGCCCCTGTCACGTCCCTTACTGTCCCTTTCCCGTAATTGTAGACTTGTCTGTAGGGTTGTGTGTCCAGCCTTTGTCTCTGCCAGCGGGCTGCCAGCCCAGCAGAAGGCCGCACCCCCCACCTGGGCTGGAGCTGGGGCCGGCCTGCTCCCCGCTGCGCCGCAGGCGTGACCTCCGCGGCCTGGACCTGCGCTCCCCTCGGGCTTCCTGGGCCGTCTGAGCACTTCCCTTCCAAGAGAAACCCGAGGGAGACAGTGGCCGGGAGAGGGGCGGGCGGGGGAGAAAGTGATGAAGTGTCGCTCTCGATGGCCGCTCTCCACTCCGCATTTTCCACGGCGTTTAAACGCCCGCGAGCAGATTAATAAGGTCTCGCAGCACTGGTTCTATCTGGAGCGCGGCGTGGTGCGTGCACGCTGATGGCCCGGCGGGCTGCGGGCGGCGGCGGCTTTATCTCCCCGGCCCAGGCCGCCTCTCCCTTATCGGCCGGCGGCTGCGCAGCTGCTTCTGCGGGCCCGCCGCCCCCGCCGCCCGCTTTGTAATCAGAGGAGAAGTTGCTGTCTTGATATTTCCATTTTTATCTCTTTTATTGACTTCATTTTCATGTCTTTCAGGGAACATTTTCTTGGATTGCTTGCACCTTTCCGCTGCCCTTGCCCCTTGGCCAGGCCGGGGTGGGGAAAAGGGGAGGCAGGGTGAGGAAGGGGGTCAGGGGCTCCCTGCCCGGTGCCCCCGGCCTCGTGCACCCCGTCTTCTCCCTGATCGCCCTCCCGCCGGGCCCTTCCGGGAGGGTGGCCCCCTCCAGCCGCAAGGTCCGGGCTCTGCGGGCGCCCGGCCCCGTGGGCGTGTGGGAGCCGGGTCCGCTCCGGAGAGAGGAGGCCGTGGCCGGGAGGAACAGCCTCCTTCCCGGATCCGGGGGAGACGTAGTTATCTCCGCCGCCCAGGCGAGGAAGGCCCGCTTCCAAGAGGTTATCAGTCACTGTCACCTTGCTCAGCGCTGCTGACTTGTGACAGAGAGGGATTGCTGAGTGGCCCGGCCTGCGGAGACACGTCTGTGTCCGGGACGGCGCTGCTCGCAGGAACGCGCGGCCGACGGCGGCTCGCCTCGCTGACTCCTTCCCTCCCTTGCACACGGCCACTCGCCGGGGCAGCGTGTGCCGCAGGCCCGCCGGGCGCCCGCTGGCCTCCCCCTGCCTGGCTTAGAGTCATTAGTGCCCCTGAACGGGGCTGGATAGCGTCTCTCCCAAAACACAGCCACGTCCTGACCCCAGAACCTGTAAATGTGACCTCGTTAAAAAAGGGGGTCTTTGCAGATGTGATCACGTGACGCGTCTCAGGATGACACCGTCCTAGGTTGGGGTGGCCTAAATCCAATGGCTGACGTCTCTGTAAGGGAAGGATTCAGCCACGGGAGAGGCCACGTGAGGACGGGGGCAGGGGAAGGACACAGCCACAGACCCAGAGACGCCAGGGCCCCCGGGAGTCAGACCAGGCAGGAAGGACCCTCCGCAGGAGCCTCCGAGGGCGAGTGCGTGTGTGTCCCTGCTGGGTCTCAGACTCCGGCCTCCAGGACTGGGAGGGAGGACGTTCCCGCTGTCTCAGCCCATCTGTGGCCGTGAGCTTCGGCGGCTCTGGGCACTCCCAGCGTCCTTACCACGCCGACACCCCCTCCCGGCTCCCTGCAAATCCACGGCAGCGAGCCCGGCACCTGCGACCGCAAAGGTGCTCTGCAAACGTTAGTTGGACAAGCAAGTGAGCCCTGAGCTGGGGACTCCGGCTGAGCACCGGCGACGGCGTGTGTCAGGACCCGGGCTCAGAAGGCTTCCCGGGTCCTGGGCTCAGGAAGCCAAAACAACAGGACAGCTGTGCTTCTCCTGACCCCAGGCGCCCACGTTCCCCAGCCCCCTGTGGTTGGGGGGACCAGGCCAGCCTGTCTCCACTCCTCCCCGGAGATGCTGAGGGCTGAGCAGCCTCGGGGAGGCTCCTCTTACCCCGGCATCTCCCCGACTGGGCCTGGCCCCCACCCGACTAGCAGGGGGTCTCCCCCACGGACCCAGGGACTCCGCTGGCCCGTGTTTGCAGGACACAGTGCGAGCTGACCCTTACATGCAGCGGGGTCACCAGAGGCCCCTGCAGGAGGGGCTGGGACAAAGGGGCTCTAAAAATAGGAAGTCTGAGAATCTGCACGCCATTTGAAATATGTTATTTTCCAGAATTCATGCTGAAGAACAGAAAGGCTGGCAGTTGGCGTGGACCAGCGTGGTTTCTGTCACTAAACAGAGAAGGGTCAAAGCTGTAGGTGACACATGGCTTCGGCGGGAGACGCCGAGGCGACACATGGCTTTGGCGGGAGACGCCAAGGCGCTCGGCTAAAGCGTTGTTCCCGCCAGCTGCCTGAGCAGACCCTTCGGGCCCTGGGGACCCAGGTGGGAGGCACAGCTCGGGCCAATCTCGGGGGCCTCCTATGATGGCCGCGGAGCGGGGGCGCAGGAGAGAGGCCCTGGGGCCGGGAAGGGAGGGACACAGGGGACGTGGGCGCAGGCTGGGACCGAGGTGTCCCTGGGGCGAGGGGCGTTCCCAAATCAACCCCTGGGGCCCCTGGGAGGCTCTGCCACGGGGTCGGGGAGAGCTGCCCCCGCTGCCTCCCCATGTGCGACTCCCACACCAGGAGGACACTGGCCACTGGGGACCAGGACGAAAGTCTCAATGGAGGTGGTGGCTGGAAAGGCCCAGGGACAGCCAGGTCCCGCAGGCCAGTGACGGCCAGGGCAGACCCAGCCCCTGCAGCCCGCCAGCCTGCCCTCCCAGCCCCCAGGGCCACCCGCCCCACACGGCACCCAGGGGACAGTCTGCAGCCAGTAAGACGAGGTCGGCCAGGACGAGGCCAGCCAGTGGGGCAGCCCTCGCACTCCCAGGAAAGGGCCGGGCCCCTCCAGGCGAGAGGCCATTAGGCACCAGTGAGAAGCCCTGGTTCACAGAAGCCCGTGTGCTCTCTGGGTCTGTGAAAGCCGCACTTCCAACTCGCCCACCCCAGAGCCCGCCCCAGAACAGCCCCTCTCCCTTCCTGTCCCCCTCTGCCCCCGGGGAGCACCCCGTGAGCCCAGGATGGTGAGCGGAAGGTGGCGGGGCGGCTGCCCTCTCCCTCCGAGCCAGGGGACAGCCTCCAGCCCCGCTCCATCTGCTCGGACTCGGGGTCGTCCTGAGCCCCCGCCTCCCCCGGAGCCCACCCACCCCGCGCAGCTCCGGTCAGCCTCACGGCCCGCCCCCCTCACCTGCTTTGACCCAGGGACCTCCCTGGCACCTTTGGTGCTGTCCCCTCTCTGCCCCCACCCCCAGGAACCAAACCACACCTCCAGATGGTTCCAACCTCCCTCCTGCCCTGAGCAGCAGGATGGGGCCTCACCCCAGCACCCCCAGCCGCGGTCTCGCCCCGGGGTCAACAGGCCCCGTGATTCCCCTACAAACACCCTTTGGGTCAACCCAACCTCTCCGTCTCCGGGAGAACCAGACCAGGTCCCCAAGGCAGCTCACCGGGGCCACCAAGCACCTGCCGTCTGCAGAGGGAGGACGTGTCTGTGGTTTCAGGCCGCAGCTCGTGGGCCCTGCTGCCCCGGCCCACGCACGGCCTGGGCGTACAGCAAGTCCCCAGAGCCCCACACGGCCCCACGGAGCGGGCGCTCTCTGGAGGAGGCGCAGAAGCACAGGTCGCAGACCTGCCCAAAGGCGAACAGGGAGTGGGAAGGCCGGCATGAGGCCGGGTGGCATGGCAGCGAGGTCCTTGGGGCGCACAGAGCGGAGGTGAGGCTGGGGCCCTTGGGCAGCAGGCCAAGTGGCCAGCCTGCTCTCTGCCGGGGCCTCGAGGGAGGGAGAGCCACAGCCTGCCTGGCCTCTGTCTGCGGGGGGAAGGGCCAGGCCAGCCGGCTGTGGCCCGGATGCTGGCAGCCCTGGGGAGGGGGGGCAAGGCTTCCCACCTGTCTCCTCCCCCACGTGGCTCCTATTTTTAGAGCCAAATCTTCAATCAGGATGCAAGGTTTCGGAGCTGCAGCACGGGCTCTGGCTCAGCGACGGGAAGTCTTGGCAGGTGGGGACCCTCCCTGCAGAGAGCCTGGCCACGAGCCTGACACACTGCCAGGCCCACTGTCCCTTCTCCTCCTGACCGCCTGCCCTGTGGCCCCTCCTCTCGAGCCCCCTCTCCACCTGTGCTCGACCTGACCACGCTGCAGGCCAGCCTCTCGCCTCGCCGGCACCACCGGGATGCTCCCCCGTGGCTGCCCGGTCCCTGCTTCAGCAGTGACCACAGCCTCACCCTTGCAAGGCCCAGGGGCCCTGCACGGCCTCTGACCCCACCTCTTAACACCCCTTGCTCCTTGCCCTCCAGCCACACGGGCCCGGAGCACAAGCCCACGCCCCTGCCCCTGGCCCGGGGCCGGCGACAATTCCCTGTGAGTGTATCAGGCTGGGCCCGGTGCTGCGGAGGCGAGCCGCGGCGTCCGGGAAGCGGTGCTCCCCTGCCCGGCTTCCAAAACTGAGCTCCTTCTCAGACGCACCGGCCAGAGGGAGGAGCGGCGGTCCTGGCAGGGACGGGGGCCACGGCGAGTCCCCCACCGCTGCCGCCCCGGGCCACCCCGAGCTCCGCGCTCTTGCGGAGAGGGGCGCCGGGCAGGGGACAAGGAGAGGTCCTACCTGACTCTCTTCTGCTTCTTCTCCGGCCCCTCCTGCCCCCTCCGCCAAGCCGGGCTCCTGGCCTCGGGCGCTCACTCCGGCCGGACGGCTCCCCCGAGGCCGGCGGCTGGGTCCCCGCGCTCGCGGCTCGAAGGCGACTTCCTTTCTCCTCCAGCCTGAAGGGTCATTCAGCGACTTGTCGGCTGGTGGTTTTGTTTCTCTCTCACTGTTTCCACGGCTCTGGACGAGAACCTCAGCCACGTTCGTCCTGGTTCTGCTGCGGGGAAGGCTCCTCTCCGGCTCCCGTCCGCGCTCTCTGTGTCTTGTTCCCGGCGTCTGCGCGGGGCCCTTGGAGGTGCCGCGTCCGGCTTTCTCCTGCGCGGTCTTCTCCGAGCCGCCCGGCTCTGTGCTTTGCTCTCTGCCAGTAACTGCGCCGAGTTCTCGGCCGAAAGGCCCTCGAAAGTTCCTGTGCCCTGTTCTCCGGCTTGCCCTTCCGGTTTCCCAAGTCCGCGTGTGCGGCGCCTTCGGACACTGCCCCGCGGCTCTCGAATGCCCTCCTTCCCCTCGTGGTTTGAGTTGGGAACCGTCGGCTGGCCCACCTTCCCGCGGGTGACTCTCCTCCGGCCGCGGGTCCGTCCGGAGCCGGTGACGGTGCTCCCCGCTTCCGCCCAGGGAGGACTGCGTGCGTCCCCGCCTCTCCCTCCCAGTCTGCGTCTCTGTACCCGCACCGTCCATGTGCTCCTGCCCGTTGCCCACGGTCCCCACTGGACCCCTCGTGCAGCCGTCCTGGCCGGTCACACTTTCCGGCGGGAGCCTGTGTCTGTGTCGCGTCGGAGTCAGCCGCGTGTCTGCGGGGCCTTGCTCTGTGGGTTTTCTTGCCTCTTGGAATGCCTCGTGCTGGTTTTACTGTTGGCAGCCAGGCTTGCTGGGTTGGTGACCGTCCCAGAACTGCTGGGGGACATCAGCTCTGAGCTCCAGGAGATGGGGTGCTAAGACCCACGCCCGTGCCCCGGAGCGTGGCCAGGCCCCTCACGCTGCTCCCGGGCCCGAGTCTCATGGAGCCCACGAAGATGCCGTCGATGGGGCTGGGGCAGGGCTGCGGACCGGGTGCCACCCCTGCACGCCCTGGATGGTGGCGGGTCCCAGGGACCGTGGAGGCCTGGCCAGCAACCCTGAGGTCGAGATCTTCTTCATCTTCTCAGAAGGAAGCCGCACACCAAGGGGCACTCCCTCCCCTGTTTCCCCAGTGCCCTCCCCTCCGGCCCCTGACAACCACGAATGTGCTTTCTGTCTCCATGGATTTGGCTGTTCTGGACGTTTCCCACACGTGGAATCACACACGTGGCTTACTGCGACCAGCTCCTTTCACTTGGCGTAGGTTTTAGGACCAGCATTTTCAAGTGAAATAGAATAAAATGGAAAACACCTGGGGGCTGGCAAGTATCAACTAGGTGCGCCCCCATGTCCTCCCCCAGAGCAGAGCCTGGGGGCTCACGCAGGCCCAGGACACACATGCACCTGCTGGTGATGGTGAAAACCGGACGGCCCGCGGACGGGGAGACAGAGGTTGGAGACGTCTCACGAGCGAACGTCAGGCAGGAAGGAGCGGGGGAGCCGTGAGGGGCTGCGGGCCGATGGTGGCGCACAGGGTGGCCCCGGTAGCTTGTTTCACCCTGGAAGGGGTGAGGAACACGGAGAGGCAGGGACACGCACACAGAGTGTGTGTGCACACCCACGTGCAAGTCACATGTAAGTAAGGAGCAAGCCACGGGTCCCGGCAACTCTCGGGGAAAACATACGATGCTTGTTCACGTGATTCCCACCTGACAGATGAGGCCGGGAGGCTCCTGAGGGGCCACCTGGCTCCCGCCGCTCCTTGGGGTCTGCGAGAGCGGCCACCATGCCGGAGGGGACGCAGCCCCGCCACCCTGGTCCCTCATCTCAGCCCCCACGCCCGAAGCCTTGGATGTCTGGACCCAGGCAGGGGCCGGGTGGGAGGAAGCCGCGTCTGGGGGACACTGGCTTCAGGCAGGGAAGGAAACACCTCCAAGGACACTGCCCTCAACCTGCCACAGTCTCCACGGCCCCGCCAGGGGCCCGGGCACACCTGCGCCCAGTGAAAACCCAGGGCGAGGGCTGAGGACCGTGGACAGGGCCCCTGTGGGCTCTCCCCCTGCCTGGACACCAGTCCCCCTGCCTTCTGGGGATGCGACAGCTGGTCTCCCTCTGGGCAGGCCCTGATTCCTATCCAGCCAGCCGGAGCCTGCACCTGGGGCCAGCGCTCCTTCAGCGGCCCCCAGAACTGCAGAGCCGGTGACCTCAGGGCCGGAAGAAGGGCAGGAAGAGGGAGGCAGGGCCGTGGCTTCAGACGCCTGTGTTCGCATCTGCCAGGCGGCCCTGCTGTCCCTTCCTCCAGCCACAGACAGATTCCGCCCCTCTCTCCACCCCCAGCACGGCCTCAGCCTCCCGAATCACTGCGGGCTGGTCTCGCTGCTTCCGTCGGGTCCTCAAGGGAGGGGCCGAGGGAGGAGGGAGGGGACATCGGTCTTTCCTCTTCCCCTCTTGAAACGAGACCAGAAGAGGTGTTCATCCCACAAAGTAGACACGTCTTAGTGTGCCTCCCAATGCAAGATAAAAACAGTAATATTTGTTGAGTCCCAGCCTCACTGGAGCAAAGAGCTGAAGTAGGTGGGGAGCAGCCACGTGGGCCCTGGGGACAGCGTTCCCGGCCGAACGGGCTGCAGGTGCAAAGGCCCTGGGGTGGCCCTGCCTGGCTCCCAGCAGCTGTCTTCTGAGAAGAGTTGGCCCTGTTGCTGCTCGCAGTGGGATCTCAGGTCAAAGGGCCCAGCCGGACCTGGGGGTCCCCACCTCCCACCCGGCAGCCGGGGCTCTCTTTGGATCCTGCCCCAGGACGCCAGTCGGGGGACGACCCAACCCCTTCCGGAAGGAGGGTTGTTTTGGCCGCTAGGCTCCCGGGGCTGGAGGGAAGGGCCCGGGGCGGGGAGCAGCAGCAGGTGCTGATTCTAACAGCTTTGCCTGGCTGGCAGTTGCCTCTGAAATGCAGAGCACATCTGTGTTCATCAGTTGGCCAACAGATGGGCCTGGTTTAATATTTTTGGATTCAGTTAGACTCGGGGCTGATGTGAACCCATACGGAGCACAGGTGTGAGAAACAGCATCCTGGGGCGGGGGGGGGGGGGTTGTTAAGGGGGCGTGGGGGCCCCCT
>LNAC01000107.1:798549-819862 GCA_002007465.1 Ailurus styani
GCAGAGGTGGGGGATGGGCGCTTGCTGGGGGCCGGGGACCCTGCAGGTGCCCCCTGGGGAAGGACACTCACCCCGTCCCTCGGGTTGGGCTGCAGATTTCGATAGGAGTTCCTTGAGAGGCTGTGTCCCCCAGTCCGTCCTGGGGGTGATAAGAGGCTGGCCGGCGGGGCCCGGCCCATGGAGATAATTCGGAAGGAGGCAGAGCAGGGCCTCCGCAGAGCCAGATGGCCAGTGTCGCGGCCGATTTTCCCACCAGCAACTGCTTTTGTTCCTTAATCGTGTCACAGGCAGGAAAGCACCCGCCCCATGCCCACTATCTCCGGGGCCAGCTTCTCGGCTGGCTGGGGGAAGTTCCCAGGGCCCACGATAACGGGGCCGGATGTGGCCCGGACTTCACAGCTCCAACCAGGACCCTGCAGACAGCCCCCCACCCCAGCAACTGTTTGGGACGGGAGCAGGGAGGCCATGTGACCTCTGAGGGGCACGGAGGGCCCAGCCAAGAAGGTGTCCTGCGGCCACGGCCTTCCAGAGGGTCCACCGCAGCCCTGGCCAGGCCTTTCTTTGCACTCGGGGCTCTGCAGAGAACAGCCTGCTTCCCATCAGAACCTTTTGTTATCCAGCCTGATGGTGGGGAAACTGAGGCCCCAGGCAGTCAGAGAGGCGGCCTCAAATCACAGACAGGCAGCCAGGGCCCCAGGCACCGTGGGCTGAGTGCATGGCGGTGGCTTCACCAGCTCGCCAACCCGGATGGTCCCAGGACACCGGGCACACTCTGTGGGTGCCCCCGTTTGAAGGAACACAGGCCTCTCCAGGGTCAGCCGCCTGTCTGTGCGGCCCCCGTGACGGCACCGTCGCCGCTGGGCGTGAGGATGCGACCCAAGTCTCCGGCCCACTTGCCCCCGGCACGCACGCACACACGTCCACACACACGGCACGCACACGGACGCACGGCAGGTCACGTGTGCTCCCTGGGCCCGAGAATCGTTCCCCGCACACCTAGTCACCGACCCCCTGCTGTGTGTCAGCCCCGGCCGCAGGTGCTGGGGACGGGATGGGGAGAGGCAGGCGGGTGCCCGCCCTCTGAAAAGATAACGAGCAATAGTCGGTGCGTGAAGGGAAACTTGGTGAAATTAGGATGCTTCATTTTAAAAGTAAGAGTGGAGATTTGGGGTGCAAACAGCAAAAGCTAACGTCGTTGGGGTGCCCAGCTCACGCTAAGCAACAGGCGCGAGCGTCCGTGGACCTCCACAGGCCCCCGGCCGCCCCCGGGAGGGAGGCATCGCTGAGGGCGCCCGTCGCGTCGGGCGGGGATGCCGGTGTGCGTGGTGTGGCCGTGAGAACACCCCCTGCCGGGAGGGGACTCCGGGCGCCCACGGCACACGTCCTAACCAGCCGCAGCCCGGTTGGGTGCGAGGCGCCGCCTCGGGGGGAGGGAAACGCCACCACAGCTCCCACGGAGCCCCCAGACTTGGGGTTTATGCCTTTGGAGCGTCCGCCCAGGAAAGGAGGGGACGCTGCTCCCTGGCCCTCATGCTACCTCTGTGACATCGCAGGACAGGCCCCACGCCCCCTGCCACCGTTCCAGGACGTGTCCTCTGTGCGCGGGGTCCACACGAAGCGCCGGGGCACTGCCACGAGGCCAGGAGCCCGCTCTCATCGCCTGGACAAACGCAGTCTCCCGGCCTCTGGCCGCTGAGTGCCGGGAGGTCCCGGCCTCCCTCCTTTCCTCCTCACCCGCCCCTGCCCCAGCCTCAGGGAAATCCCACCTCTCGGGGCGGGTCCTGCCCCTCCGCCTCCTCTGAGCCTTTGCCCCCATCCTCCCGCTGCCAGGTGCCCATGCTGGGCTCCCCCCCCCCCAAAGGCCAGGGCCGCCAGGACGCTCCCTCGCCGCCGGGCACGGCCGCAGGACCCGTTAGCTGGCACGCGGGAAGGGGAGCCCGGCCCGGAGGTCCTGGGAGGGTTTCCCCTCAGGTGCCTTTCCGTCCTCCCTTGAATGCCGTGGTCAGACGTCGTGGTAGCTGCAGGTACAGGCATCACGGGGGCCCGCGAGACCAGCCCCCCCCACGGGGGACAGCCCAGCACGGGCGGAGGGAGCCCGGGAGCCCGAGGGGGTCAGCGCTGGCGGTGCCCAGTCCGCCCCACCTGCCTCCAGCTGCCCGAGAAGTCAGTGTCTGTGCTTGGTGAGCCCCGGGGGGCCCGATGCTCCACTCCCCGGAGCCAAGAGCATCCCCACTGAAACCCAGGGCTCGGTCCCTGGGAAGCCCGGGGCCGCCCGCATGGGGGCAGACAGGACGTGCAGAGGGGAGTGGGACAGCCCTGCTGCGCCCAGCCGGCGACTGGGCAGAGGCCACTGGACCTCCCCGCACGGGCCTCTGTTTCCCACTTAAACCTGGACAGGGGCCTCCCCGCGGCCCCCGGCCGCGGCTGCTCACTCCCTTCCGGACCCAGAGGGCCCCCCTGAGGCTGCGTCAGCTCAGTCACTGGGACTCCGTGACCCCGGGGCGAGGACACCCTCCTGGCAGAGCGGGACAGGGCCGCACACCCCGGGGAGGGGATTGCCTAAGAACTGCCCAGAGGCCAGCATGGAGACGCGCATGGAGGATCACTCGATCTGGGCCTGGGACGCTGGGCACTATTAGCCTTGCTTCGATGGGAGATGGGGAGCCAGCGAAGGTTCTTGAGTGGAAGCATTCCCCCAGTTCTGTCTGAGGATTGACCTGCTCCCCTCTCCAGGACTCACAGGCGTCTCTCAAAGTCTGCTACGAGGAGGTGCAGTGTGGTGGGGAAGGAGGCAGGAGCTCTGAGGTCCTCTGTGTGGCCAGAGGAGACATCTGAGCCCTCCTTCTCCCCCAAGAAGACAACCCTGCCACAGGCCACCTGGTCTGCCCCTGGTGGCAGCCAGCCCTAATCAGGGCCAGGCCAGGTCCGTCAGAGCCTAGACCCCCCTGGGGCTGCTAACCCCCGGCAGGCGGAGACACAGTCGGGCCCGCACACTCCTCCCTGCCCACCGTGCGAGGAGGGGAGGCAGCTGCGAGCAGAGCCATATGGCCCGGCTTCCCGGCTCCCAGGAGACAAGCAGGAACAAGACCTCACCTCCCAGCTACTCTCAGGGCTGAAAATATTTACATCCACACATGTCCCGATGTGCTGTATTTCTAAGCCAGCCTGGGAGTCTGCCCTCACCACCTGGGAGGGAGCTCTGCTGGTTGGGGGGGGGGCTCTGCTGGTTAGGGAGGGCTCTGCTGGTTAGGGAGGGGGCTCTGCTGGTTAGGGAGGGCTCTGCTGGTTAGGGAGGGGGCTCTGCTGGTTAGGGAGGGGGCTCTGCTGGTTAGGGAGGGAGCTCTGATGGTTAGGGAGGGGGCTCTGCTGGTTAGGGAGGGGGCTCTGCTGGTTAGGGAGGGGGCTCTGCTGGTTAGGGAGGGGGCTCTGCTGGTTAGGGAGGGAGCTCTGCTGGTTAGGCCCGGTGTGTGCAGGGCAGGGACAGCCGGCGTGTGAGCAGTGTGCACGGAGCCGGGCCGAGGGTTGGGTGGGGGGTCACCCAGACCCTGTAAAATGGGGATAACTGGTAACAACAACCACAGCTTCGTGGTGGTGTCCATGCCCGGGGCTTCACAGGACAGAAACTCACTCTGGTCTGCGGTCCTGGAGGCCAGAAATCCAAGATCAAGGGGTTAGCAGGCCACACTCTGTCTGAAGGGTCAGGGGAAGGGTGCCCGAGACGTGTTCCCACAAAATTCCTCTGTCGAAGCCCTGACCCCCAGTATCTTTTTTTTAAGACAAGATTTATTTATTCGTTTGAGAGAGAGGGCACCCGTGAGCACGAGCGGACATCGGGACAGAGAGAATCCCCGCTGAGCACAGAGCCCGACACGGGGCTCGATCCCACAACCCCGAGATCATGACCTGAGCCGAAACCAAGAGTCAGATGCCCAAGCAAGTGAGCCACCCTGGCGCTCCGAAGATAAGGTCTTTACAGGGGTGATTCCATTACAATGAGGCTGTTGGGGTGGCCCTGAACCCCTCACTGCCGTCCCTCTAGGAGGGGGTTTGGACACGCAATCCTGCATGTGACGTTTACACCGGTTTTATTCACAATGGCCCAGACCTGGGAGCAGCCCGGTGTCCTTGAGTAGCTAATGGGTAAATGAAGCGTGGTCCATCCATACTGTGGCTCAGAGAATGAGCCGGCAAGCCCTGGAAAGGCACGGAAGAGCTGGTTGGAAAGTCTGCGTGCGGTCGGACTGCAGCCACGCAGCACCCGGGAAAGGTAAGCGGGTCCGTGGTCGCCCGGGCTGGGGGGAGGGATGAGCAGGGGAGCTCAGGGCATCTCAGGGCAGGGAAAATGCCCTCCCGGTCTGACGATGGACGCGTCTTCAGACGCGTCCAAACCCACGGAGCGTCAGCCCCAGGCGTGACCTGTGGCTTCTAGGTGATGACAGGTGTCCGTTCAGGCTCACCGACCGTCACTAACATGCTGCACAGCAGGGGTGTGGGCGGAGAGCACGCAGGAAATGCCTTCCTCTCAGTCTTTCTGTGAACCTAAAACTGCTCTAAAAAATCATCTGTTTAAAACGAACAAAAACCCGGCCCTGTGGAGCCAACCTTCTAGTGAAGGGACAGGTAATGCACAAATGGATAAGTTGTTTATCACATCCGAAAGTGACACCTGGTATTTGAGAGACACCAAGCAGGGGAGGGGAGGGGTGGCGAGCCGGGCGGGCAGGGTGGTCTGGAAAGGGAGGGCGGCGAGCTGCGGGGTACATGCAGGGGTGCAGACGGCCGCCGTGCCAAGGCCCTGGGGCGCTGAGCCTGGCCTGCGCGTGGAACAGTGGCGAGAGCAGGGTGATAGGGGCGGTGTGGCAGCGGGTGAGGTCGGACCCGCCCCCTTTAGATCCCTGGTCTCGTCCCTCCCCAGCACACAGCTGTGAGTCTCTGGAGACCTCGGGGGCTTGGGGTCTATTCAGACACCTGCAGACTTCTTGCGGTTTCCGCTGCCCCCGGACCCCCAGATTCCCTGCCGTGGATCCCAAGGCCCCTTCCCCAGGGTCCAGCACTCAAACTTCCTAGGGACCAGGTGAGCTTGGAGAAGCCAGATAGGGGCTGGAGGGGGTCCCTAGACCTGGGGCAGGAGTCAGCTGGAAGGCCGCTTAAGACCAGAGCCAGCTTCCAGACGGCTGAAGGACAAACTGGTCACATTCTGGAACGAGGTGGGGAAAGGGAGTAAAAGCCTGCATTCGTCCCCGCCCCCCTCCCCGGGGCCTTCCCCGCCCCCTCCTCCATGATCTTCGTTTTCTCCCAAGAAGACCCTATGTCCCACCCCCACGCGGAGCACCCAGGTCAGGCAGGGGTGCCTCAGGGAGCCCTCCGGGTGTCCAGTGGGGGCTTCTGGGTGCTCAGAGCTCCGTCTGTGTGACGGAGGCCCCCTCCCCTGCAGGCAGGACTGGGACAATGCCGACGTCCTGCTGCTGACCTCCCAGGGCCCCTGCACAGGCCTAGGCCACATCTTGCCCCTACAGGCGTGGCCGCCTCCCCCCGCAGGGGCGTCGGAGCAGGACAAGGGCAGAAGCGTTCTGTGGACAGGGAATGTGACGAAGCTGAGCCGAGGTCAGGCAGGCCTCGTGAAGTGCACAGGGCCCCTGAGAAGTGGCCAGGACCCAGAGACACACAGATACGTGAATCGATGCTTCTTACTGCGGTCCTGTCGGTCCTGCCAGTCAGGGCTGCCTGAGTGGCCACGTCCAGAGCATAATTCAAACTGCGTCCACCGCAGGGAAGTCTGAGTGCCTGGAACACAGACATGCAGGAAGGGTTCAGGCATGGCTGTATCAGGGGCTCAGCAAAGCTGTCTCATCGGGCACTCCAGCTTCTGCTCTCCCGGTCTCTGCCCTTCTGGGCTCAACGGCCACTCCAGCCTCAAAGTCAGTCCATCACAACCCTACCTGCAGGAACGCGAACTCAGGGGTGTCTGCGGGTCCGTCTCAGGGAAGACTCCCACAGGCTGCCCTGGGTCGTGGGCCTTCTCCTTTGATGGTGGGAGTGGGTAGCATGACTGCACCCCCCGGGGGAGGAATTCCCCCAAAAGCATCAGAAGAAGTGGGTGGGAAGAGGGCCAGCCCCAGGTGTGTGATTCGGCAGGTCCCAAGAGGCCGGGAATTTCTGACACATGAACAAGGGTTGCCGACGCTGCCGGCTGGGGCTGGGGGCTGTCCTGGGGGGGCTTGCCCTCCTCCCTGGCGCTTCCGCTTCACGCCCTGGGGGCCTGGGGTTCGGAGTGAACAAGTGCAGAGCAGGGGCTGGTGATTTGGGCCACGGGAGTCGCAGGAGCAGAGGCTCGAGGTGGGCTGGGCGGCCAGGGACGCGGGGACGTCGGTGCAGGCTCGCGGGGCTCGGCAGACGGCGGGCCGCGCCCGTGGCCCAGGGGGGGCTGCCTGCGGAAAGGCTGTGTAGGAACGTGAATTTCTGCAGGAAAAGTTGGGGACTTAAGGCATCATGTGAGTGATGGCGAGGGAGGGGTCCCTGCTCTGCTCCCAGGGACCTAGAGCCTCGAGGGCAACCCGACCCACCTCCAAGCCGCAGCCCACGCAGGACAAGCGCGTGGCCACGGCAGGCTCGGGCCACAGCCACGGCTGCCGACACCCAGAGGGCGCGAGGGGCGCCACCGGGACTCGGGAACGCCAGAGCCCGGACACGCTGGCCTCGGTGGGATGGCCGGGCCCCTTGGGCCGGGAAGTTCTGGTCCTCGCAGGGAGACCTGACGCCGGCACGCGGCCACCTCGGCGAGGCGGGAGGCGGTGCACCTGTGCGTTATGGGCTCTAAACGTGGGTCTGTGTCTGAGAAAAAACGTGAGCATGAACTGAAATGTTCAACAAGGAGAGAGAATGTAAAATACACAAAGATTCTTTCCTGATGGACACAGGCTAGTTTCTACCGCAAGCCAAGGAGAGACCGTTTCCACGTGACAGAACCGCAGAGACGTCCACGCAGACGTGGCTGGGATCACGTGGGCTCTTTGAAACAGCCAACATCTGCAACGTGGCGCTTTGGGGAAGGTCATGCCTCGGCGCCCGTCATCCCCAGAATCCCGGGCCCCTGGAAGAGCCTCATTCCCTCCGGCCAGGCCTGGCGGGGCCTCCATGCCCCCCAGCCCCACAGCTGTCTGACAGGGCGCCCTCGGGGCCTCTGCGAGGCCTTTCCCCAGCCACCGGGGCTGTCCCTACAAAGGCAAGCGGACGGTCCCTCAGCTCCGAGGGCCCGGCCAGCAGGCCTCTCGAGCCCCCTTGACCCCACCCATCAGGGACCACTTACCAGCTCATTTTCCTCCTGCTGCTGCTCTCTTTGGCTGGGTCTACGTAGTTCCCAGGCTCTGAGCTCTATGGGCGGAATGTTCTGGAAGATTCTAGGTGGTTGGTGCACCAGAGCCAATCTCCGCCCCTTTTAAGCTGTTGCCGGCCCCAAGGCAGGATGCAGGAGAGAAGAAGGGGCAAACAGGAAAAACGGCACGCGTGCCCAGAAGAGGGTCCTCTCTCCTAGGACACGCGGTGCCCGGGCAGCTGAGCCTGGCCTCATGGCCTGCGGGCTCGCTGGGAGCTAGGAGCTGAGGGGGGCCGGATGCAGGCCTCTCCGCCAGCAGGCTCTCTGTGGCTCAGCCCGGACAGTCAGAGAGAAACCAGGACCCAGGACAGGGGCCTAGCGAGGTGACTCACCACCCTCCACCTGGGGCTCCCGGAAGAGAAAGTGGCCTCGGAGAGGGGGTTTTCCCCGTGTGGGCAGCACCCTAGGACCCAGAGGGTGCCACTCTGAGGTGGGCGGTAGCCTCAGGGACCTGTCCCCCAGAAGTGCCGGGTCATGAGGGGTGACAGTCTTCTTTCTGTGGCCGGCTTCCCCCCAGAGCCTCTGTTTGCTCCTCTGTGGAATGGGCCCCCTTGCCTGGGCCGGATGCTCCTGGAGGGGCAGGGAGCGGGCAAGGAGCAGACAGGCCCGGGCCGGGGAGAGGTGGGGGGACGTCGGCACAGCAGGACCCTCCACACTGTGCCTCTGGCCACCGCGAGTCCCAAACCCCAGCCCCCCACGGCCCGGCTGGCAGCTTGACTGTCCGAGCCTCGTGGCAGGGTGTGACTGGCTCCAGGCTCCTCGGGGGCTGAGCTGATGTCACGGGGACCCTGCTGTCATGTGGTCCCTCTCCCATTGTACCCGTCCTCACCCTCTGCCCTTCCCGGGGCTCAGCCCCAAAGCCCCCGTCTGGCTCACTGAGCCCACTTCCCAGGGCAAGCCTGCCAGGCTCTCCCCGTGTTATCCCGGTACAGGCCACGGAACCAGGCCTCCCCGGCTTCGGGGACACCCTAGGCCCTGATCCCGGCTCCCGAGGCCCGCCCTGAGCAGCTGGGCCTCGAGCAGCCCCGCCTTAGCGCACCAGCCATCCGGGGGTCCGGGGCCCAGCGAGCCACGTCCCCCGCCCCAGCCAGAGAGCTGGGGGCCCGGGCGGTGGAGGAGAGCCGGCCGTTCCCGCTGTGTCCCTTGACGCCGAGTGCGGAGCAGGGCGCCGGAGTGGAGCCCTGGGGGCAGGAGAAGGTGGGATTCGAACCGGGGAGGTTAGAGATGAGGGCAGGGGGCTGGTCTGCAGACTCTGGCTGGTGTGCTCGCTCACCCGCCCATCAGGCTCGGCCGGAGCCCGCGGCTGCGCGCCTGGGACTCAGCCATCCCCGCCAGACGTGGGTCCTGCCCGTGGCTGCTTTCCCGCTGGAGCAGGGGGCACCCAGGGGCCGTGGGAGCACAAGACGGGCGCTTCCTGGGGGCTCTGAGGGAGGTGTCAGGGGTACTGTGGGTGGCCTTGGGCAAAGCCTAGGGGAGACAGAGGCTCCGTGCGGAGAGCAGCTGCTCCAGACGGGAGAGGGGCCGAGCGTGGGGGTGTCCTGGGTCCCCTCCGGAGTTGGGCTAGCTCTTGGGGCGAAGGTTTAGGAGGAAGAGTTGGGTGACCGCAGTGGGGCTTGGGTGGACCTTGCTGCCGTGGTGCGGGGGGGGCTGGGAGCCTCGGGGCGGGGGCGAGGAGAGGCTGCTGCAGACCCCGGGGGAGGTGACAGGTGCGGTGCGCAGCAGAGAGAGCAGCGTCCTCTTCCAAAGGGCTGTCCTGGCCGGGGCTTGGGTTCGCCCTCGGAGCCCCGGGAAGGACCGGCTGGGCGCCCCTTAGGAAAAGCTCTCTCGGGGTGACACGCCCTGTGGGAGGTGGGCGTGACCATGCAAGCCTTGTCCGGAGTGGACCCTTCCCAGCGTGGGGGTCTCACGGGGACCACCGCCAACCAAGACAGAGCAGGATCCATATGGATACCGTTTCACTGACTCCTCGCCAGCCTGGGAGGTGGATACCACGATCCTGCTATTGTCCAGAGGAGGAAGCCGAACCCCAAGAGCACCCAGCCAAGGAAGCTAGTGTGGGGGGACCCTCGAGGGCCGTGACTCCCGAAGCCTCCGGTGGCAGGTTCACCAAGGCTGGAGGGCCCTGGCCAAGGCCAGGCACGGGAGGGGTCTTCAAGATGATCCAGAAAAGCAGTGCTTTACTTCGAAATCCGCGGGGTCCACGGACTTATGTAGGAAAAAAATTGCATCTGGAGTCCACTAACCTCTACCCGAAAGCTAGCGTGAGCGCAGGCGTGGTGCCGTGCCCGGGATTTCGGCGCCGGCAGCCCGTGCACCTGCTGCGGTCCGGAGCCGGGCAGCCTGGAGCCTCCGTAGGGCTCAGCCCGTGCACCTGCTGCGGTCCGGAGTCGGGCGGCCTGGAGCCTCTGCAGGGCTCAGCCCGTGCACCTGCTGCGGTCCGGAGCCGGGCGGCCTGGAGCCTCCGTAGGGCTCAGCCCGTGGGTCCCATCACATTTCAGAACACAGGTCACACCCCTCATGGCTCAAACTCATGGTTGAACAAAGAAGCACGTATATTCAAAATTTTTTAACATTTCAGCAACTGTATTTGAATATAATGGGTTTCCTTTGTAATTCTACGAAAGCGCTTGTGTTCTCAAAAACATTATTTGGAGAAAAGGGCCATTATTTTGGTTCCACCATCAAAGGGGCCTGTGGCACCAGGAGGGCTGTTTCCAGGGCGGGCTCGGCCGAGCCACCCTCCCTGCCGCCAGGAGGGGCTCCATCAACTGACTGCAGCCGGGCATCCCTGGAGCCCTGCCCACATGTGCAGTTCCACGTATCTGCCCAACAGAGTACATGGTACCTTCCCGTGGCTCTGGGTTTGCTCAGTGGCCCCTGAGGTGCAGTGGTGGGTGGGGCACTTAGTCCTGGAGTGGCCTCGTCTGTTCTGCTCTGAATAAGTGCACGGGGTCAGGATTTTTCCTGCCCCATCCCTGTTGTCTAAACCTCACTCAGGGCCAGAAAGCAGAGGTGGTAGTCATCTGGGCTCTGGGCTAGAAAGTGCAGACCCTGCTTGGGTCACGTGGAGCTGCTCATGCCCCCCCATCCAACTTGTCCTGGGGCTCATACCCTCTTGTGACTTATATCTCTCTCTTGGGGGCTTTGCAACTGAGGACATCACCTTTACGGGCCCAGTCCCTCCTCTATAAAGCAGGCTGGCATGAGATTTGCATAGAGTCATGCTTCCACTGGTCCACCCAACCACTCAAACATCCACTCATCCACACATTCATCCATCCATTCATCCATCCACTCATTCATTCACCCATCCAGCCACCCAGCCAGCCAGCCAGCCAGCCACCCACTCATTCATTCGCCCATCCATCCATGCATCCATTAATCCATCCGTCCATCCACCCACTCATTCATTCACCCATCCATCCACCCACCCAGCCAGCCAGCCAGCCAGCCACCCACTCATTCATTCACCCATCCATCCACTCGTCCACCCATCCATCCACCCACTCATTCATTCACCCATCCATCCACTCGTCCATCCATCCATCCATCCAGCCACCCACTCATTCATTCACCCATCCATCCACTCATCCATCCATCCATCCATCCACTCATTCATTCACCCATCCAGCCACCCACCCATCCATCCATGCATCCATCCACTCATTCATTCACCCATCCAGCCACCCACCCATCCATCCACCCATCCATCCAACCCACTCATTCATTCACCCATCCATCCATCCATCCATCCATCCACCCACTCATTCATTCACCCATCCATCCGCTCATCCATCCATCCATCCATCCATCCACCCACTCATTCATTTGCCCATCCATCCACGCATCCATTAATCCATCCGTCCACCATCCATCCACTCACCCATCCATCCACTTGTCATCCGTCCATCCATCCCTGCATCCATCCATTCATCAGTTCACCAGCAGTCGTGGGGGATCCTATATGCTAGAGGAAGTGGCAGAAATAACACGCTAAGCCTAAAAGGTTCCCTGCCCTCCTCCATTCCATGCCATCTCCTTCACAGTCCCCCACCAGCCTCCCTCTAGCTCTCTGGTCATCCTACAGATTTCTGAAAGCCTGGAGGTAAGACTGCCTCAGGACCCCCCTACATGGAATGCTCTCCCACGACATCCCCAGGGGCAGCTGCTAACCGATCCCTCAGACAGGCACAGCTTCCCCGTCACCTCCCTGGACAGCCGCATGGGCCACATCTACTGAGGACTTCGTGATTGATTGCCTCCCATAGGTTCCCGAAAAGCAGGGCACCTGTGTAACCCCCACGTGGCCCCCCGGGGACCTGTACGGGAGGAGGGAAGGAGGACGCGTCGGACGGCAGTGGTCTCTGGAGGGAGCGGCAGGGGACCAGCATGGGCAGGCCCGGCACCCCGCGCCCTCCTGCGCCCCCTCCTGCTGCAGCCACTTCCTCCTTGGCTCCTTATCTCCCAGCTCTGAAAGCCACAGCCAACGTCTGCTTCCCCACAAGCACCAACTGCCTGGCCAGGGAGGGGAGGGCAGGGAGTGGGCAGGTGCCCCAAGGTGGCCACCGAGGCCCAGGGCAGTCCCCACCCCCCGCTCAGGGTGACTCTCTTCACCTTCCAGCCCAACCCCCGAGAAAAGCAGGCCAGACAGGAGGCCTCTTCCCGAAAGTGGAAGTGTCCCATCTGTGGGGGGTGCTCCCCGCAGGTGTGAACCCTGAACATCTGCCGGACCCGGGGGTGGGGGCTGCCCCGCCCGGGGGCCGACCTGCTGCCTCGCCGGGGTCTCTGCCCCCAGGGCTTGCTCCCCCCCCAGCTCGGAGGGGCCTCACCGTGTGCGGCCTGGAAAGCAGAGGCAAGGACAAGGTCCCACAGGCGTGCTGGCTGAGGGGCAGGCCACGCGCGGGGCCCTCCCCTGCAAACAGGCCGGGGCCCGGGGCCCCGCCATCGCCGCCCTACACCAGAGAGGAGACCAGCCAGGGCAGGCCAGCCCGATCGGCCTCAGACGCTCGGTCCCACCCTGAGTCCAAGCGCGGGAAGTGAGGAGGGGCCGTGGCGACCGAGGTGGGGCACAGGGACCGGGCCCTGGCTCACAGGATCCCTCTTTCCCCCGGAACCCTGGGGGTGGGGGGCAGCCGCCTCCAGGAACAAGCAGGGTCTCGTCCCTGCACCGACTCCAGATGGCCCCCGCTGAACCCGCCGTGACAACAGGGGGCCCTGGAGACGGCCGCCGGGACCACAGCCCGGGAGGGGCCTCGCTCAGGGCCACCCCCGTTCTGCGCGGCTCGAAGGACCAACCCCGTGCAGGCACTACCCACAAATCCAGCGCCAGGGGATCAACAGGGCACAGACCCTGCGGGCAGCCCGGGCCGGCTGGCCACACGCCTCCGGCCACGGTCAGGCCACGGAGTCCGCGCCGTGATTGGGTGCCCAGGGAGCCGGCCACCGGGCCAGGGACACGCTGTCTCCCCCAGAGGCCACGGTTCGCCCGCTGCCCCCTCCCCTCCGCGGCCTTCAGCACGAGGCCTTTCGAGAGCCCGTGGTGGGGTGTCCGGCGGGGAGGGCGCTCTGGGACACGGGGGTCCAGGAGGTCGCAGGGCACCCAGACACGGTTTCTGGAATCCCTCGGACCAGGGAACGAGTCCAGCGGCCTCGGCACATCCCCAACCACTTGGCCTGCCGGGAGGTGGGGAGGAGGCCGAGCACAGGAGGGGCGGGCGGCCGGCCTGCAGCGGTGCCCCCCAGCTGGGTGCGGCCAGGAGGCCCGGGGCAGCCGACGCGGAGCCCAGGGGGGCGGCCGGCCAGGCTCTGGGCCCCCGGGGGCAGGGCCGAGGCTCGGGGAAGCGGCCCCAGAAAGGTGGGCTCTGGGGAGCCCGGCTGAGGACGGGGCGGCACAAGAGGCCCCGCCCGGCAGAATGGCCCCTGTCCCCGGCCCGGGGGAGGAACCGAGCTGGGCGCCCCAGGCCGCCCGTGCTCCAGGTGGGGGGGGGGGTGTCCCCGCGCCGGCGGGAGGAGGAAGTTGTTGGAAGTCAGACCGGAATGGCCGCGAGGGAAGGCCGGGCCGGGCCCAGATGGTTCCTGTTAAGGAAGCGGTGGGCACAGCTGCACGCGGCCTCCGCGCCCCCGGCCGCACTATCACGGTGACACAGCTGGCTGCGTCGCCTGCGGCTGCAGCGAGACCTCCCCCACCGGCGCCTCCCGGGCCCGCCCTGCATCACATGAGCCCCTCTGGCCTCCCGCCCCTTCCCCAGGCTGGCGGGCAGCGGCCGCTAGAAGGCCCGGAGCGGTCTGGGGGGCAGAGGCCTCCGGCAGCGAGAAAGCCGGGCTGACTGTGGCCCTCGTCCCGCCCTCCAGGCCCCCCGAGGTCGGGAAGGGCGCGTGCGTCCCCGGCCCCCCGGAAGGCGGCCCGCCTCTCACCCAGCGCCAGGACTGTCTCCCGGACCCACCTCCAGACCCATGTCCCAGGCAGCCCCCCTGCTGGACAGCGGGCTCCCGGCGTCCACCAGCTGCTCAGTGCCCCGGGGTTCCAGGAAGGGCGGCCCAGGTAAGGGGATGGTGGGGGCAGGAGCGTGGGGGGGGGCAGCGGGAGCAGGTGGCCGGAGCGTGACATCTCCAAGCGGCCGCCGCCTGCCGGGCTCTGTTGACAGCACGGCCCGGCCGTGTTGACTCACCTCAAACACCAGCACAGCCTCCCCCAGGGCACCGTCCCACACAGCTGGGACAGGTGGCCCCAGGAGGACCTGGCAGGTGCCAGGCCGGGTGTGGGCGCCCTACCCCGAGCCAGATGCTGGCGGGGGCTGCTCAGGCCCGTCTAGGAGGGAGTGGGCTCTGTCCTCCTCGGCAGGCAGGGTCCCAGGCGTTGGTGGGGAAGGTGGTGTGCAGGCAGGTGGGGTCACCCCTCCTCCGGGGAGGACGCCAGGATTTAGGGGTGGGACGAGGACACTGAGGCCACAGGGAAGAGGGCCTGACCCAAGGCCCCAGGAGCGAGGGATGGTCCAGGACTCCACCCTGGTTCCCACCGATACACAATCTCTGCCAAGACTCCTGCGCTTTGGAGCCAGTGCCAGAAGGAAGTGGGGCGGGGAGGACCCAGGCCGTTCACCCTCCCTTGGGCTGCTGGCTCTGGGCGGAGGCCGCTTGGACACCCCCAGACCCCACTGCAAAGTCCCGGGGGCCTTGCAGGACCTCATCCCAAGACGCAGTGGGCGGCACGGCTGTAAGCAGGCGGCCCCACTCCCCAGCCCATGCCACATGGCCACGCTCCAAGGAGCCTTTGGAACCTTCCAGAGCTCACAGCCCTGAGTCCCACTGCTGCAGCCACGTCCAGAGTCCCCGTGGGCCCCTGATGCTCCCAACCCAGGGTGTCTCTGTCGCCTCTGCAGAAACCACTTTCCCCACCCCGTTGCTGTCCAGGGGCCTGACGCGGGGCTCCATCGGTGCCCTGGGCTTTCCAGACTAGGCACCAGCCGTGTGGAAGCCCACCTTGACCCAGAACATGCCATCGGCTTCTACCAAGTGTGGGGGATTCGAAGATACCCACAGGGAGGTGCCGGGTGGCCGGCGCTGGACATGGCCCCTGCCCCTCAGGCTGGCCTGGGGCCCTGGTCCCGTCCTGCTGCGTGGGCGCCACACGCACCCTCCCTTCCCGGGGCGGCCCCAGCCTCCTAGAGCCAGCAGCCCTGCTTTGCCACCGGCCACAGGGCCTTGGTCTAGCCCTTCCTCACCTGGGCCTCAGTTTCCTCATGATTCACATCCTGTCCTCCTGCCCCTGGCGGCGTGTCAGAGCAGCGTCTCGGGGCTGAGGAGGGAGAGGGTGGACGGGGCGTGCGTGGGAGCGGCTGCTCTGTGCAGATGTGTCGGGGAACCCGGGGAAGGGTCGGAGGCCAGCAGGGGCCCGGTAACGCGGCTGTACCCACGCCCCCGCGGTGCTGGCTGGGCTGCGGGCCCGAGAGCCGCTGTCTGGGTGGACCTCTGATGCAGAATCCCTGCTGCCGATTTACGGACCCCGTGGTCCCCGGGCACCCCGAGCTCACTTCTCCCTCGGGGGGCCTCACAGAGCCGTGGGGACTTGGCAGGTGCGCCGGGCTGGGGGCTTCTGCGGGCCTGGGGTCCCAGCCCCGGGATGCTCTGACTTGTAGGCGCTCACATCCTGTCTCCCCTTCATCGCCTGGCCCTGTGGGACGGCCACAGCCACACTGGGGGACACGGTGCCCCTTGGCCACCCCACGCCCCCCAGGCTCTGCTGCTCCAGCGGCGGCAGCAGGTGGGCCCGGAGGGGCCTTGGGGGCCTGGGAGAAAGGCCTGTGAGCAGCACAGTGTGACCTTGCAGTTTCTGGGGCCCACAGGGACCCCAAGAACCCATGAAAACCTTGGAGACCCCAAAACGCATGAAGTGGCTCTAAACTATGGAAAGTACAGAAAGTAACATCTTCCGTCGGAGGTCGGAGAGCAAATATTGAACGCCGCTTGGCGGGAGGCAGGCGCCGGGGGCGGGGCAGACAACTCTGTGCCTCTGGCCACCCGACCCCACTGCCGGGCACCGGGCGGACCCCTGAGCAGCCTCGCTGGGGCCCGGGGCCCTGGGCCGCCCTGCTGGTGGCAAAGGTCTGGGATCGGTCAGGACCCTGCGCGGTGGTGGACCTGCTCTGTGTCGTGGGAAGGAGCGGCCCCCATTAGAGTGTTTCCTTTGCTCGGATTTGCTAGGCGCCTACTGTATGCACTAGGCGCTGTGCCGACGCTGGTCCCAGCGGCACACTCTGCAGAAGGGGAGACTGAAGGCCAGGCTGCTGTGCCCCCTGCCGAGCAGGAGGCGGGAGCCTGGACACCTGCACAGGGACTGGGACAGAAGCCTCGAAGGGTCTCTGCTGTAGCCTGGAGCAGAAGAGGCTGGCGGGCAGCTTACCGTGACCCGCCTGGGGGGGAAATCGAGTCAGGCCTGCTTCGTGTCACCGGAGAGAGGCAAGGTGGGGTCCACGTGGCAGACTGCAGGTCAAGTGTGACCAGGGAGGTAGCGAGCATACCGTCCCTGGAGGAGTCCAAGCAAACGCAGCCGGTGGGTGTGGGCGAGATCCCATGGCGGGTGCCCTCCTGAGCTGGAGCTGGCCAGAGCTCGGGGTCCCCGGGTAGGCTGGGTTCAGAGGCCAGCAAGGTCACCAAGAGCCCGGCTCGTCCTCCCCGTCACACCCTCCTGTTCCCCATCCTCACCGTCCCCCCTCCAGCCACCCCGGGACCACAGGCCCTTCTCTGGCACCTTCTCTGCTGGGATGCCCTTCCCCGTTCTGTCGGTTTCCTGGGACCGCTAGGGCCAATTACCTGAACCAGGTGGCTTAGAAAAGAAGTCTCTTCCCTCCCAGGCCTGGAGGCCAGAAGTCCAAAATCAGGGCGTAGGCAGGGCCAAGCCCCCCGCGGAGGCTCCTGGGACTGCTGCTGTGGCCACGTGGCTCCAGCCTCTGCCGCCGTCCTCACGCGGCCTCTCCTCTGCGTCCCTATGTCCTCTCCCCTTCTTAGAAGGACACGAGTCATTGGATCTGGGGCCCCCCAGTCCAGGAGGCCAGGTCTCCGACTGTCCGATGTGCATCCGGACAGCAGGCAGGGGAGAGGTGCGCAGAGCCCATACCTGTCCTAGGGTCCCGCCGTGGTCACAGCCCGCGGCCAGGGCTTGAGCACAGGGCCTCCAGCTGCGGGGGAGGCCCAGGGCCTCCAGGGGAGCAAGGCTATCCTTGGCCCAACCCCCTCCATCCCCACTTGCCCCTCGGCCGTGGTCTCTGGCCGTGCTTGCGGGGACTGCAGGACGCTGGTAGCCCACACAGGGAGGCCCGGGCCGCCCGGCTGGGGGCGTGCAGGAGGCCGTCTCCGCAGTGGGGGCCAAGGGCCGGGCCCTCGGGGGCCGCCTGACCTGTGGCCGGTCGTGACCGTCCATCCACCTGCGTCTGTGTACAAAGTACCATTAACCACTTTGTTGTCCATATTGTCTGCACGGTCGCCACGTGAAGGATGGCCCCTGTCCCTGCTCGGCTCACCCCCTGCGGGGGCTCTTCCCTTCGCTCAGCCCCCCAAGACCCGAGGTAACAGACCTCAGCCCCTCCCCTTGCCCACCCCAAACACAGCGCGGGGGCTCCTCCGTCAGGATGGCCAAGCCCCGTGTGACACGGTGACTACCATCACAGAAGAAGATACCAAGGTTCCCAGGGGCACACAGCCGGCGAGAGCAGGGGCATGGCTGAACATGGCTCTGCGGCCCCTGCCGATGGATGCGGGGCCCGTTTGGGGTGGGCAGCTGGCCCCAGAGCCTCTGCCAGATCCGTCGGTCCTGGCCGGGATCCAGCCGCCCCGAGGAGGGAGGGAGCACGGGCAGTTAGGTGAGGAGCCATTTGTCAAGGTCACAGGTTAAGCAGAGGTCTGGGGACTGACCTCCCCTGGCCTGAAGGGTGAGGAGGGGCAGGGGAAGGAGCTGCGAGAGAGCCCAGGAGGGGGCACGGAGCGGGGCTGCTGGGAAGTCTCAGGAGACACACACCCAGTCTCTGTCCCCGCCTCTCCCGAGGTCCCCGGACCGTCCTCCCGGGCACAGAGCACGGCTCTGGGCAGACGGGAGCTCTGGACTCAGTCCAGAAGCCTGGTCCCCCGAGTCTCATGTCAGGACAAAGAGGAAGCCCGCGGAGGGCAGACTCTGCTTCCCTGCGGGGGAGGAGGGCTCCCTCCCTCCTGCGGTAAATGCGGAGCACCCCCTCCGGGGACGTTCCCTTCCTGCGGGAGCGTGCCTGTCCCTTCCCTGTGCCATCCCCACGCCACCGCGTCCGGGCAGGCAGCAGGACGACGCCAACCAGCCGCGTCCTCCCTACCCACTGAACCCTGAGTCCGAGCCCAGGAGGCCCGAGCTGCAGGGTGGGTGTGATGCGGGAGAGCTTCCTGGAGGAAGTGGCCCCAGGAGGGCAGCTGGAGGAGGTGAAGAAGGCTTTCACTTCTCAAGGTATCTTGCCTGAAAAGACAGGCGACCGTGTTACCCTGGCTCAGCACCCAGCTGTGCGGGGCTTTCTCACACACTTTCACTTCCGTGATGACAGTCGACTGGGGAGGCACAGCCAGGAAGAGTGGCCCCAGGGAACAGCCAGAGCCGCCTGCCCCAAAGCCAGCCTCTCCCTCCAGTGCTCCTTCCAGAGACGTCCACTCTGGATGAGGCCTCAGTTGCTGCTAGCCAAGGGAGGGGAGAGGGCGGGGGCAGCTCCTGGGGAGGAGGGGGCTTCTCCGAGTGCCACCCAGCCTCAGGGGGGCGCCAGGCTGCCCAAGGTGCCTGTGGTCTCCGGGTCATTCGTACTGACCACTCTGGGGCCAGAGGTCAGACTGCAGTGGGCGCTGGTGAAATTCTTGTTCTTCAAGCGCCACATGCATGCAGTGGGCCAACCCCCGGGACGGTCACCGGATGGCTGCCCACGATGCAGGTGGGCATCGGTCGGGACACGTCGCGTGGCCCTTTGCTGAGCTGCCTTGTCATGAGTCATTTGCAAGAGGGAGGCTGTGAAACATTGAGCTGGCTCACATCGCACCAGCATGCGTGCCTCCAAAGTTTCCCCCCCACACACGTGGCTTCCCACTCTCACTCTTGTCCTGCCAGCCACCGGGCCTTGGCACGTGCTGTCCCCACCCACCTGAGACCCTTTCCCTCAGGCATCTGCCCTGCTCCCGCCTCACTCCGCTCTTTCCCTCTGCATTTCCCGCTTCCGTTCGTTCCAGCGGACAAACTTGGCATTCCCGGGGCCTCCGTATTTGTCTGCCGTCTCTCTGCCCAGTGGCGCAGGCGGGCTGGATCCGTTGTCTGCTTGCTGCCATCCCCTTGGTGCTCATGGCCGTGCCGGCTCACAGGAGCTTAGCACTTGGGAGTGAACGCGCCCCACGCCCAAGGACAGTCAGCCACCCCACACACGGCGTGTGCGTGCTGCCGCCGCCACAGGGACCACAGGGGCCATCTCTGTTGCTTTCTGGATCCTAAGTCTGTCGTGACAGCCGCAGTCAGACGAGAAACTGAGGCCCCGAGACAGAGGGTGACTTGCTGGAGTCACACAACAAGGGGGCAGGGCCCAGAGGTGGACCCGCGGGTTGACCGTTTGGCCCCCAGGGGAACGTGTTCAGAGACGGACCTGGAGGGCACCTGCCGTGGGGAGCCCTGTGGCCGGTTGTTGGGGCCACCGGGCGCCAAGCCTCCTGGGGATGGTAGGAGCAGGACAGGTCACCTGGCACCGCCAAGCGAGCCTGGGTAACCCTCCCCTCGCCCACCTCCCCAAAGTGGCCAGCAGGGGTCTGGGTCAGAGGTCAGCCTAAGGGCTGGTCCACGGAGAGGGCTGTTTCGGCTGAGGCCACGGAGGATTTCTGGAGCCCCCAGCCTGGCAAGGTCAGGCCGTCCAGATCTGGGGCTCCCCTCTGAACCTGGACTTGAGTCCGAGGTGGGGCCAGGAGGCTAAGGACGGAACCTCCCAGAAGCCTGTCCACACAGAGCTCAGCTTCCTCCCAGGGGATGGGGACAAGGATGGGGTGGCTCTCGCTAGACACTGGCGGCCTCTCCCAGCCAGAGGCGTCCCTGGGGGGTCTGCGGGTCCCCTCCCCTACAGCCCGAGGAGTCTCAGTATGGACGGTGCCAGGCAGCAGAGCCCAGCAGTAAGGACTGGCCCTCGCTCTTCCTGCCCTCTGCTCCCGGTGCCCACTTGGCCACGGGGCCCAGAGGCTTGGTCGGAGGTGTGTAAACCCCTTCCTCGGCTGCAGCGCTGGTGGGCCAGGAACAGGACATGGGAGCAGGCCCTGCTGTTGTCCCCAGGCTGCCGGAGGGGACAAGGCTGATGGGGCTACTCGACTCCTTCCTGGGCCTACGTGTGGCTTTCCCCCACAGCCGTCGCGGCGTCGTCAGTCTGCTTGTAAGATGAGGACACAAATCAGAGAGGTCAGGAAACCTGCTCAGTGTCACACAGCACATCCTGGGCAGGGCCGCAAGGTGGGACCTCAAGAAAGGAATCCCTTCTGCACCCCCCACTCCAGAGATGAAGGCTGCGCCCGGCATCCCACGCGCCCAGCGTGACCCTCTCCAAGCCGCGGCGGGATCTGCTCACCCCCCCCACCCCCCCAGCTGACACCTGCTCCCCGTGAGTCCCAGAGCTGCCCGCCCAGCCCCGGGTCCCTCCAGCGAAGCCCCCTCTGCCGGCTGCCGCTGGGGCGCCCTTTGGGAGGGCCGACTGGGGCCGGGGCGTAGCTCTGCCCGCCACCGAAGTGCTCCAGGCGGTTCGCAGCGCCACTCCCTGCCGCGGACGGCTGGAGAAGGGCGCGGCTCTGGGAGCGGCGGGTGTGGACAGGGGTCCCTTTCTGAGAGGAAGCGGTGTCGGCCACCTGCCTGCAGGGGGGCTTGCAGCCTTGAGGGGACAAAGGTCCCTATGAGCCCGCAGGTCTGACACACGGGCCGGCGGCACAGAGGGCCCAGCCCCACCACAGTCCTTACCCTAATGACGTGGCCTTGTCCACGGTGCCCTCGGCCCAGGGGAGGGCAGGGAGCCCGAGGGCCTGGTGCCCACGCTGGCCATGCCCCTCCCCGGGGCCGAAGAGCCTCACGGACCCTGGGAAGAGGGACGGAGGGTGCAGGGTGAGGAGGCCCTGGGGGGACGGGAGCCATTTGGGGGAGGCTGCTCTCAGGACGTGGCCCGGGCCGGGGTCTGTGCTCTGCTCCGCGTGGCCTGTCTTCCGTGGTACTGTCTGCTCAGCCGCGAGGCAGCGGGGTGGGGGGACCATGGCCGAGGTAGGAGGGCCGGGCTGGCAACCCCGTGACCCCACAGGCCTGTCTCCATCTGAGAGGCGAGGACGAGAGGGAGCCCCGAGAGGCCGGGGGGCCTGGTGAGGGACCCCGGGGCCCTCTCCCTCCCCCCAGGCCCCCCACTCCCTGCCACCCCGTGGCCCTCTCCCTCCCCCCAGGCC
>LNAC01000107.1:828352-839297 GCA_002007465.1 Ailurus styani
GGTCACGCGGAGCCTCGGAAGGGCTGGGTCCGGTTTGATTTTGAAACAGCTTTCTGGAGACAACTCAAGTTGAGTGTGTGCAAGCTGGTGGTTTTCGGCAGAGCTGTGCGGGCGGCACCGCTACTTAATTTTAGAACATTTCCATCCCCGACACCCCTGGGCCGCCCCCCCCATCCTCGCGCCCCGCCGGCCTGCCTTCGGTCCGTGGTGCTACCTCTTCCGGATGGTTCGCAGAAGCCGGTGCCGGAGACGGACAGCCCGCGGCCGGCTGCCTTCCCTCGGCCTGAGCCTTCTGAGGGTCACGGGCGTTGTGGCGGGGAAGGGACCGCGNCCACTGTTGGCCCTGTGCCATCTTCTGCATCAACGCTGCTGAGCTGGGAGGGCAGGAGAGCCCCGAGGTGAGCCCAGCCCTGGTGCCACACGCTGTGCATCTCGGGCGAGCGACCACCGTCTCTGGTGCTTCGCTGCCAGCTGCCCGAGGGGGCCGAGGAGAGCAGCCCCACCGGACCCGCACAGGGGACCAGTGGGGGCGCCTGCGGACGGCCCTGCACGGGGAGGGGGCGCGACCTCCGGCTGTCAGCCTCCCTGTGCTGAAAACGGCGAGGAGCGGCCGACGTGCTCCCGCGGCTGGTGCGCTGTGCCCAGCACTGTCCTCGCCACATGCGGCCCCGACTGCTGGCTGGGGACGCAGCCCGGGAAGGCCGTGCTGTCAGCCCGGGGCCCCCGTCCATGGGGGTGCAGGTGTTCTGGGAGCAGGCGGCAGGGGGTCCCCAGGGAGCAGGCTGGGTTTCTGAACTTGGGAGCTTTAGAATCTTCCAGAGCCGAGATTCCCAGACTCCTTCCGGAGACCAGTCCTCCGTAGGTCTGGCTCCCAGCTGCCCTCGGGCACAGCCACGGGGGGCTCAAGTCCAAGGGGCGGCTTTGGTGCCCGGGAGAGCATGCTCAGAGGCGTGGCCTGGGCTCCGGGCCGCCGTGGATTTGGGGGTGAGCCGACCGCTGTGCGATTCAGCATCTGCACCGAAGGTAAACTGCACCGAGAGGGGTCACACGCACAGGGTGCGTACTGAGGCTGGGGGTCTCCCCGTCTCTGGCCCTGGACAGCAATGCAGCCAGCTGCTGGGCTCTGGCCCCGAGGCCCCCAGGAAAAAGCTGGGCCGGCCGTGTCCGTGCGGCTGGGAGGTGGGGGGAGGCCTCCTGCCCGGCGAGGTCGGGAGGCCAGAGCCGTCGGCACTCCCCGGGCCTGGCCAGGCGTCCCGGCTCTGACCGGAGCTTTTTCTGGGTTGTGCACAGAAGGAGCCAGGCTCAGCTCCCCCAGCTGTCCGCACCCCCCACCCCGAGGGTCTGCGGGCCTCTGGGAACGGGGGTCGGGAGGGAGAGCGGCAGGACCCCGGACAGCTGCCCCCGCGGACCCTCTAGGCCGCCTGGCCGACGCCCCAGGTCCCCCTCCCCCAACTCTCAGGGGCCCGTATGTTGCGCTCAGGGGCCAGCCAGCTGTGGTTGAGGGGCAGGGTCACCAGGGGAACTCGGCTGGGGGTCACCAGGATGGAGGGGCCCCACTGTGGTCGGCGACATGCGTAAGGCATGTGAAGTGGGCCGCACGGAAGTCAGGAAGGAACAGCGCTTCGTGGCATCCGAGGGAAGGGAGGGCAGCTCGTCCAGGGACAGAGCAGAGCCCAAGTGCACAGGTCAGGGCTGCCCCCTTCTCCCCATCTCCGGCCCTGCGGGCCTCCCGTTCGCCCACGGCGCGTCTGCACAGACAGACCGGGCTGGCTCCGAGGCCGCGGGCCCTGGCGTCCCCGCTCCGCAACGCAGCACAAGCACGGCTCCCCACCCCTCCGCATCTGCCCCGGGAAGGTTCCGGCCGGCCGGCCTAGGGGGTCCTTCCCGTCTGGTCAGGGCCCCGGCCTGTGGCCAGAGGGCAGGTCGGTTTCCAGAGGAAGGGGCACGGCGCAGTCCGGGTCGCACCGGACACCGCGTCTGCTCCCCCGGGCGGCGTCACGTGCTGCCAGGACCAGGTCCCCACGTGCCGCGCACGGAGACCAAGGCTCGGACACCCAGCGGGTCCCGCTCCGAAGGCCAGAGCCAGGGCGGGAGCCCGTCCCCTGGAGGGATCCCCAGAGACTTCACGCAGTTAAGATTCATGGGACATAGTCACAGCAAACAATCCCAAATGCTTATTTTCCCGGTAGTAAATCATGACTTCAACAGGCAGAAATTACCATCCCCGGCCAGCGTCATGAAAGCCACGGCCACCAGCAATCCCACAGCCGGAATCAGAGAAATTTCAGCCTGTCTCTGCCCGGCCCCCACCCAGCCCCTGGGGCCCCAGCCCGCCCGCCTCACCCTCACCGAGTCCAGTCCGGAGCCCGGCAGGGGAGGGTGAAGGCCTTGGCTGCTGGAGAACTCCGCCCCAGGGCAGGGGCTGGGCTTCGAGGGACCACGAGGCCGCGGAGCCAGCCATCAGGTGTTCAGCCCCGGTCCCTCCCCCGGGTCCTCCTGTGCTGGCCTGTGCGCACTGGTGCCGACCGGACGGGAACCCGCGGCGGGGGTGGGACCAGGGAGCAAACCCGGGGGAATGGGTCACCCAGCCGGGGTGCTGCCCCTTCCAGGAGAGGGCGCAGGTGGGGCTGGAGGCACCCAAGGGGTCGAGTCCAGGCCGTAGAGGTAGCCTATGTCTCACGGGGGCCCAGGCCGGGCAGGGCGGGGGCGTGGGGGGCTCTCAGCAGCCAGAGCCGGTCTTCCTGCGGGGAAACCACGTGCTCGGCAGCCTGGGTGGGCGTCCGTGGGACCGGCCCCGCGCGGCCGGCGGGAAGGCGAGGACAGGCCGGCTCCCACCTCGGGCTGGATGGGCTCCATGTTCCCCGGACGATCGGGGCCTCTGGGCCAGAGAAGACCCCTCGGGGGTCAGGGTCCCCGTTGGACCTGAGGGATGAGCAGAGAGGCCCGGACGTGGCCCCTCGCTCTCTGAGGCTGCCTCCCCGTGTGCGAAATTGGGGGCTCGTTCCAGTGACATCTGTCCTTCTGTGCGCCCTGCTGTTGAAGGTCGCAGTCTGAGGAAGGTCGGGGTGACCCGGACAGCTGCAGACAGACTGAGGGACAAGGGGGGCACAAGGGGGTCCAGAGAGCCCGAGGAGGGGCCCCCAGGCACTCACCCCCGCCCGGAGCCCCCTCCCCTGTGAGCGCCCCTGGGGGCACGGGTTGTCTGGGGGGTAGTTGATGGACAAACGGAGAGCAGGTGGGTTTTCTTTGGGGGCGAGGATGAACGCTCGCTCTGTCAGCGACTCACTCGGGACAAACACCGTAAAGCCGTCTGGACAGGTGGGCTCCGGAGAGTGCGAGCCCCAGGCCACGACGGTGGCAGGACCTGGAGAACCAGGGGCCCCTGGGAGAACCAGGGCGCGGCCGGTGGGCCGTCGTGGGGTCCAGGAGGGTGCCCCCCAGGCTCCGGGAGGGCGGGACGGCCCAGGCGGCGGCCCCGCGCGTGCGGCGGGCGGGCGGGGGTGACAGGAGCGCGTCTCGGCGTGCCCTTGCCCTGCGGGAGGAGGCCCGGCGCCCCGCGGACGTCCGTGGCTCACGGTTACACAGCGCCGCCTCCGTAAGGAACACCCTGAGATAGAGGACTCGGGGCGCACAGGGTACTGGACGGACCGGCTCCGGGGAACCCGTGCCAACGCGCCCCGGGGGGAGAGTCGCAGGCACCCGCCCCACTGGGTATTTGCAACAGTTGACCTTTTCTGTGGGTGAGAATCAGTGCCTGAGGATTTGCCCACGAGCCTTTGCTCCCCAGTGAGGTTCCGTGTTTTCCCACAGCCTCGTGGCGGGGGCCTCCTCAGGCGGCGCCAGTCTCTGGAACCCTTCCTTCTCTGACTTCATCTGGAGTCCCTGGGGAGAGCGGGGACGGGAACCCCGGAGACCCGAGGGCCGCAGACGGAGCGTCCGGTCCCTGCAGGCGAGGGCGGCCTTGGGGGGAGCGATCGTCAGGGCCCGGGCCGCCCCCACCCTCCGGCAGCTCCCCGGCAGCCCCTGAGCACCCCCACGGCCACCTCCTCCTTGGGCTCTGTGTGGGCTCCTGCCTGCAGTCGGGCAGGGAGGTGGGCCGCCCTTCCATGGCCTCCTTCCTGGTGACCGTCGGCCGTGGTGCAGACGGCCGGGCAGGCAGCAGGCGGTGGGAGGGCGTGACGGCCAGAGAGCAGCGCGGACGGGCCCCGGGGAGGCCTGGGCGCAGCACAGAGGGACACGGCGGGGGCGCCGGGCAGAGCCGTCCCCATGCCGTGTGCCCCACACCAGTCCTGGGTCTCCCCAGGCCCCGGCTTCCTCGGCTGCAGAAACATGTGCATAACCTGCCACAGGCGCTGGTCCGAGGGTTGACCGAGAGGCAGTCTGAGAAGCGCCCACGGCGGCGCCGGAGCAGGTGGGAGCGGGCCGGTGTCGGTCGTCCGTGGAGAGCTTTGCGCGCCGAGGCCGCCAGGCGGGAGCCTGTGCTGGACCCAGCCTGGTCCGGGATTTTAGCTGCCTGGCTTCGCACGCACGGTGATCACTGCTTTCACTGGAGAGCTGGTCTTCACAACTTGCCCAGCGTGATGTCGCCCCGAGTCTCTATTTGGTGTTCCTAACTAAAGCTTCAACGCAGATTTAAAAAAACAAAGGACCGGGAATGAAGCGGCAGGAGTGTGCCAGGACTCGGGCCTCGGGACTCAGAGGCGCACTGAGCCGGGCTGGGGGAGCCCCGGGGGGATTGGAGCGGGTCTGACAGGGTCTGCCTGGCACGGCCAGTGCCCCCACCCCTCGCCCGCCCACGCCCCTTGTTCCTCTTCTGTGCATGTCCTCTGGCTCCAGGCCACCAGCCCCGGCCACCCCCATCTATGGCCCCCCTCGGCCGCCGTGCGGGAGGACACAGGTGAGGAGTGTGGTCCCTGGAGCAGCCTTCACCCGAAGGGACAGGGAGGTCACACAAATGCTCCGGTCCCTGGCCTCCCAGCAGGTCGGCTCTGACAGCCCTTCTGCAGATCTGCCGGGGACCCAGAGGACAAAGCTTCAGCGGCCCTGGGGGCATGGGCTGCTTTTGTGCGACCCTTCCATTCCCCTGCCCGGGACCTCCTGCCAGCACGTCCCGGCCATCTGCCGGCCTCATCCGCGTCCTCCTCTGGGGGAGCCAAGGAAGGCGGTGCCAGCTGTTCGTTCGGCTCCTGCCCCTACACCAGAGCCTGCAGCCCATTCTTGGAGTCCCTGGGGTTTAGCTTGCCCACCTGCCCACCCGCGTGGCTGGTCCCCTCTGCGGGGCTGGTCTGAGCACAGAGGGGACCAGTTCTCAGGTCACTGCATGTGACCACAGTGCTCAGGTCACACGCAGGTTCTATATGTGAATGGCTCGTGATGCGTCCTGGGTCCCTCCTTCCCCAACGGTGGCCTCAAAGCCCCCAGAGTCACCAGTGATTGCACGATGCGGGATGCCGGGCTGGCCAGACCTTCCACCCCGTCTCGGGGGAAGGAGCCCAGGCAGCGCCCGGCTGACCCCAAAGGGAGAAATCAGTGATGGGAATTCTGTCTTTACTTAAATTTTCGGTATTTTGCTCACCATGGACTTTTCGTCAGTGATTGTAATATTTTAAAATATCAGGTTAAAGTGTGATTTGTCTTGAATACTGAGGTTTTTGGTGCTTAAATTTGGGGTGTGAGCGTTGGCCACCAGTCCCGATCCTGCTTGCACAAGGACTTGACGTGCTCCTGGACCGTGGTCAAGTTGGGGGTGACCGGTAAGCCACTGTGGCCCTTGGACAGCTGAGATGAAGAAGGCCCCCCCACCAAGAAAGGCAAATAATTAGACTGCTTCGGGTCGTGGGAAACAGAAATTTTGGCTAAAACCAGCCTGGACGTTAGGGGAATTGATTATTGAACCAGCAAGTGTAGGGGACACCTGGGTGGCTCAATGGATTAAGCGTCTGCCTTCGGCTCAGGTCATGATCCCGGGGTCCTGGGATCGAGCCCCGCATCGGGCTCCCTGCTCAGTGCGGAGCCTGCTTCCCCCTCTCCTGCTCCCCCTGCTTGTGTTTCCTCTCTTGCTGTGTCTCTGTCAAATGAATACATAAAATCTTTAAAAAAAAAAAAAAAAAGAACTAGCAAGTGCTGGCGTACGTGGGTTTTCGGGTCGGCTGAGCAGGGGACATGTGCCGCGGGGGCCGTCCCTTCTGTTCACCTGCCCCGTGTCAACACCCTCCTCGAGCTCGTAGGCCTGAGCAGCAAGTGGCTGGTCCAAGTCCCCCGGAGACCCCACGGGCTGGGAGAGGACAGGGCAGGTTCTCCCGTGGGAGCCAGGCCGACTTGGGATCCCACGTTCACGGCAGAGTCAATCACCGGCAAGGGAACGAGCCTCGCTGTGAACCTGCACGTGGGGTGTGGGGGGGACAGGCCGGGCAGAGTCCTGGGCTGGGCAGCGGCGGGGAGGGAGGGATGGGTCCCCACGCCCGTGGGGGGTGTGCTTGTGAGGAAGGAGAGGGGGTTAAGGACGGGGAGGGGCAGGGGTCCCCACGGAGACCCCAAGAAGTCTTTTCAAAGGTGGGCCCTGGGCGACAGGAGAGCTGGGTTTCTGGGCGCAGACGGGGGCCTTCCATCCCTGAGGCCCCGGCGCCGCCTGCTTTCCCGCTCGCTGGCGCAGTGTGCCCCCTGCCCAGCCTGGCGTGGCGGCCCTCGTGCCAGGAAGACCACATGACCCCTCAGCGCACCCCCTGCCTTCCTGCCGTGCCTCGGCCTGGGGCTCCCCGTGGGGTTTCCCTTGGCAGGAGAGGCCGACCCTGGATAGGAGTTGAGCCAGTCTTGGGTAAGGGGCCGGGAGCCAGAGCCAAGACCCGCTCCTGGGGGTGGCGGGGTGGGGAAGCTTCCTGACTAGGGCCCCAACTCCATCGGCTTTAGGGTTCTTTCCCTGTGCGGACAACATAGAGCCCCGGAATCTGCCGTCCACAGCAGCCACAGCGTGTGGCCCGGCGCCGACCTGGTTCCCAGCTTCCCTCGAGGGGCCCCTGGCTCTCACTTCCCAAAAAAAGTCGCACGTGTCCCCGCCTGGGCCTGGTCTCGATACCCCACCTGCGCCTTGGGCTTTGGAAAACACATCTTTTTGCAATTCTGGCAGTTTTCAGGGTTCGCTTGCAACAGGATTGGAGAAGGACTGTGGACTGGTCCGCTGACTAAGTCACTTTACGCCGGGTCACCATGAGGCTCAGGCACCGTGCCGTCCGGAGGAGCACCTCGGGGGCACAGAGGCCTCTCGTCCGGGTTTATTTATTGACGTGACTGGGGTTTCTTCCGCTCTTGGTGAGAACTCAGGGCAGGAATGGGAATCCTGTCTCGTCCTGCCTTCTCCCGGCCGTGCGTGGTGCGCCCACCCATGCACAAGCCACTCAAAAAATTCTGCCTCGTGCCTCTTTCTGATACGTGTATTTCCGACAGACATTTACCTCTGTCGTTTACTGATTCTCTGAATGTATCGTGAATTCACATCATTTGCATTAGTTGCATATTGCTAATAATTGTAAGGACAGCCCAATCCAGAAGACAGACCAAGCTTAACACAAGGAACTACTGAAACCTTGATAGTCCGTGTACCTAGCTCTGTAGGAGAGGAAAGTAGGTTCCAAACCGGGAAGATGTGAGGATAGAGCCGTGCGGGGCGGGAGGGGTAGGGTCACACCAAGAGCGCCGGGAGCCGTGGGGCGGGGGCTGCCCTTCGCCGTGCGCGCCCCGTGTTTGAAGCGTCTCTCTCAGCCCTTCTTCAGCCTGCTGGGGTTTTTTCTCTTTAAATTAATACCATTTATTTTTTAGAGTAGTTTCAGGTTTGTGGAAAAACGGCGCAGGGAGCAAGAGAGCCCCCAAATACCGGCCTGACGCCCTTGTTACTATTACTGAGCCAATATCAACACATTATTACCAACTAACACCCACAGTTGACCTTCGGCCCCCTCTTGGCAGTGGATGTTCTGTGAATTCGGACAAATGACGGGTTTCCAGCATCACAGCCTCCTACAGACCCGCCCCTCCGCCCTAAACCCCTCGCTGCTCTGCCCACACCTACCTCCCCCGACCTTGGCAACCACTGATGGTTTGACCAGCTCCATAGTCTTGCCTTTTCCAGATGTCACAGGGCCGAGATGACACGGCACGTGGCCTTTCCCGATGGTTTCTTTCACTCGGAGATGTGTCTTCAAGGTTCTTCCAGATCTTTCCACGGCGTGACGGCTCCCTTCTGTTTCGCACTGAGTAATATCCCCCATTGTCTGCACGGACCAGTGTGTTTGGGCATCACTGAAGGACGATTTCATTTCTCCCAAGTTTTGACAATTTTGAACAAAGCTGCTATAAACATCCATGTGCAGGGTTCTGTGTGGACGTCAGTCTCTAACACGTTTGGGTAAATACCGAGGAGCGTGAATATCGGGTTGCGTGGCAAGAACACGTTTCGTGTCGTAGGGAGCTGCCGAGCTGCTTCCCCCGTGGTAGCAAGCGACCGCTCCCGGTCCCGGTCCCGGTCCGCGCCGGGGCGGCCGGTACCCTGGGCTTCGGCCGCGGGATGAGTGGGTCGGGGTGTCTCACCGCTGTCTTCGCGTGTGTTTCCCTGGTGCCGCATGACTCGGACCATCTGTTCACGCGCTGATGCGTCAAATGTGTCCTCTTCGGGGAGGTGTCTGTGCAGGTGCATTGCCCATGTTTTAACTGGGCATCTTCTCCTTGTTGTGATGTACGCTCTTTATCCACGTTGGGTAGCAGTCCTTGATCAGGCGCGTTTTTACAACAATCTTCCCCAGGATTGCGGCCGGTCTCCTCCTCCTCTTGACGTCTTTCGCGGAGCAGACATTTCTCATTTCGGTTTAGTTCTGCTGATCAGGTTTTTCTTTCACGGACTGTGTTTTTGGTGTTGGGTTTAATAGGTCTCTGTGACAGCTAGGGAGCTGTGTGAAAATTCAGGTGCTGAAGAAGAGTTTGCGTATTTTAAATGGGTGATGGCAGGGGTGCCTGGGGGGATCGGTCGGTGAAGCATCTGACTTTGGCTCAGGTCAGGATCCTGGGGTCCCAGGATGGAGCTCCGTGTCAGGCTCCCTGCTCGGCGGGGAGTCTGCTTCTCCCTCTGCCCCTCCCCCATCTCATGCTCTCTCTCCCTCTCTCTCTCTCTCTCACTTTCTCTCGAATAAATAAAATCTTTTTAAAATTTTTTTAAAAATGAGTAAGGGTAGCTATCAAAGTGCTATGCAGTCTGGTCCCCCCGCCACCCTTTTACTTTTAAAAAAAGTCCATATTTACACTACATCAGATTTTATACTCTTGGCAGCTACTTAAATTTCTGTTCCACTTTTTGATGAAACACAAGCATGTTTAAGGTGGTCCCGAGTTGCGCAGAATTCTTTTTAAAGACCGGTGGGTCTGCAGTGGCTGAAGGCCTGGACCCCCAGGCCGGGCTGACCTGGTGGGGCCCCAGCTCAGCCAAAGACATTCAAGAACGCAGGCTCTCTGAGCCCTGGGTGTCCCCTTCAAGCCAGCGGGGCTGATGGCCAGACCCGGCCCCTGGCCCTGGACAGCAGCCCCTACCGGGTGTCAGGCTGAAGGGGCTCTGGCCCCAGAGCTAACACGGTTCAGGGAGGCCGTTGGCAAGTGCAGGTGACCCCTGAACCTCACGGGTTTGAAATGCACGGGTCCACTAACGCACGGATTGTTTTTCCATCAACACAGTATAGTTCTGTAAGCGCATTCTGTCTTCCTCTTGAGTTTCTGAGTACGATTTTCTTTCCTCCCGTGGACTGCGGTGTGAGAGCGTGGGAGACAGGGCACGTAACACACGGGACACATGTTCACCGGCTGGTTACGTGACCCGTAAGGCTCTGGTCAGCAGTACACTATTAACAAAGTTTTTGGAAAGTCGAATGTTCTATGTGGATTTTCGACTGCACGGGCCTGGGGCGACCCAAACCCCCATGTTGTCTGTCCCCCACGTTGTTCAAGGGTCAAGTGTACACACTGTCGCTAAGAAAGCAGACACAGAAGGCGCCGCGCGTCTTAAAATCAATGCTGTCTGGGAGTCCGGGTCGTAAAGGAGCCCCTATCAGTAAACACGGGCACGTGAACTCTGGGCTCAGGACCCTCTGCTTTTCCACAGGATGGGACTGAGTCCACATTTAACCACATGCTGAAAACAAGGGGAGCAGAGATGCCAGACCTTGTGTTACCATGTAATCAGTCACCAGGCCCTGTCTCACAGCCCCAAGGAGAGGCCCGGGAGGTCCAGGGTGACCCAGCCGACTAGACCCCTCCACGGCGCCCCAGGGGACAGGCCCCTTCTCCCTGCGCCCCCCATTCCCTGCCTCCACGGGCCCCTCTGCCCAGCTCTGCCTGTGGGCAATGCTCAGTCAAGGAGACGTGGTGCCGGGCTGGGGAGAAACAGGCCCAGGAAGCAAGCCCAGGGAGACGAGGGGGCATTTTTGGGCACATTGCGGCATTTTTACACTTGGGAATTAGGGACCTTGGACCTTCACATGCAGATCTATGCCAAATAAGATGCAAATCAGGGCACTGCTCTTCCCAAGTTCTGGCCCCCTGTCTGCTAAGACCGTGACCCGAGGACCCCAGCTCCTCTCTGAGAAATGAAGTGTGTGTGGGTTGGGGGAAGAAGGAAAAGAAAACGGCGCCGATTTACTACAATGTACTCACCAGGCAAATGCGTCCGTGTCGCCACAAAGCGCTTTAAGGAAACAGGCAAAATGGGTGGGGGGTCGGGATCTGGGGCAAGGGCTGCAGTCGGGGAAGAGGTGGGTGCAGAGCCCGGGCGGGCCGTGGCATTTCTGCAGACCTGGGAAGAATGCTATGCAGATCTATGCAAAGCACGTGCAAATGACCCCAGACCGAGCGGCCCGGGAGCTGGAGACCCTGCGCCCGCGGCGTTCTCGCCTGGATTAGCGCGGGGCGGGGG
>LNAC01000107.1:842269-866974 GCA_002007465.1 Ailurus styani
CTGGCTTTCCCCGCCCCGCTGCCCCGGCAGTGGGCTGAGCTCGGCGCTGTCTGACTCCAGCCTCCCACGGCGCCCGAGTCTGGAGGATGGCTCTTGGATTCAGTGGGTCCCAGTTCCTCTTCTGAGTCACGGATGACTGTGCGCACACACGTGTTTCGGAATCCCAGACGTGGAGCGGGCTCCGTGGCCCGTGGCCCCGGCACGTGGCAGAGAGGTGCATGCGGTGGGTGCCCGATGAGTGTCGCTTCCGAGGAGGGTACCGGCAGCCCTGTGGGGCAGCCCTGTCCTGCCCACTGCCCTCCCCTGCGAGGGTCCCTGGGCCCGGCTGGCGGCGACCCTGGCGCCCGGCTGCGCGGCTCCGTTAGGCGGCTCGCGCTCACGGAGTCCGGTGACAACCGGCAGGGGCGCCGGCGCGAGATCGCTCTGACGCCCAGGGAGGAGCGGGCCCGTCAGCGAGTGGCGCCCACGTCTGCCCGTCGGCCCCGCTCCTTCCCCGCGTGGCGTGAGCAGCCGGCGGCTTCCCCCGCCGCGAGCTGGCCGCCCTGTGCCCCGGCCCCCGGCCTGGCCTGATGGCCCACGTCCCTCGTACCTGCGGGGAGTGGGAGCCGAGTGCTGGCCGCTGACCCGGGGGTACTGCCCCGGATGTGAGTCCCTCCCCTGCCCGGGCCCGTGGGGCACCGCGGTGACGGCCGTCGGCGTGGTGCCTAGAGTCAGAGTTTCCCCGGGTCAGGGGTGGGGAGGAGCAACACCTCTACCCTGTCTGGGTCATGGAAGCCCAGGGGCAGCCCCCTCCCCACCCTAGCTGGGAGGGGACATCATCATCGGAGACCCTTGAGAAGCCCCTGGACACGGCGTGTCTGCTGGCAGAGGAGGGGACCCGAACTCAGTGCCGTGGAGCGAGTGTCCCCTCCCAGGCCTGGGGTCGGGGGGGCGTCCTGCACCCCGCGACTTGTACATGTCAGGGAGAGGTCTTGCCACGATCGCTCTTCACTGAGAGAACCCGGCCGGGAGGAGTTTGTCACCCGCGGCTCATCCCCTGGGCAGGTCGCGGGGAACAGTCCCAATGCAGGAGCGGCCACAGCTCACACTCAGGGCCCACGGGCTGGGCCAGGCTGTGCTTCCTCACCTGTGACCTCACGACAGGCCTGCCAGGGGGTTCCTTTGCTGCCCCATTTTCCAGGCGGGGACCCCGAGGCCCAGAGAGGTTCCCCAGAAGCAGGCAGACAGGTGCCCCACCGTGCAGTCCTGGACAGCACAGGGCGGACAGACCCCTGTGTGTGTGGTGTCCGTCCCTTCACTGCACACAGGCCGGCTGTCCAGAGGGACAGAGCAGGGCCACGGAGTCGGGACGGGCAGGACGGGCCTGGAAACTCGGGGCTGGTGGATGTCCGTCTGCGGTGCAGCCTTCGCGGCCCGGGCTCAGTGGGGGCCGTTCGGAGGGTTTGACCGAGGCTTCTCTGGACCCGTCACGGTTTGGGGAGACCGGGTCTCTGGAGTCCCGGCCAGACCAGGCGGGCACCATGCTGGGGGCTTCAAGGAGCCAGGCACCTGCTGGGTCGTCCTTTGTGCTTGCAGCTCTCGGTCTCCCCGGGGTGGCAAGCCGCACCTCCAAACCTCTCTCTGGGGTCACGACCCCAGACTTTTGGGCAGACAAGCAGGTCTGGTCCTATGTCCAAGGTTCCCCAAGGCTGGGAGCCTCGTCACGTGGCGCTTGGATGAGGCCGTGCGGAAGGCAAGGGCTGCAGGAGGCGGCCTGTCCCTGCAGGTGCTTCGGTGGGGTGCCTTTAGCCAAGAACACACATGCGAGCAAGGGCTTTGGTGTCTGGAAACACATTCCCAGAGTGGAAACCGCCCTTAGGGCATCAGTGGAAAGCCCAGGCCGAGGCCTGGCATGCAGGACGGAAACGCGTGAGGTGGCGATGATAAATACTCGGTTCCCAGTTCCCGCTTCTGGGCGCACAGCTTGACCTGGGGTGTGGGGCACACGGCTGAGCTTTAGCCTCAGACGTGAGAGGAGACACTTCCCACCCGTGCTGTTTGCAGCGCGGAAACAGAAGTGAAAACTTCTGCTTTTCGAATTCCTGGGATCTCACGGTGAGCCAGATGTCGCTGGGAAGAACGCAAAGATGCATTTGGCCGTAATAAGGAAGAGGTGTCTTCCTGTTCTGCTGTTCACCCGCACGCTCTCAGCGGCCGCGCTGGTCCCGTTCGCAGTGTGCGCACTGTGCGACTGGGCACCACTGGGGGCCGGGGGGGCCTCTGAGGCTGGGAGCCTGGCGGACGTGCAGGGGGAGGTTTGGGGAGGATTCCAGGCACATTCGTCCATCTACTGGGGCAGAGGAAAGTCTTGGGCGGTGGCAGGATGGAAGGAGACCGGGGCTGGCAGGGAGGGCGCTCTGTGAGCTCCGTGGCCCTGAATGCGGCTCACAGGGAAATCGCTGCTGGCTGGGCCTGACCTGGGAGCGCCCGGGAAAGCCGGGGGGAGGCAGTGGGGAGGGGTGGGCAGCACGCTGGCTGCTCGGAGTGCCGCTACTTGGACTAGAATCCCAGCTCCCCTCCCAGCGGCTGTGGGGCATCATTAGATCGCTCTCCCTCTCTGCATCTTCAAATGCAAAACGCAGTCCACGGCCTCTTCCCGCTTCAGGTGGTGCTGAGGTGTCTCTGGCACGGGGTCCGTCCTTACTGATCACTGGCCTGTGGACGTGGCTGTCCCGTTCCCGCTCTGGGGGGTCCCCGTGGCCACCCTGGGGTTTGCTGGTGAGTGTGGGGCCAGGCGGCTCTGTGGAGGGTGAGCCCTTGTTTCTCCCTTCCCAGCCAGCCCCGTGCAGGCGCTAACTCGCCCAGCGTCCGTGTCCCGCAGCCCAGCCCAGGCTCCACGCCGCTGGCCGTCTTCCCCATGTACGGGACACCAGCGCTGTTCCCCCTCCGCCCCCTGGATGGGCCACAGAAGCTGAGATCACGTTCCGTGGCTACTTGGTGGCAGAGGTGGGATTCCGACTCGGGAACAGTCACCTGACTCTGTCTCTGCCCCTCCAGGGTCCCCAAACAGCGGGGGCCTTGGGATCCCGTCACCCCCACTTCCCTTCCCTTGTGCTGAGGCCGCAGAGCCTCAGCAGCCCAGCCTGGGCCCTGCCTGCCCCCCGCCCCGTGCCCGAGCTGTCGGAACGCGGCCTGCCAGCCCGGGCAGAGGGCAGCGTTCTGCGTCTGTTTGGCCGTGTCTGGGGTGGAAGGAAGAGGAGGCTTGTGCGCAGGTGACAGAGGGGTGTCCACGGCGGGTGTAGCTACGGGTCCCGCGGGGCGGCCCTTCTGCCGTCGCACAGACCGCATCCCTCTGAGCATCTGGGCCCCCCACTCCTCCCGGGCCACGGTGCCGGCCACGCCGGGCTCTGGTCCGCAGGCAGGAAGCAGGACGGACGCCGCCCGGCTGTGGGGCGGCCATCGGGTGTGGTCCCCGCCAGTCGCGCCCCTCTCAGCTTTCGGTCGGTCGGAGCTGGTGGGGCGCCCTGGCCAGGCCGCGGGCTCCCGGCTTTCGCACGGGAAGCGCGCCCTCTGGTGGCGGCTCGGGGTGGGGGTGGGGGTCCGGGCGGAGACCCTCTCCACCAGACCACGGTCCGATTGGGTGCCGAGAGTCCCTGTCACCAAGACGTGGCCTCTCTGGGTGCCTCTCTGAAGGGTGCGGCTTCAGCTGCTGCTTCAGTGGATGTGAGCTGGGGGGTCGCCTTCCCTAGCGCGGCCCTGGGCCCGGAGGCCGCGGCCCGTGGCAGGTGTTCTGAGGGGCAGGTCCTTCCCGGAAGCCTGGGCTCCCGCCAGCCTCGGGGGCCCGAGCTGTGCCCAGCACCCACGAGCAAAGCAGACGTGGCCGCGACACCAGGTGGTCACGGGTGACGATTTAGGCTGTGGCCGTGTTTAAAAACAAAAAGGGAAACCAGCGCAGTTTTAGTCATACGTCTTATTGAACCCAGTGTACCCAAAACGTTGTCTTTTCACTCTGCTATTGGTTTTTTAAATTACTGAGACCTTTTTTTTTTTTCTTAGAGACTTTTAAAGTTCTGTATGCATTTGACATGCTGGGCATTTCAATTCTGAGCAGCCACGCTGGCCGCCTCGCGGCTGCTGTCAGAACAGGGAAGAGGGCGCAGGGAATTCCCAGGTGACCAGCACGTGAGGACCGTTGGGGTGGCACTGAGCAGCGTGACGTTGGGGACAGTCCCACGGAAGTGGCAGGCAGCAGAGGGGGGAGGGATGGGCTCCAGGCAGGGAGAGGCTAGGGGGTGGAGCCAGACGGCAGGACCCTGGGGCAGAGTGGACGCGGGGGGGGACTCTGGCTTTTGTCCTTGGAGCCCCCTGAGCCTGAGTCCTGGTCAGTCCCCAGACGGTACGTGTGTGCAGGAGAAAAGTGCACCTTCTCCCCCTCGCCCTGCGTGTCACCCGGAGCCCCTGGCGTCAGCCTGGAGGGCCCCTCTGTCCCGCAGTCCGCGTGTCCGTGGGAACACGGTGGCCCAGGGTGCCGCTTTCCTAAAAAGGTGTCCTCCTCAGCCGCTTGCACTTCCCCCTTTGCCTCGTGAGGAAGGCAGGGAGGGCCCCGCACCCGTGGGGGAGTAGCCCATGCCGGGGACCGTGACTGAACTGTCGCCCTGCCTAAGGAGTCCGTGTGTGTGTGTGTGTGTGTGTGTGTGTGTCGGGAGGAGTGACCGCCACAGCAGGGCCCAGCAGCGTCCGGCCCCCAGCTCGCCTTTCCGGCCCGACGGCACTACAGCCCCTGGGAACTGTGTATAAAGTGTCCCCACACTTGGGGGGACTGACCCACATATCCAAATAGCCCAGCCCCTGCCACAAACCGGAGACCAAGTCAGTGTCCAGTGAGAGGGCTAGCAGAGGACTCAGAGATGGGACTTTATTCCCAGGACACCTGTCACCACACACCTACATACACTGTCCCAGGATGGCTGTCACTGCTGTCTGCATGGACCATTTCAGGACACCTGTCGCGATGATATGTCTACAGAGACTGTCCCAGGACACCTGTCACTACACGTCTAATGGACTGACCCAGGACACCTGTCACTGCCATCTACACAGACTGTCCCAGGACACCTGTCCCTACCATCTATGGGGACTGTCCCAGGACACCTGTCACTACCGTCTACAGAGACTGTCCCAGGACACCTGTCACTACACGTCTAATGGACTGTCCCAGGACACCTGTCAATACCATCTATGGGGACTGTCCCAGGACACCTGTCACTGCCATCTACACAGACTGTCCCAGGACACCTGTCCCTACCATCTACGGGGACTGTCCCAGGACACCTGTCACTACCATCTACAGAGACTGTCCCAGGACACCTGTCACTACACGTCTAATGGACTGTCCCAGGACACCTGTCAATACCATCTATGGGGACTGTCCCAGGACACCTGTCACTGCCATCTACACAGACTGTCCCAGGACACCTGTCCCTACCATCTACGGGGACTGTCCCAGGACACCTGTCACTACCATCTACAGAGACTGTCCCAGGACACCTGTCACTACACGTCTAATGGACTGTCCCAGGACACCTGTCAATACCATCTATGGGGACTGTCCCAGGACACCTGTCACTGCCATCTACACAGACTGTCCCAGGACACCTGTCCCTACCATCTACGGGGACTGTCCCAGGACACCTGTCACTACCATCTACAGAGACTGTCCCAGGACACCTGTCACTACACGTCTAATGGACTGTCCCAGGACACCTGTCAATACCATCTATGGGGACTGTCCCAGGACACCTGTCACTGCCATCTACACAGACTGTCCCAGGACACCTGTCCCTACCATCTACGGGGACTGTCCCGGGACACCTGTCCCTACCATCTATGGGGACTGTCCCGTGACACCTGTCGCTGCCATGTACAGGGACTGTCCCAGGACACCTGTCACTACCATCTACACAGACTGTCCCGGGACACCTGTCACTGCCATCTACACAGACTGTCCCGGGACACCTGTCCCTACCATCTACGGGGACTGTCCCGGGACACCTGTCACTGCCATCTACGGGGACTGTCCCGGGACACCTGTCATTGCCATCTACGGGGACTATCCCGGGACACCTGTCACTACCATCTATGGGGACTGTCCCGGGACACCTGTCACTACCACCTACACGGACTGTCCCAGGACACCTGTCCCTGCCATCTACGGGGACTGTCCCAGGACACCTGTCATCCCACATCTCTAGGGGCTATCTCAGGACGCCTGTCAGCATTTCCGTACGGACTGTCCTGGGACACCTGTCACCACGCTGCCCGTGCACTAATCCTTACACAGCATGTTGTGTGGACTGGTCCTTCAGGCGCTTCTCCATCCGGGTGAAACCTCCTTTTGTGCATTTCAGCCGTCCTGGCAGTTAAGAACCTGGTCGAGGGACCCGCACAGCGCCTGGCCCCGTGTGGCTAGGGGAGACACAGTTCCTCTTTCCTAGTTGAGGTCATAGTTCATACAGTGTCTGGGCCTTTGGGGTTGAGGACCCAGGTCAGGGGTGGCTGTGAACTGGCCTTGACCTCACTCTAATGTGTGTTTGGAGGCCTTTATATCTGATTCTCAAAGGGGCTGAGACCCCGCAAGACACCGCCTGGACCCCTTCCCTGTCTGGTACCCTCGCATCCCAGAGGCCTTCAGCCCAGCTAGACCCCGGGGGCGTGCCTGCACATATGGGGTGGAGGGAACACAGAGGCAGAAGCCCCCGTGTCACCAGCCTGCCCAGGCCCGGCCTCTACCCTCCTCATTCTCAACGCCAGCAGCCCCGGGGAGGGCCAGAGCTGGGGTCAGCGAGGGCAGCCCCCTACTGGCCCCTTTAGGCACGGGGCCCCCAGGTCCACAAGGGCACGGAGCCGGGGAAGGGGGAGGCTATGGTCCTTCCACATTCGAGCTGCCGGCAGGTTAAGCCGTGGCCACCCTGTGCTATTAGCAGTGTAGACGGCCGGCTAGAAGGAGAGCGTCTTCCCTTCCTGCCTGGCCTCCTCTCCCCACCAGGTTTTTTGTTTAATTGTGTAAAATATACAGGGCATCACACTGACCGCCTTCGCCATTTCTCAGGGTCCGTTCGGGGGCGTTAGGTACGTTCACACGGCCGTGCACCCACGGTGCCGTCCACTTCCAGAACTTTCTCACCTCCCCTACCTGCAGCCCCGTCCGTGCCCAGCCCTGCGCGCCCCCGTCTGTTTCTGTGTCTGCACAAGAGAATCTCGCCGTGTCGGTGTTTCTGAGACGGGCTGACCTCGCTGACCTCGCGCCCTCCAGGTCCCCCACGCTGCGGCCTGCCCTGTCACGGCCGAGTCACAGGCCACGCGTGGACGGGCCACGTTTGTTTACCATCCCTCTGCGGAGGGGCCCTCGAGCTGTTTCCATCCTTTGGCTGCTGCGAGGCGGGTGCGAACGCGGGGGCGCAGACGTGTCTGAGACCCTGTCTCTGCACGTCCTGCGTGTCCCCTACGAGGGGTCTCGTGGTCGGAGGCGCTGCCCTGCCACAGCTCCGGGCGCGTAGCGCGCTCACGCTCTTGTGCAGCCGCCACCACCGTCTAGCCCCAAACGTTGTCATCCCCCCAAAGAGACCGTGTCCCCGCTAGGATTCGCTGCCACCCCGCATCCTGCCCCGACGACCGGAGGTCCGCTCCGATCTCTGGACTGGCCTGTGCGCCCTGTGGCCTCGGCGGCTGGCTGCTGTCCCTCGCCCGCTGTGCTCGGGTTTGCACGCGTGGTCCCCAGTGGCACACGTCACTGCTCACGGAACGAACAGCACCGACTGGGGGGGCGCACGGCACGGGTGGGTGTCCGCCTCTCGGCCCAGCGGGTCCTGTGCCGTGGACGTTCGTGGGCGTGTCTTGTGGGGTGTGTGTCTTCACCCGTCTCCCTCCTGTGCCGTTTCTCGGGGAGGTCCCTGGAGAAGGACCGGCGGACCCTCGGCTCCCCCGGCCGGTCTGGACACGGGACAGGCTTTGAAGCCCCTGGCCCGGGTGCACAGCTAATCCCTCCCCCTTTCTCCGAATCGGAAGACAGGGAGCTCTCTCGTGCCGCAGAAATCAGTGCCTCCCTCCTGCCCTGCCCTCCCTCGACAGGGTTGGCATGCCGGCTCCAGGGGCCCCCGGCTCACGCGCACCCAGGAGACTGAGCCCGGCGGGCGTCACGACTCCCGGGCGGCGTGGAGCCCCGTGGCACAGAGCTGGGACGCGTCACCAGTGAGCATGTCAGGGTTGCGTGCTGCTTGCACGGTCCTCTGACAAGTCTTGATTGAATACCTACTATGTGCTGGGCACCGGTCCAGCATCGAGCAGACAGACCACTCCCCGGTGGGCTTGCCCAAGGGCCCCAGGGAGGCCTCGGGCCCGGCGGAGGTTGCTCCCTGGGCCAGTCGGGCCTCTGGGGTTGAGGGACCTTCAGCGGAGGGCAGCACGGGGACTCACGTGCGGGTCAGCCCGCGCAAAGGCCCTGAGGCAGGAGCACGCCCAGCACACGTGAGGACCCGCCGGGGGACTCGTGGGTGGAGCTGTGCCTGGGAGGGGGACAGGAGGGGACAGAAGCCTCGGGCGGCCACAGCGCTGGTCGGACTGGAGGCTCGGGGTGACCGCCGGCCGGGTGTCAGGTCCGCTGTGGCGGAGCCGTCCTCCCAGTGGCCAGCCCGCAAGGTGCTGTCCTTTCTGGGTCACACGAGGGCAGAGGGAGTCCAGCCCCCCCACGCGCCCCCAGGAGCAGCCTTGCCAGGGAGGGTGGGGCAAGGGGGCCTTTGGAAGCCCGAGACCCTTGTCTTTCTACCCACAGCCCTTGCCTGTCTCTCTCTCTCACATAAGTCGCCAGGACCCTGTCACTCTGCCCGGAGCGTGTGACATGGGGTCTGGCCCGAGGGCTCACGGGAGACAGGGGTGCAGCAGCCCCAGGAGCGCAGGGTGGCTCTGAACCCCGACGGAGGCGACCCGGACTCTGCCCCTGGCACGGGGGGCTCCAGGCCCTGCCCAGCCCATCGGGCAGGAAGGGAACCCCAGGGCCGGGACGGGGCCTCGGGCCTGTCCCCAGCCGCTCTGAGCCCGGGCTTTCCCTGCTGCCGAGGGGAGACCGTCCACCAGCCTCCGGAGCCACCCCTGCCGAAGATCCCCGGGGGCTGTTTTGACTCAGCAGGAGCCTACCCCAGGTCCCCTCAAGCTTCTGTGAGACCATTTGGTGGAATGAGTCAAAACACGCAGAAGGTTCCCGCTTCGGAGGGAGGCGGCAGGCCGGCTCCTCACGCCTCCCCCTGCACAGCTGCCACCGCGGCTGGAGCAGCCCCAGGCCCATCTGCCCGCCTGGCGCCTTCCCAAGGCAGGGGGGCGGGGGGAGGGCGCACACAGGCCCCCTGCCCGCAGCGCCCACGGCCCCTGTCGTCGTCCGGGGCCGGGAGACTGTGGCGCCAGGACCCAGGCTCCCGCCCGCTCTGCCCCTCGGAAGCGGCGCAGCTTGGGGCTGGTGCAGGGTCTGGGCCCCGCACCCCAGGCTTGACGCCGGCGGGTGCCCACCGGCCGGTGGCTTCGGCTTCTCCCAGGACCGTCCCTCTGTTACACACGTCACCCCGCTGGCCGTCTTGCCCGCGGGCCGCGGACAGTGCAGCTCTGCGCTCGGGGCCGAACTGGTTCCCGGGACCCCAGGAGCCCCCCTTCAGGTTTCAGGCAAGGCCGGCCTCCCCAGGTTCGTTCCTCAGACAGGGAGGGCGAGTCTCCGCCCAGAGTCACTGGGGTTAAACCCCCGGGCGCAGCCCTGTCTGCGGCCCATATGGCCTCTCGGGAGCGAGCGTGGAGTCCCTGCCCTTGACCCTGAGCCCAGGCCTCGGGGCGGGGGTGGTGCCAGCACCAAGGGTCCTCTCCCTGTGGTTGTCTCCGCGGGGACCACAACCAGCGCATGTCTGGGTGACGGGGTGAGGCCCCCGCATCTGGACCAGCCCCGACCCGCAAGGGACAGGCGTTGGGGACGGACTCGGCCTCCTGCGGCTCCTGGGAGAGCCGCAGGGCACGGAGACAGGCTCCGGCTCTGTGTGGGTGTGCGGCGCCCCGCGTGCTGTAGGGAGCCCCTGCCCCTGAGGGGTTCCCGCCCGTAGAGATGCTGCTTCTTGCTCACGGGGTTAGAAGGCCCCAGAGAAACGCCGCAGATCCTTAGGATGACTGGTGGGCGTGGGGAGGAAATGTTCGCTGCACGGGGTCTGAAGGACACCTTCACCCTGGGCCAAGGTCTGGGGGCATAAGTCCCACTGAGAGCATGCAGGGGGGTCATGAGAAACGGGGTCTTGGGCCCCAGTGGCTCAGGAAAGCGCCAGACAGCACACAGGTCAGCCTGGTGGCCTGCCTGGAAGGGGAAGCAAGCAGGAAGCGTTAGGCGGAGAGACCTGTAGGGGAGCCCAGCGCCCTCAGGCCCCGGCTGCGAACCAGAGGCAAGTGCCCTTGGAGTCTCAGGGAAATGCTGAGGCCACTCCCGGCGAAGGGACAAGCCCACAGCCCGTGGCTGGAGGCGGGCACACACTGGACTTCAAACCCAAAGGCTGCACCCACCGCCATCCGCAGCTGCTGTGTGTCCGGGGCATGCTGCGAGGCTCCTGGAGGTTTCCCCACCCCGTTTGCCAAACTGGGGCGACCTCGGGTATTTGGAGGGACCAGGCTGGGGCCCCGACGGGGTCGTAACCCCGGCTCTGTCCTTGGTCACCCCTGCTGCATGCTTGGGCGGCCAATTCACCCGCCGCCGCTCCTGGAAGGAGTAACAGGTTTTCAGTTTTCCTTATGGTCGTTGGATAACAGGCTGCAGGAGGGACCTCACTCAGCGCTGGCGGCGTCCCTGTCGTCCAGCCGTGGGCGGGACGGGATTGCAGACAGCGGCCTGTCGCCAGCGCCTCGGGGCTGCCAGCCGGGACCCTGCTGAAAGGCACCTGCCCCAGGGATGGCCTGTCCGCTTGTGTATTGCTGTCCCACGTCCCCGAGAAGGCCCCCCGTGCCGGCACCCACGGGTGGTAGGCTAGAATGTTCTAGAACACTGAGCATCAGGGTCCCCCCGTGGAGCGAGGGTGGACTGACACACAGGGAGCAGGCCCACTCTGGTCACGCCAGTGCCCGGGACAGACACGGCCAGTGGGTCGCGGCCCTCCCTCCACGTTGGCCCGGAGCTCTCGGCCTCTCTCTCTGGAGCAGCCCTGGCGGCCACCGCGTGGCTGGACGTGCGGGTGGAGACCTTCGGGCCGCTCAGCCCGGATGGGCTCCGAGAGCCACCAGCTCGACCGTCTCAGCGTCTACAAACAGAAAGCCTGGGGGAAGGGCAGCGTCCGATGGCCACACGCACCCGTGGGAGGCGGGGTGCACGTTCTGGGCGGAGCGGGGACCCCGAGATGCCCCAGGACAGAGGGCATGGCGGTGGGACGTGGGGCTCCCTGCAGGCGTGCGCCCTGGACCTGGGATGGGCCGTGCCCTCCCGAGCCTGCAGGTCGACGCAGTGTCGTGTGTCCTCGGTGCGGGCGAGCTGCTCCTGCACGCGCCGGGCCGCAGACCGCGGTGTCGGCTGTGGACGGGGATGGCGGCAAGGGCCGGGAGGGGTCCGGGCCGAGCTCCCCACGAGCCAGCTGAGCAGGCGGCAGGCTCCAGCAGGGCGGGGTGTAAGACGAGTGTCCCTAGTCAGCGGCTCGCTCGATGCCCGGAGCCAGGCCTCCCTGGGTGAGCTCCAGGCCTCCGTCCCTCTGGCCGCCTCCCTCCCCAGCAAAATGGGGCCGGGATGGGGGGGCCGCCCTGAAAGCTCCCCCTTCCTCTCCAGTGACAAGGCAGAGTGGTGGGGCTGGGGGCCCCTGGGGGCAGCAGGGTGGCGGGGACAGAGCGCGCGCAGGAGGCGCCTGCACCTTGCCTGCGGGGAGCCGGGGCCCCGGGAAGCGGTGCCCACTCTCCAGCCCGGATCGGGGAATCCCGGCTGGCTCCGTGCCACCGCCCCCCGCCCCCTCCTCCAGCAGGAGCCAGACACACGCCGGATCCGTGCCAGGCTGGGGGAGGGACCGCACTCGGCTTCCCCTACTCCCAGCCGGCCTTTCTGCTGCCTGCGTGTAATTAACAGAGTAATTAAAAACAGGATGAGTTAATTGGTATTCATTTACGTGGCAGATGTTTTTAATTGAGGCAGGAAACAGTTTACCTGTTTACATAAACAACGGCAAAGCCAGGCTCGTAAAACACGTTCTCCCCCCCCTTCCCAGAAAGAAGTGCAGTCGCCCGGTCTCCGGGGGGCCGCGGTGTGAGAGTGAGCGCGCCCCTGGAGGCGGGGCGGCGGGGGCGGCGCGCGAGGCTCCCGCCAAGAGGAGACATCTGTTTAAAGGGTTTGCTTCGGGAGGGGCCTGTTTTCTTTAAATTCACAGAAAGGAGGTGCTGTTCCCGGGTCACGGGACACGGGCCCCCGGTGGCGCCTCCCTGGGGGGCCCTGGGGCGCAGGGGGCCCCGTCCCTCCCCGGCAGAGCTGGGCGGCCGGCGTGGCACCCTGCTGGGTGGGGAGGGCAGGGCCTCCCGTCGCACCCGCGGTTTCCGTGGCCGCGCCGCGGGGGTGAGGCTGTGCCTCCGACGTGGGCACCATGCGCCACGTTCCGTCACACAAAGTGAGAGCCCAGAATCGGTTCCGCGTCAGGCAGCCACTTTGCTCGTGGGGCCCGAGACGCACAGCCCTAGAACCTTCCGTGGTCACAGGAGCTCTCAGCGAAGAAGGGGGGTGCGCCGTGGGCCCCGCGTGTGCTGGGGGGGCAGTGGCCGGGGGCCCGCCGCGCCTCCTCCTCCCGGGGCCAAGGGCAGCACGGAACAGCTAGTGCGCATGCAGAGCTCCCAGGAGCACCTTCGAGGGAGCAAGGGTTCAGGGAGCTGCCTGTTTCTAGGTTGGTTCCAAGTTGGCACTCACTGTCTGCCTGGCAGCTCTGGCAAACTTGGTGGGCGCTCGTTTTCGCTTGGATCCCCGTTAACCTCTGTGAGAAAGAGTGAATGGCCCCCAGGGAGCAGGTGCCCGTGTGAGGGCGCCGAGCCCTGCAGCTGAGCGTGGCCTCCCGGTCGCCTCTGGAGAAGAGGCCGCGACCCCAGCAGAGAAGAGCTGGGCGTCACACGGTGCGGCCTGTGGGCGCCCATGTTTGCCTTTCCCTAGTGGCTGAACACAGGCAGGATTCCACGTTCACGGAAGCATCTGGAACTCTCTGGAGGGCCTCACGAGGACTGGCACAGAGGCTGCTCCACGGAGGGGAGCGGAGGAGGGGGACCCCTTTCCTCATCCGGGTCCTTGCTGGGGGAGCGGTGCCGATGTCAGGCCCTCTAGGCCCCGGCGCAGGCTCACCCCGGGCGCGAGGCCGACTTCTCTGGAAGAGGCGTAGACAGCGGGGCAGGTGGGAAAACTTGGCCGGAGGGACGTGTGATCGTACAGTGAGATCTTGGCCCTGAGCACGTCGGGAGTAAAGCCCCGAGGCCGCCGGCCTCACCTGCGTGGCAGGAGTCTGGGCTGTGCCTTCTGGGTGAAACACACCTGGAACAAGACAGAACGTTCCAGAATCCACCAGGGAGAGGGCTCTGGGAAGACAGCGTTCTGGGGCTCCCGGCTCAGGACGCCCGAGGAGGGTGACGAGCGGGCGCCCCGAGACAGGCTGGCCTCCCTCGCTCCTGGACGTGCTGTGAGGCCAGCCTCCCTCCAGGCTTCACTCATAAAATCAGCCACAGCCTGGAAGTCAGAGGAGGTGAGCAGGGACTCAAGCCCTGTTCCAGGGCTGTGTGACCTGGGGTCGGGACCTGCCCCTCTCTGAGCATCTGGGGAGTGAGGGGGGCGAGGGCCCAGGTGCTGGGAACTGTGACACATTGGGCCCCCCAGATGCTCTGCCGGAGGAAGTGGGGATTCCGCCAGCAGCCCCCAGATGCCCATGATGGCGGAGGCAAGAGGAGCCCCTGTGAGGTCAGGGGTAGGAACCCCTGGAGTCCTGGGGCTGCTGCCCCCGGGGGGGGGTCTTCCCTTGCCCCTGGGCGGGGCCGAGAGAGCCCCAGGTCTGCCCCTTCCCCCGTCCTGGGCCCACAGGTGCGACAGGGGAACCCCACGGGGGTGGGCTCGCCCCAGCTCGGGCAGACCTGCGGGCAGGCCACCCTTGCGTCCGTGGGGGATCCTCGGAGCCTGCCCGCAGCACGGCTGGCCCACCGGCCTCCCCACGCCCCGGCCAGTGCAGCACCCCCTCCCTGCAGCCTCTCGTGTCTCAGCGGCTGCTTGCGCGGCGTCTCCCGGGCCCGTGGGTGCTGTAGGCAGAGCACGGGGTCTGTGCCCCAGGGGTGGCCGTGAGGCTCCGAGAGGTGCCAGGTGCCTCAGGCTGGTCTGCATTTCTGCGTCTCGTGGGCAGCGACAGGTGAAGCGGGTCCACGGGGATCGCGCGCAGATGAGGGCGGCTGCGGTGCGTGGCCGGGCCTGCAGGACATGCACCTGCCCCTTAGGGGAAAGGCCCTCGGTTCGCGCGCTGGAGAAGGAGCCCGTCCCTCGTTATTATTTAGCTTTCACGCGGGCAGCATTATTATTTTAAATTTTGGCAGCTTTCCTCTGGCAAGTTCAAGGTGGTATGCAGCCAATTTGCACATTTTTAAGCAATGAAAACACTTGGGGGATCAGTTAAGCCTTCCGCAGTGCCTCCCCGCCGGCAGACTCCTCGCCACTTGGTGGAGTGTTCCAGACCCTCCACAGACGGCCTGGACCTCCCGGCCCGCCTTCCTGCACACTCCCCGCGTGGACACGGGCGCGGCGCCGTGCTGGCTGCCGTCCCTCCGGCTGCTGGGCTTCGGTCTCCGTGCCCGGAGCCTTTCTCTGGGTGTGCAAACCCCACAGCCCTCGGGCTCCGGCTCCAACATCACCTCTCCCTAGAAGCTTCCCCGACACTGGACAGCCCAGCCACTGGGTGCCCGGGCCGTCTGTGGCTCTGCCCACCTGACCCGCCCCCTCGGAGGGCAGCCTGGCTCCCTGACATCCGTGGACCCACGAGCTCCCCGGATTTCATCGGTCCCTCTTCTGAAATAAGCAATCTATAGCAATGTTAACCGGGTATGAACTTACATGCCGGCTTGTAATTACCCGTCACCCGTCGTCACTGGCTCCTGTGTGGTGGGACAGGCTGGTCAGTAGCAGGTAGTGTAAAACCGCGGCGCGTCTTAAAGGGCGGTGGCTAGCTCGGAGGGAATGCAGAAGGAAGGACAGCCCCCTTCTCCCCGAGGGCACCTTCGGACTCCTTTCAGAGAGCTTCTGAATATACGTTAGATCTTCTTTAAAATATTCCAGGGGGGGTTGCGACCTTTCTTGGGGTCCCACCCCATGGACGCCCCGCACGGGCCCCTCCCCGGCCCTCTGTGTCAGTCCTCCCGAGAGGCAAACCGCGACTGGACTCTTCTGTCGCATCTTAGTGCACGTGTCCTTTACCCCCGGAGCCTTAGCCGACTCCCCCTCCAGCCAGGCCAGACACCCTCCTGGGGTCCCCGGCCCCCTCCCCATTCTGTCCAGTCAGCTATGTGTGAGTGGAGCAGCAGCGCAGTGCTCACGTCATGGGCACTTGCTGACATGTCCGAACAGCATTGCGCCCAGTGCACAGATGAGGAAGCCGAGGCTCAGAGTGAGGAGTCTTGAAGGCCACTCGAGGGACGAGGCCCTGAGCCGAACTCCACCTGTGCAGCCTCAGAGCTGGGCTCTCTCTGCTGCTGCATGTGTGTGACCACCCCACTCTCCGAGAGCATCCTGGGAAAGGATCGTCTCCATCATGCTGAAGTCCATCTGCCCACCGACCCTGGACTCGTGCACCCACCCGCCCGTCCATCCGGTGTCCATCCAGCTGTCCATCCGGTGTCCATCCAGCTATCCATCCATCCATCTCTGTCCATCCACCTGTCCATCCGTCCATCCACTCATCCATCCATCTGTCCACTCATCTACCTACCCATCCATCCATCCACCCGTCCCCCTGTCCATCCACCCACCCATCCATCCATCCACCATCTACCTACCCATCCACCCATCCACCTGCTCCTCTGTCCAACCATCCATCCACCCATCCGCATGTCCATCCATCCATCTCTATCCATCCACCTGTCCATCTGTCCATCCACTCATCCATCTATCTGTCCACTCATCTATCTACCCATCCATCCACCCACCTGTCCATCCACACGTCCACCTGTCTATCCATCCACCCATCCATCCATCCACCATCTACCTACCCATCCACCCACTTAACCACCTCTCCACCCATCCACCCACCTGTCCATCCATCCACCCACCCACCCACCTCCCACTCACTTATCTCCCCACGTATACCCATCCGCCCAGGCAGCCAGGCCACCACATTCATCGTCATCGCCCGGTCACACTCAGGGAGGTGTGCCCGTTTGCAGATGTGCTCTTCCCTTGGTGACAGGTGTGCATGAAGGATGGGTCAGGACTCCCAGAGCTCTCGGACTAGGGCTGGGCAAGGAGGGCAGCCCTTCCTCCCACTGCCCCTCCCCCCAGCAGGTGGCCAGATGGCAGGGTGCCTCCCCCGCAGCTCTTAGGGAGCTGCTCTTGGCGGCGCGGCCCCAGCAGCTGGGGGAGGAATGTGCTTCCTTTGTGCGCCAGCTGCGGGGCGAGCAGGCCCGGCATCTGGATCGTGTTTGCAGCCCTTTGGAGAGCATGGGAGGGGTTCACTCCAGCAGCCTTGAGCTCTCCACCCTCCCGGGCCTTTTAACTTTTAGCTTCCCACCGAGATGCTGGAAAGACTGGGGTGCAGAACCATCCGCGGGGCCCGGGGCTGAGAAGGTCTCGCCTCTCCCACAGGCTTGGGGCTTCTGCAGTTGGTTGGAGCTCGGGGCTGTGTGGCCCAGCCGAACTCCCAGGCTCTTCTGGAAAACAGGCAGAGAACTTGCTGGCTCTGAACTGCTTTCTACCCAGGAGCCATGGTCATGTTCGTGTCCGGTCATCTTTCTGTGCATGAGTTTGTTTTCGCGACAGAACTGCACATGCTGGTCCCCTCTCCCCGCGCGTGGGTCACGTTCCTGCATGTTCCATGGCCTGTTTTTGAAAGTTAGTGGGTGTTTAAGTACCACACACGGAAGTCCATGGCTCGAACTCCGAAAGTGTGCCCGGTCATGAGCATTGCCTGGCCTGGCCCCAGCCCTGGGCCCCTCGGTCTCTCCATCAGGAGGAACCAGCGTCCCGACTCCTGTAGTAAGTGTCTAACGCACCTGGCCTGTTTCCGAACTTCGTGTGAATGGCGCGTGCGCTTGGGGTCTGGCACCTGTGGCGTCGCTGAGCGTGAGGTTCGTCTGGGTGGATGCATGTCTGGGTGGGTTGTTCCCTCGCTCTGTCGCACACCACAACCCACGTGCCGCCCGCTCTCGAAGGGCATTTGGACAGCTTCCAGTCTGGGCCTTTGGATGGGGTGGCCACTGCACCCATGTCTGCAGCCAGCAGTGAAAGGGACATGGGGTGTGTGAGGACGCGCATACACGCTGAAAGACAGTTTTGGGAGCTAACGTACCTACTCCATGAATTCTAAGGCTGAGTTATATTCTGTCGAGTGGAGAATTTCCTTAATACTGGGGCCACCTGGTTGTCACCGTCATAAGCAATACAGTGATCGTCATTCTCATAGACGACTGCCCGCGTGTGTCCCCGATGGTTTCCGGAGAACACGTTCCCTGAGGTAGGTGTGCCTGTCCATGCTGAGATGCCTCCGCAGGCGGAGCGAGGAACAGAGCGGCAGGAGGCTCAGAGTCAGCTGCCATCTGCCATCTGTGTGCTCTGATCGGCTGGTCCCCTCCAGCTCCCGTATGCTGTGGCTCTAAACACCCAAGTGTATCAGTTAGCTAGTTCTGCGTAACAAACCACCCCAAAACTTAGCTGCTAAAATGACCACTGTTATTTGGCACACAGTTCTTTAGGCGGGCAGTTCTGGTTCCACTGGGCTTGCTTTTGGGTGTGTGATCAGCAGTTCTGCTGACTGGCTGGACCCCGGGAGTGACTGGAGACTCGGGGCCCAGGCTGTCCCACAGGAGCCTCCAGCAGGCGGCTGAACAGAGGGCAGGGAAGCCGACAGCACTCGGGTGCAGGTTCAGTGTTGGCCAACATCCCTTCCCTCTCGTGCAGAGCCAGGCCCGGGCAAGCCGGATGTGGGGCAGGGTGTCCACTCCAGCTCGGGTAGTTGGGAAGAGCCGCGGTCACACTGCGAGGGCCGTGCGTCAGGGAGGGTGAGGAATTGAGGCCATTTTGTGACGCGTCCACCCCACAGGTAGAGGGAGGTCTTGGGTACCGTGACTGTGCTAATGGTGAGGGACAGGTTCCAAAGAGCCCCCGGCCCTTGGACACTTCCCACTGTACACACAGGGGAGTTACTTCCGGAGCCACGTGGCAGGGGCATGTCCCCGCTAGGCCCTGCCCAGGCGCCGTTGTACCACAGGGAGCCGAGCTCACGCATGGGGAGAGGCTGGGACCCAGGGCTGCAGGAGCACATGTGGGGAGGCCGGCTCCCTCTCGCAGGTCAGTCAGCAGACCTTCACAGTGTGCCGCAGACCTGCCAAGTGTGCGGCGCCGTTCCGAGCTCCCCGTGGGGGTTAGGCGTGCACAGAAAGACAAGAGTGAGAGGCAGCACGAGTGCAGGTGCAGACCAGTGCTCCACGGAAAAGGAGGTCGGGTGACAGAGGGGCCGTGCAGGGCGGGGCAGCTCTGGCTTGGGCATCGGGGAGGCTTCTCTGAGGAGGGACATCTGAATTAAACCTCACTGATGAGGTGGAGACAGCCCTGTGAAGATCTGGGGTGGTGTTCCAGCAGGTGCAAAGGCCCTGCAGCAGGACGGGAGTGCTGGCCAGGAAGGAGGGAGGGAGGAGGAAGGAGCCTGAGTGGGGGAGGCATGGAGGGAGCCTCCGACTGCCTGCCACCCATCAGGCCTGGAATGAGAAGGGGATAGTCGCGCCGCACCTTCCCCGGTCTCGATGAGCCCGGGTCCATCTGCAGAGTGTAGAAGTGCCCCGCTTTTCCAGAGATGCGGGCAGGAGACAGGCAGGCCCGGTGTGTCTGGGACGAGGTCTCTCGGCCAGGTCCACAGGGGTGAGTGGGGCTGGCCTGGAAGGGAGGCACTTTCCGGTGAGGGTTCCCGTGGCCCCATTGTGTTTACCTCGGTGATCAAAGCGACCTTTCCGCCCCGGCCGACCGGCTCCCTCTCACGTCGATGGGCTGTCCTCAGCCTGGCGCTACCCAGTGTGTCCTCTTTGTGGCTCTGGGGCTTCACTGCACCCCCCACCCTTGGGCAGAGGCTCGCCGTCAGCCCTGTGGACGGGCTTTGCGCACGCCCACGGGGAGGGCCGAGCTCTGTCTGCCACCAGCTGGCATGGTGGCCTTGGAGCCGGGCCACCTGCTGTGTGATGGCTGTGTGACCCGGGGCAGGGCACTTTCCCACTCTCTGCCTCGGTTTCCCCCACTGTACCTGGGAGCTCTACCAACACCTCCTGGCGTTTTCAGGAGGAGTTGCGTGACAGAGGGCTTCAGAGCCAGGCACACGGGCAGCTCTTGGCCAAAGGGCGCCAGTTTAAATTCACAGCTGGGCAGGTGGACGGCGTGCGGAGAACAGCCCTTCCCCCCGGGATCCCCGCAGCGGGGCCTCGTCTGGGCCCCACGCACGTATGGTTTTAGCAGGATGCCACTTGCTGAACACGTGCCCCGTCTGTGAGCACTGGACCCTTTCCATGGGTCACCCGCTGCGACCCCTCGCGGTGGGCTCTGCCCCCTCCACGTCACAGGTGCGGACACCAAGGCCCAGATTAGAAAAGCCACTGACAGCGAGGGGGGACGGTCGGGGGCTTCGTGCGAGAGCACGGCTCAGCGGGGCGGCAGAGCTCCGACCACCCCCCACCTCCTGTTACGGCAGCTCCCCACCGTCTCTTCAGTGGGCCGCATGACCCGGCCGGACCAGGGCTGTGCCCCCCAGAGGCCATGCCCGGGAAGGAGGGGCCGAGGCTGGGCAGGCAGCTTGGGGAGGGTCACGGGTCGCCCCGCAGGCCACCCCGCAGTTCGGACCCGTTGGGGAAGGAGGTCGGGAACCACGTCAGCCTGGACCCGGGTCCCCATGGGGCACTTCCCCTGCGTCTGGGCCTCCGTGTCCTCGTGGGTCTAGCGGTGATAGCCTTCTTCGAGGGCTGCTGGGGGAGGAAGGCAGATCACCGCCCGTTCAGGACCCCGGAGGCCCAGGCGGGGCCTGGACGGGCAGAGGACAGGCTTCCGACGGACAGGCAGGTCCACCCCACCTCCGGGCTCGGCTGCCCGAAGCAGGGGCCTGGAGGGTCTGCGGGGACAGGTCGCCACTCTTCCCTCTGGAGGTACCCAACCTGAGCGGGGTGGTACGTGCTGGGCCCCAGCGGCCGTGTGCCCCCCACCAGCCCCCGACGCACTCACAGGCTCTCCCTGCGGGGCAGCTGACAGCGGCCGGGGCAGAGGTCGCCTCCCCAGCCCCGATCTCTGGCCAACCCCATGGGGACGGCGAGTTGGAGGGTCGGGACTCACGTCTGCTAAAAGGGAGCCTGTGACGCTGGAGAGACTGCCGTCAGGGAGCTGTGCCTTCCTGGAGTGTCCTGCTTGTAATTCAACAAGGACTTACTGAGCACAGGTGTTTACTGTGCGCTCCGCACTGTTGTAAGCACTCGGTGGTACTGAAAGAAGGTCGCCTGGGGCAGAAACGCAGAGGCTGTGAGCAGGCCACGGAGGGATCTGGGGAAGGAGTCCCCCACAGAGGAAGTGGCCCGTGCAAAGGCCCTGAGGTAGGAGTCGCTGAGTAGGCTGGACAAGGGGAGGCTGTAGGAGACGAGGGCAGAGGAGGGACAGCCCAGGCACGAAGGACCCCGTGAGCACTCTCGGGGTCCCGGCTGAGGGGCAGTCTTAGGAAACATGTCTTAGAAGGGCCAGCTTGCCCCTCCGGTTCCTGAGAAAGCCAAGTGCACGGGTTTGCCTTGGCTGGAGTTTGAGAATATTGGCCCGCTGCCCGGCCAAGGGCAGACGTTGGGAACTCAGAGACGGGCCCTGCTCCCGGCTCTGCCCCTCGCCCGCCACGTGGACCCTCCCCTCCTGGGACAGGGAAGACAGGCTCAGCGTCTGTGTCGCTGGGGCACCGGGGAGGCTGGCCTTGGCCAGGCGACCGCGAAGGAAGGGGTGGCGTGTGTGTGGCGGCCAGGAACGTGGCCGGGCCCGTCAGGGACGTGGTCTCCTGTCAGCCTCCGCAGAGCCGCGCGGATCGCCGTGCGTGCTCCGTGCTCGCTCCCCCTCCCCCACGTGCAGGTGCGGACAGGGGGCTGGGGACAGCCTGCTGCCCAGACGCCTCGGCCCGCCCCGTGCTCTGCCCTCTGCAGAGGAGGGGCAGGACCCCCGCTCCGCGCTCCCGGACCCCGCCCGCCGGCAGCCCCGGAGACCTGCTCTGCTGCTTCTGCGGCCAGCTCCTGTCATCCTGGCGACTCGGGGCTCAGAACCCGGGGCCCCCTCCCCACCTCCCGCGGGCCTCGGGAACCCATGCCTGCCCGTCGGCCCGGGAGAGGGGTCCGGGGCGGGGCTGCATCCATCGCAGGACAGCAGACCCCGGAGCAGGGCCCTGGCGCCCCGAGACCCCGTGGAGAGAGTGACTCTCCTGGGCCGGACGGCCTGGGTTCGCGGCCGGGTTTCCTCCTCCTCTGCCCGCCTCATAGGCTTGTTGCGGACTGAGCTGAGCTGAACGGGGTGAGGTGCTCGGGCCCAGCACGCAGTCAGGGCTTTATCACCCCGGCTTTGTGATTTACTGTTGGTGCCGCCGTCCCCCCCCCCGCCCCGTGCAAAGGTCCTGAGGCAGGCAACCTGCCCACCTTCCTGCTTTCCCACGGCCTTTGTAAGGGTCAGATGAGGTACCAGCAGAAATCAGACCCGAAATGATCAAAGCAGGGGCTTGTTATTTCTGGCAGCTTTGCAGACTGGAGGCGGGCAGAAGGTTCTAGAATCCCAGGGCTGGGAGCTCTGGGCTGTGGCCAGTTCTCAGCCAGGCAGGGCGGGCTGGGAACCACAGGCAGACAGGGACAGTGATGGATGGGCTGGCTTGTTCCGGCACATTCCATGTTCTTTCCCACCGGCTCCGCCCGGCCTTGCAGAGCTGCTTCCTCTGAGGACGGATTAGGGACAGTCAGCTGGGACTGGACACGCCGTCTGGGAAAGACCGGGGTCTCCCATGGGCCTGTGGCGTGCGGGCCGAGGCCTGGGAATGTTCTCAAGGGGAGGAGGCGAGGCTGGGGGGGGACCCCTTTGGCTCTTCTGCTCAGGGACGCCTAGACGTGCCTTGACTCCTGCCTGTCCAGATCTGCACCAGCACCCCAGCGGCCCAGCACAGCGGGCCCCCGGCCCTCCGGGAGGCCGGGTGGAGACCGCCACAGAGAGGGCCTCCATGGGGCGGCGGACGGGGCGGGCAGGCGCCTGCACGCGTCAGGGCTGGGGCCGGTGGGAGAGATGCCCGGGTCACGGCCAGCCGCCTGCGCAGCTGGGCGAGCTCAGCTCACTTGGCCTCTCTGAGCCTTGGCCTCCCCACCTGAAAGGGCAGAGGGGCGCCGTTGGCCTCTGAGGGCTGTGGGCAGGTCACACAAGCCAGCAGGCGGGGCCCTTCACGTAAGGAACGTTCTTTGCCATGTAAGTTGGAGCTCCCTGGCTACAGGCCCCTCGCTCCCCGCCTGCCTACCTCGGAGCCAGGACCACGGGGTGGGGGCCCGGCTCTCCCCCCGCTGCCCCCTGCCCGCTCCGGAGGCTGCTGTTCTGGCTGAGACCCTGCTGGGGCTCCAGGATGGATGGTGGGGACCCCCGGCGTCAGGGGACGAAGCTCGGTGTCCCTGCTGCAGACTCCGGGCTTTCCTCCACTCACGTGATTGGCCTCTCACTTGGCTGAGGGCTCTGCACTCACCCAGCTGGGCCTGGTGGGTTGTGTGGAAAGAACCACGGTGCCTTCACCCTTGATGTCAAGGGGCCTGGGATGCGGGGCCAGGGGACATGAGTGCGATAACCAGTCTGTCGTGTGGAATTCCTAATAAAAACCCGTCCTTGGGGTCACTTCACGTTTCCTGACGTGAGCGGTAGACAAGCTAACTCGTGGGGAGCCCTGCGGGGGGCACCTGGTACCCTCGTTATTACTTAGTGTTATAAGGGTTGACACTATCCGTGTAAACAGAGTCTCCTAAAGGGAGCTCGTCTGGGGAAACCGTGGCTTCTACCAGATGCTGTGTGCAGGGCGTGGAGCTGAGGACACTGAGGGACACAGAGGGGGCCTGAGAGGAGGTAGGGGAAGGGCAGCCTCCCGGGGCCCACCCCGGGGTGTCCAGGCAGGGTCTGGCCTCGCCAGGGGGTGGCGCTGCCCTCGCTCACAGCCTCGGCAGGAAGCGGGACTGTCCCCCTCACCGGCTCCCGGCATGTGGCCGAGGGGCCCTTCCGCTGCACCCCCGCACCCTGAGCCCGCCAGCTCCTGCTCCTGCGCCTGCTGGTCTGGGCGCGGGATCCTGCCCGACAGCCCATGCTGGCCGCCAGCCCGTGAGAGCTGCGGGAGGGTCTCGCGAGGGTCCCGGGGCCGGTCCCGAGCTGCCCGGCCTGGGGCTTCGGGGATGGGGAAGAGACGGTAGGCAGTGAGAGTGACCGTGGTCCCCGCCGCCCATGGCGTGACCGCGCTGGGTGCCAGGCTTCTGCTAAGCGCGCTTTTCCCTCCGTCTCCTTGATCTGTCCCGCACACAGGGAGCTGGGCTGTTTGTGTGCTGCAGGCGAGACGCGAGGAGCCGGGCTCACAGAGGCAGCGATGCGTCCTGGGGGCCCCATCCAGCTCCCTCCAAGCCTGGGCGCTGAGCGGACCACCCCGCCATCCCTGCTCGGCCAGCCCTTCCCCCCCCACAGGCCCCCTGCAGCCCCGAAGCAGGGAGACGCCTTCAGACCCCCCCCCGTCCACCCCGCGTCCTGCTCTTGCATCGAGTGTGTGCACAGCCCAGCCTTCTGGACGCCCCACCGCATGTACCCCCTGCAAACGGGGACCCGGAGACAGGCACCCCGAGAGGGGCGGTGACCCAGAGGGCGAGGAGCAAGTGCGGGGTCATCTGTCCTGAGGACGTGAGGCCAGAGCTGAGCCACCACGAGGAAGGAGCGTTCCAGGCCGGGTGCTCCGGGCGCAGGAAGAGGGGTGAGGGGCGCGGTGGACGGGGGCCCCCAGCGGGGCGGGAGGGTGGCCGGATCCGTGAGAAGCCCCGCGCGCGATGGAAGCTGCAGACGGGTGTGGGCAGGCGAGCGGACGTGCAGGCCGAAAAGCGGCTCCGGCTGTGGCGCCAGCCCTCAGGGCTCCCTCCTGCCCACACAGCGGGTCCGCCTGCGCCCACCCGGCCCCTGCTGACCCTCGTCCCGGGGCCCCTGCCTGCCCGCTTCTCACCGAGACTCCCGCACCCTCTGAGCCTTCCTGCCGCGCCACCTCTGCCCTTCCCGGCCTTCGTCCTTGTCGGGAGTGGGGTCCGTGCCGAGGGCCGCCTCCAGAGCAGGGGCGCACAGTCGGCTACAGCCTCTGCTGAATTTCACCGCGCGCGCGCCTGCCCAGACTACTGCCCCGTCTGCAGGGAAAGACAGACCCCGGGCGACGCAGGGACCCCCGGGCCACGCCGCCGGGGAGCAGGAGCACCCGGACTCAAACGAGGCGCAAGAGACTC
>LNAC01000107.1:868097-884035 GCA_002007465.1 Ailurus styani
CGGCGGCGTGGCCCGGGGCGCTGCTAATGACCGGCTGCTTCCCTGCTCCGGGGGGCCGGCGGGAGGGGCTCCTTCCCTGCCAGCCCCGGGGCCCCGCAGTGCAGAGGGCTGTCGGAGCCGCCGGGCGCGCGCACGGTGGGCACCTCCGCTCCGGACCGGGGCGGGGGCGGGTAACGGTAACGCCATCCGTCGGGCTCATTCACCACCACCCACGGAGGCGGGCCGCCCCGTTCGCACGTGTGTGTCTGCGTCCGTCCTGGGCCTGCCGCGCCCCCGGGAGAGGAGAACGGGGGAGAAGCAGAGGACACGGGAGGTGTAGTCACGTAGGGACAGCTCACGGGTGGGCCGCTCGGGCCCCTGGCGAGCCCCGCACGGTTGTCAGGGTGAGGTCGGGGCCGCGGCTGGGGCAGCGTGGGCCGTGCCTCTGCCGGGGAGAGGACACCCACCTTGGCGGCCTCGAGCAGTGGGGCCACCCCAAACCCCAGCCACCGCCTCTGTGGTTTCTCACTCTGCCGGGGCGCTGGCTGACCCAAGTTAAGACCGAGGGGGAGGCCGGGGCTCACCGTCCTCCAGCTGCGAAGATGGCCAGCAGCTGGCTCGGGGTTTGTGCACCTGGTCAGCTTCACCCAGAGGCCTTTTCCTGTGGGCCCTGCTTTGTGGGGGCCCCGGGGCTCAGGGCCCTCACAGGCCTTGGCACGGCACGGCTCCACACCTGACCTGTAGCAGAACGTCATGGACCACATGGGGACCTCGACCACGTCAGGGCCACACGACCTGCCGATCTGTGGACCACATACGGAGGGGCTGGGCCTAGAACAGTGTGAAATTCACCGTGTCCTGGCCCCTGGGTTGGGCCCAGGAATCACCCACGCCAGCAGGTGGTTAAATAGGGCTTTGCCACCCCAGAGGGTCTGCCTCCCGGGCCTTCCTGGGAAGACCCCCCGCACCAAGACAAGCCTTTTGACATCTGAGAGCTGTCCGGGCGGGGGAGCCATGGTTTCTCCGGGGCTGGAGGGGGAGCCAGCAGCAGCCCCCCACCTGGGACCTGTTAGAAATGCAGATGCTTGGGCCTTCCCCAGACCTACAGCCCCAGAAACGGGGGTGGGGAGGCCGGCCTCTACTCACGCCCTCCGGGGCACGCTGGCGGACACAGTGTTTACAAGCCGCTGCCTGGGGGCTGCCACCCAGCCTCCGGGTCGGCAGGGGCATGAACCCAAGCCCCCCCAGAGCCAGCCCCCCCGTAAGGACCCCAGTGCCGATCCGACTGGCCCAGCGGCTCCACCCTCCAGCCCACCTGAAACAGGCTGCCCCACGCCAGCCCTCTGAGCCCGGGGGTGGGATGTCGGCCACCTGGGGGCACAGCTGAGGCTTATCTGGGGCCCGCGGGGCCCTGGGACTGGGCCCGGCCATGCACAGCGCCAGGCGTCCCCCGGGCCCCGGCAGCGCCGGTCCACCCCTGCGAGGGTCCCTCGCGTCCCCTCGGCCTGCTTCACCGTGCCGCTCTGTCTCCCCCCCCCGCCCCCGCAGTGGACAGGAAGGACAAGACGGCAGCGATGCCCGACTCTCCGGCCGAGGTGAAGACGCAGCCCCGCTCCACGCCCCCCGGCATGCCGCCCCCGCCGCCTGCCGCGTCCCAGGGGGCCGCCCGGCTCCCCTCCTTCGCGCCGCACACGAGTGAGTAACCGGGGCTGGGACGCCGACGGAGGTGCCGGGAGCTGTGCGAGGCTCACCCGGCCCGGGCTGGGGGCCTGCCACCCCGAACCCACGCACCCCCACCCTTGGGCCCTTGAGAGGGGGGCTCTCGTCACGGCTCCCAGCCTGAGCCTGGAGGGTCACATCCCAGTTCTGCTTTGGGGCTGTGTGGCCTGGGGCCAGCGACTTGAGCTCTCTGGCCCTGGCGTTCCTCAGCCACAACGCGGGGCTGGTCCCCGTCCCTGCCTCGTGGAGCCGTTGTGAGGACACGTGAGTTAATGCAGTGAGTGACCCAGTGAGTGCTGGGTCACAGCTGTTACCTTGGAGCTCAGAGAGGGACAGGGACATCCCTAGCGGCACGCAGCAGCTTCCGCGAGGGCCGGAGGTCCATCAGAGGCGGCCCCGGGCTCGGAGGACTCTGCGGCGCGGCGGCGTTGGGGGTGGGGACCCGAGCCCGTGCCGCCAGGGACGTGGTGGGCAGGCCGGCCCCTCGGCCAGCGTCTCCCTGGGCCTGGGCTGATCCGGGCTGAGCCTCGGGGCCCACACAGCGTCGCGGGGCGGGCTTCCACAGTCCACAGACTCCACTGCGGACCTGTTCCTTCGAGTCAGAAGAATTGGTGACTCGGCGACTTCGGGGTCCCGAGTGTTTGGGAAGGAGGCGTCCGCCTTGGGCCGGTGGGGTATAGTATTCCATGCACCCCAAGACTAGGGGCTTATCCATGTGTCCTAAGCCTTTAGGACATGGCCCCTTCGCCCCCCACATCCAGAGGCCAGGAAGCCCCACACCTGGGGAACCGTTCCCCGGGTTTGAAATCCTAGCCAAGCCCGTCTCTGAGAAAGAGCCTCAAGGGCCTCAGCGTGGTGGTGACCTCAGCGTGGCAGCGAGCGCGGCTTCCTCAGACACCCCGCTGCCCGCCCAGAGCCCAGGCCACACAGCAGGGCCCAGCTCCTTCCTCCCCTGTCATCCGAGGCCGGGCAGCCAGGGTCCCTGGGGCCTGGCTCTGACCCAGCCTATATCTGGAGACAGGTGCTGCTTTCAGCAGTCAGGCGACCCAAGTTCGAAGCCAGGCTCTGCCCTTGTCTGGAGGACGCTGGCTTTAACCGTCACCAGCAGCTCCCAAGACACAAAGGCCACGGGCTCTCCACCTAAAATGACGACCCCACCCCCCAGCATCCGGTTCCCGGCAGAGAAGGGAGCAGGCCGTGTGCCGGCGTGACCAAGGGCTCGGAGCCGGTTGCCCGAGTGTGAAGGGCATGTCACCCTCGGCCTAATTTCCTTCTTGGTCCAGGACCTGTGTTCCCAAAAGCACTGGTCCGGGAAGCAGACGTTCCAGGTTGGGGACAGGGTGGGGCCTACGTGTGGCTCGGGGTCCCCCTCATGGCCGTTCTGTCTCCCGCACACCCCCGTGCACCACGGGCTCACGTTTCTGGAGGGGAGGACCTGGCTCCATCTGGAGCACGGAGGTTACTAGAGGCCTGTGCCTGGCACTTTAATGTCACTGAGCTGCTGGGGTGTCCTGCTGGGTCCCTAGCCACATCCAAGGGGTCTGGGCATTGTGCCCTCACCCGTGGAATTTCCTGCAAGCCCTGCTTAACTGAACCATGCCCCTGGCTGCTGGGGGCAGGAGCCTGGGAGCCACACCAGCCTGAGATTGACCTTGAGCCGCGGCTTGAGGGCTGTGGTTTTCCTTGCCCGATGACCATCTGGGCACAAATTCACCCTAGACTTGAAGCTGTGGTATGTCTGTGGCGGTGGTCAGGATGGCTGAGATGGCTCGGGGTGCCCTCAATGGCCTGTCCTGGCCTTGATTACCCCCAGTGACAGGGGGCTCACTGCCTGTCTAGTGGTCCCACCCATCTTGCCGCGGCTCACGCCGACTAACTCCATCTCTGACAGATCACATCTCTGCCTGCTGGATGGTCCCTCCCTTCATGGTGGCTCAGTGCTGGGCCTCGTTTTTGAACCACCATTGGCTTGTCTGCCAACGGACCTCACCCCCTGCCGGCTTGGGCTACGGGTCCCTTGAGGACGGTGCCTAGTGGGGTTACCGGACACCTTCCAGGAAGAGAGCTTTGTAGGAACCCGGTGCCCCCACCATGCCCATGGACGTGACCCAGTACTTGCCGAGCTGTAGGAGGCCCCATGGGAAATGGCCTTGAGACCCCCCAGTGCACCCCCGTTATTTTACAGCAGAGGAAGTGAGGCCCAGAGAAGGGACTGGCCGGACCCCAGGCGCCCACCGAGTCCCAGCCCCAGAGCTGCGGGGAGAGGCAGCGGGGAGGGGCCGACTGCGAGCGCCCTCCGGGCGGCCCTGCCCCCACCTGCTCTTTCCTGACAGCGTGTTTTTCTTACTTTGCTTACAGATGGAGAGGATGGGCCCACGATGTCCCTGCCCCACGGCCGTTTTCATGGCTGCTTAAAATGGTCTATGGTCTGTCTCTGTAAGTAAAATAACAAAAACCGTGGCCTCCTGGGAGGTCCTCACCCAGCACGCTCTGCCCCGGGGGGCCACCGCAGTGCACCCCACTGCCTGCACCCCCATTATCGCTGTGTTTACAAGCCCTGCCTCCCTTAGAGAGCAGGGGGCGGTGCAGGCCCAGGGGAGCAGAGCACAGCGCCCGCGTCCACAGCCCCGCGCTCCCGAGCTGTGCGGGCCTGGGCAGGTGGGCGGCCTCCCCGGGCTCCCTGTTCCCCAGCCACAGAGCAGGGAGTACAAGGCAGGTCCCATCCCAGAGCTGGGAGAAGCCTGATTGTCAATGGCAGCCCTGTCGCTCGGGCCCCCAGCTGGTACCACACCTGTGCCTCACTTTCTCCACCTGTAAAACGGTGGCCTCCCAGCGCCCAGAGCCAAGGGCAATTACAAGGGGCAGTGAGACTCGGCTGGTCTCACACGAGGCCAGGACACGCTGGGCGCTCGGTCGCCAGGGGACGCTTCCACCCAAGTGTCGGGACCCCTGCTGACGCCCGAGGCGGGAGGCACTCGGTCAGGCCCCGACTCTACACCAGGCGGGTACCTGGCCAGGGGGGGCCCACGGAGCCCCCAGCTGGGAGCAGGAGGTGGCATAACGGTCCTGCGTTATCTATGCCCCGCGAGGCCCTCGTCCTTGCGGCCCTCGTGTGCGGTGCCCGGCCCCGCTCAGGCGCCCAGCGTGTCCCCGGAGCCGTGCGCTGACAGACGGAGGGGCTGGCAGGGGGGGCTGCGCATCGGGGTCCGCGTCCCAGCACGACCCCTGCCCAGGCCCCGGGGCTGGGGAGCCGCAGGGGTGCTCGCGTGTGCCCCCAAACCTCAGCCGGGACACGTGTGCGGTCTAACTTAGTAACACACCTGTTGTGGGAATGAAAGCACTTGTGGCTGGGGGTTATTTTCGGCGTCACTTTAGCAAGTTGCTGAGACTGCCCGGCAGCCCGCGGGAGGGAGCACGGGCGAGCGAGGGCAAGCAGGCCGCTGGGAGGACCCGGGCGCCCAGGGCAAGCTGGTAAGAGCTGCAGGGAGGTCAGGCGCAGGCCGGCCGCTGGCCGCCGCGTGGGGGCCCAGGAGGTAGAGACAGCCGCTGTCTCAGAAGCCTCGGGAAGCTGCAGCCCCCGGGTGACGGCCCAGCTCGGCCGCGAGGACACAGGCCCCGTGGCGGGGAGCTCTCCCGAGACAGCAGGGCCGGCTCCTGGCCTGGCCGGGGGCACGGCCACCGGCTGTCATCACCCTTGACCAGGGCGTCGGCTGGAGCTCGCCAGGGAGAGAGAAACTTGGCCCGACAGTGGGGTCCCCTGCTCTTCCGGAGGGTCATCCGACAGCACCTCGGCCAGGGTGAGGGACGGGGCACCTCCCGCCTGTGTCGGGCGGCCAGGCTCCACCGCAGAGCGAGGGAAGCCCCGGCTGAGGGGACGCTCCGGGGCTGGCGTGTCCCTTCCAGGCCCGGAAGGTGCTCCCGAGATGATTCAGACCAGGGCCAGACAGGCTCCGGCCACAGGGCATCTCCCAGGGAGGGCAGAGCTGCTGGGAGGTCCTGGGGACAGGAGGCCGCGCACGCTGGCCTGTGGTCGGGGCCGTCCAAGCTTCTGCCGAGTGGCAGCCAATTATTGATGAATGATCCCCCAACACGTACAAGCAGTCAGGGCCAAGCCTTCCCGGCTCCTTCCGGGGGTAGAAGGTTATAATCTGGGGAGGACGGAGCAGAAGGGGGCCGGGCGCCCGTCTCAGGCCAAGAGCCGCTCGCAGATGAAGAAACTGAGTCCAGGCCCCGTCCGCACCTCCCCGGGCTGGTGCAGGCACCTGGGCGGCCTCGGGCAGGATGCCCCCTTCCGCCAGGCGGCTCCTCATGCCCACGAGGGCAGGGCCGGGTCTTTGTGCTGCCGAGGGCCTCCGGTGTGCGGGGCTCACCCCGCGGGGGACAGGCGTTCTGGGGAAGCGAACAGAGCGTGCCTGGTAACGGTGAGGCTTGCCACCTGCGCCCCGGGTGCCTGGCTCCTGGCCAGCAGGCCCGCTCAGGGCGTCGGGGAGGGACGTTTTCAGGTGTTTGGGCGGGCAGGTCCGTGGGGAGGGACCGGCCGCCGCAGCCAGAGGTGCGGGCAGTGCCTGAGCCCGCCAGACAGTCGCCTCGGAGTAACGGGACACTGGCTAGAGGGCCGGTTCTGGAGCCCGCAGGGACGTGCAACCCCGGGGCTGGACTCAGTGGGAGCCGTGTCCCCTGGGCCTGCAGGGCAGGTGGAGGAGTGACGAGGACGCTGGACAGCCACAGCTGGGGGAGGGCTGAGGCCCAGGGCGGGGGCTGGCATGTGGGCGCCCCTGCAGGCTGGTGAGGCCGAGAGCCTCCGCGGACGACACTGCCCGGGCCCGGCCAGGATGGGCAGGGCGGCCGTGGTCTGCAGCGGCAGCCCTACACCCCCACGGCCCCGGCCGGCGGAGGAAGCCGCAGACGTGCCAGGCGCTCAGGAGAAGCCGCTTCACAGAGCGGACCCTGGTGGCATCCCCACCTCCCGTCCCCAAGAAAGGAGCGCCTGCGTCCCGTCTCCACACTCGCAGGCGGCCGGGCCTCAGCCAAGGGTCCGTTGGGGGAGGCCAGAGCCTCAGGAAATCCCGTCCCGAGGGAGCAGCAGCCCTGAGCTGCCCGCCTCCCTGGACTGCCTGCCCGGCCTCTGTGCGCGGCCCCGAGGCTGCGTGGGTGCCTCTGCATGCACGCGTGTTGTGTGTCTGTGTGTGCACGCACATGTGCCTGCGTGTGTCTGCACGTGCATCTGTGTGTGTGCACGCGGGTCTGAGAGGACAGACACGTTTGCATGGGGGGCACACAGGCACACCCACATGTGCACGCACACAGGTATAGGCACAAGTGTGTGTGGCGTGGGGCAGGGGAGAGTGTGGAAAGATGCTGAGGCAGGGAGAGGGGTGGGGATCGGACCCCACGTTCAGGTGTTGCCGGAGGGGCAGGCCGGCGAGCGTGCCAGGGGCTCGGTGTGCGAACAGGGGGAGTCGCCCCGAGCAGGTGCCTGGGCAGCTGGCTGAGGGGGCGAGGTGTGAGTGGCTGCTGGGCGTATCAGACAAGCCTCAGGACCCCCAGATGTGCCACCCCCCTTCCCATACCTGGAGCCCCCTCTGCTGTCACCACGGGCCCCGGCAGCCCACGCTCTCTGACGTCGCTGCAGACCCTGGTCGTTGACGCCCCGGCTCCTGAGGCCGGGGGACTGGGCTGCAGGCCGGGCGCAGGCTCAGCCTTTCCCTCCGTCCCTCAAAGCTGAGGAGTGAGGTCTTGTCCCAGGACGCAGCACAGTGACCCCAGGTGTCCGCCGTCCTGGGACACTGCCCCCCGTGTCGGGGCCCTGGGGACCACTGGTGCCGCTCCCCTGACCCCTGCAGCGCGCTCAGCACAGGGGCCTCCCCACGCCGCCCGGGGCTCCCACACGCTCACCCCCAGGGGTGGCAGCCCCAGACAGCAGCCCACCAGGAGCCTCCCGGCCAGAATCCAACCCCACCCGTCCAGGGCATCCAGGCCCCTCTGTCCCACCCCAAGCCCTGTCGGGCCAAGCAGTGGGGTCTCTGGAGGCCGTGGGGCACCCCTTGGGACCGTTGTGGTCGAGGTCAGCGTCATGGCCTTTCTGGAAGGGTGAGGCCCCGATCCCCGGGAAGGGGGATGTCAGCCCGCAGGTTCCTCATGGAGGAGAAGCCCCTGTGCCTGTCCCCATTGTTCACCTGGGCAGCCTGGCGCGGGTCCTGGTGTGGCATCCCTCCCGGCCGTGGAGGGCCTATCCGTGCAGCCCAGAGCAAGGCCAGGGGGCTGTGCGAGCAGGGGCCACGCCAGGCCAGCCCCACCCGCTGCCGATCTGCGCCCCGGTTTGCCCATCCGTGCGGGGAGTGCGGTGCCCCCGTGCCCCGCTGCAGGCTCCGGCCCACGGCCCCTCTCTGCTGTCGTCCTCAGCCCACCTCTCCTTCCCGCAGTAATGAACGGCAGTCACTCGCCCACGGCCATCAACGGGGCCCCGTCCACGCCCAGCGGCTTCAGCAATGGCCCGGCCACCTCGTCCACAGCCTCGCTGTCCACGCAGCACCTGCCCCCGGCCTGCGGGGCGCGGCAGCTCAGCAAACTGAAGCGTTTCCTCACCACCCTGCAGCAGTTTGGCAGTGACATCTCCCCGGAGATCGGGGAGCGTGTGCGCACGCTGGTGCTGGGGCTCGTGGTGAGTGGGCGGCCGGGGGGCCGGGCGGGCTGCGGGGATGGGCCGCGGGGCTGGGCTGACCGCGCCCGTGTGTCCTCGCCCAGAACTCCACGCTGACCATCGAGGAGTTCCACTCCAAGCTGCAGGAGGCCACCAACTTCCCCCTGCGTCCATTCGTCATCCCCTTCCTGAAGGTGAGCACGCGCCCGCGTCTGTTCCCCACCCGCGGTGACCAGGCACTGCGCCCGGCCCACCCCGGGGGTCCCACGGGGGAATAGCGCCGACCAGCCAGGCCTGGTTCCTCCTCGTTCGGGCTGCAGACTCTCCAGTCCCAGGGCCCTGAGACCCTGCTCCCCGGCTCGGCCCCGCAGGATCCGACAAATAGACCCCTTCTCTCGGCAGCACCTACGGTGTGCCTGGGGACACGGAGGGAGGGAGCTCAGCCAACCAGCAATGCTACAGACCGGCGGGGATGAGGGGGCCCTTTGGTGCAGGCTGAGGAGGATGAGGGAGGGAAGCAGATGGAGAGAGGGGGACAGAGCGTCGGGGACAACACTCACGGAGGCCCAGGCAGGAGCGTGTCTCCCGTGTTTGGTGTGAGGCTGGAACAGACAGAGGGGAGAGGGACAGGGACAGACGGAGGGACGGGCAGACGGATGGACGAGTGGGTGTCGGAGAGAACGAGGGCCGTGTGGTTGGACGTGGAAGGCAAGTGGTGGACCAGGACCTCCGTGCAGGGAGGGGTGGTGGCGGGCCGACCGCAGCAGTCACACGAGGGCGGTGAGGCATGCAGCCCCCTGGCCTCAGCCCGGAGCCCCCGAGTCGGAATCTGCCTTGTGACAAGGGGCTGGGTGATCCGTGTGCATACAAAACAGGACGAGCCTAGCTCTAGAGCCTGCTGACTTCTTGTTGTGGTACTTCTCAGGGCCTTGCCTGCGCAAGGAGGATCTCGTGTCTCCCCAGAGGGCAGAGGCGAAATGCTTCCCAAATGCATGCGACCCTGTGACCCTTTACTTCTGGGCCCCCCTGGTGATCAGGGTTCCACAGAGCTCACTCAGGAGCTGCTGTCTCCCTGGGCCCTGCTCGCCGGCGTGGCGGGCCCCAGCCGCGGCCGCCTTCCAGAGGGTCTCGAGGCCAGATGAGGCCAGATGCTCCTGGCCTTGAGCCCCGCAGCCGAGCTGCTGTTGTTGGCCTGGGCCAGGCTCTCAGCCTCTCCGACTCGGTTTCTGCAAACCTCGAGCCCCTGGGAAGGCGGCCGATGCCTGCTTCATGTCAGGTGTCCTCATCAGCACTGAGACACCCTGAGGACGAGGCATGCTTTGCAAAGCTCTTTGCAGCACCCCTGCTGAGCGCCTCCCCCACCCCTGCAGCCCCGTGAGGGGGACGGCACAGAAGTCCCACCGTTCCCGGCTCACAGGTCCCGCTGTGGAGAGCTGTCCGGCTGGGCCCGGGGCCATCAGACTCCAAACCCCGGCCTTTGCAGGGCCTGCCCTGGGCTGACACCACAGTCTCTGCTGTCCCTGTCAAGGGGACCCTGGGTCTCGCCCCACATCTGCCCTCTCCCCCCTTCCTGCCCTCCCGCCCGCACCCTGCTGCGCTCACCCCAGGCAGCCAGGATCTGGGCCCATCTGGCAGTCATTCACGATGCATCGGGAGCCCTGCCCTCCCCTCCCCTTCCGCCTACTGCTGACTCCACGCTCCCCTCTCCGGGGACACAGCGCTCCTGCCTTACTCTGTCACATCAAACGTTTACAGATGTCCCCGCCCGCTCAGCGGCCCTTGTTTATTGGAGGCTGGGGAGCATCCGGTGGCTGCTGCTCTGGGCCCAGCCGGCCTGCAGCCCCTGGCCCACAGCACCGCACCGCCCCGCCCCGCAGGGTCGCCCCAGACACCCCCAGCGTGGAGCCCGGCGGGCCGCGCCGGAGCCCAGCACTGGCCGAGACGGAGCGCTCTGGCTCTGTGTCCCCTCTGCCCACGGTGCCCTCCAAGGGCTCCCGGGACTCTCACACCAAGACCACCCTCGTGGTCACCGGGCAGCAATGCTCCATGCCTGTGACCCCACCCGGGGCTCAGGTCCAGCACACGGTCCAGGACACGCAGTCCGTCTCCCTGACCCGGGCCTCCTGGGGTGTAGCCCCCTCCGTGGGCAGGCCGCGGCCCCGAGGTCCTGCCCCCACCCCACTCCGGGCAGGAGCCCTGGCCGGTTGAGAGCACGGCTCTGCAGGGATGCGCAACCCGGTTTCCCGTCTGTGACCTGGGCTGGGGGTGGGGAGCCCCATCTTGAGGATTCACCGCCCACCCTGGGGCGGGCCCTCGTGGGGCCTGATTGCCTGCAGAAGAGGCAGGACCCGTGGCCAGCCTCGCTCAGAGCCCAGAGCTGGGGTCTCGGAGCTCTCCCACGGTGACCCCCTCACGGGGGCAGGAGAGCACAAGGTAGCTCGCACGCAGGGCGGATGGACAGGGAGCTCCGCACGGCCCACTCACAGGCGGGACACGAGGGCAGTGTCTCGCCCAGGTCCCGGGGCAGAGCCAGGCCGGGCTGAACCCCGGGCTCGCAGCACCCGTGCTGCGTGGGCATCCGAGGAGGCCCTGGACAAAGCCCCAGAGCCCCACCAGCCCTCGTGAGACGGGCTCGCAGCTCAGCCGACCCCACAATCGCACGTGTCTGTGCAAATGCTCATTTCCCTGCGCCTGAGTTCCCGACTGTGACGAAGGTGGTTCGGGGCCTTCCTGCAACGTAGGTGTTCACAGGACTCTGGTGACCTCGGGGATCTGGTGGCCGGGCCTCCCCTGCGCCCGGGGCCCTGGCAACACAGTGGGGACCGCTGCCCCCGAGGCATGTGTGAGACCAGCGGCCCCACAGCCTCCCCCCATTCTTCCGGCCTGGGGCTCCTCTTCCCCCTGCCCCCACCAAGGGCCCCGAGACCCCTGAACCCTCTCCTCAGCCTCACACCATGCGAGCCCGTGTGGTGGGGCTTTCTAGAAGCTGGGAGACGCTGCCCCACCCGGCCGGCCCTCCGCCCGCAGCCCGGCTCCCAGCTGGCCCCGGCAGCCAGGAATCCAGATGTTTCCATGGCCCTAACAGCGGCCAGCTGGCCAGCCAGTGCTCCTGCGGTCCCCACCCTACGGAGCCAGCCCAGGGGAGGCCATTCGGGGGAGGGGGGCGGCCAGGGAGAGGGAGGATGTTTGGCCTCTTCAGACCTCCGGGGACCTCCTTTCCCAGCTCATGCTCCTAACGTGTTTGACAGATGGCGGGCTGGCCCCCGTTCAGCTTTCCAAATAGGAAAACAGGCCTAGCGGCCGGCCCTGCTTGAGGAACCGGCGCCGGCTGCTTGATGGGCCCAGGTGGACGCGCCCACGGGGCTGGGCAGGCGGCAGGCGGCAGGCGGTGGCCGCTCTGTGATGCCACGAGAAGCCTGGGAATTGTGTTTATTTACAAACACTTGGAGCCACCGGCTCTCCCGAGCAGCCTGCCACTGGGCCCCCAGCCAGCCTGTCCCCCCGCCGCGCCGCTGGAGGAGCCCACGTGCGCCCAGCAGCCCACATGGGGCTGCGGGGGCCGCGGTGTTGCCAGTGGGGACTGACTCGAGTCCTGTGTCCCACCGTGGACGGGGGCTGTGTTCCCCTAACCCATCGACACGGTTGTCCTGTGTGTCCACGAATGGTTGTAAGGATCACGGGAGGCGACCTGTGTGACAGCTGCAAGGGGGGTGGGCCTGCGTCCGTGTGGGCTCTGCTTCCAGTCTGCTCGGGGCCGGGCCGGGCACCACCGGAGGTGGGAGAGCCGGGGCTGCACGTCGGGGTCTGGACCACACACGCGGGGTGCTGCCCCCCGCTCCCCTTTTGTAGTCAGCTGGGGGGGCTGCCCCCTTGCCCCCTGAGCCTCAGCTCCCCCTCCACACGGTGGCTGAGTGGGTGCGTGCCCCACAGGCGAAGGCGAGGAGTCCTGCTTACGGTCCCCTCCTTGCCTCCTCCAGATGCCCCCAGGGGAGGAAGCTCGCCGAAGTGGGAAAACCCAGCCTCGGGGTCCAGGATCTGGGCTTGGGGTCTCACTGCACCTCAAACCACTGTGTGCCCACCCGTATTCCCAGGTTGTAGTGGAGGAACACAAGGCCCAGAGAGGTCGTGCAACGGGCCCAAGGTCACAGAGCAGGGCTGGCCGCCAGCCTCCCTGCTGCACATCGGAGCGCGCTTGGGCCTCGGCCCCTGTCGGCAGTGACCGCCCGTCTCTCCCCGCCGCAGGCAAACCTGCCCTTGCTGCAGAGAGAGCTCCTGCACTGCGCCCGCCTGGCCAAGCAGACCCCCGCCCAGTACCTGGCCCAGCACGAGCAGCTCCTGCTGGACGCCAACGCCGCCTCCCCCGTCGACTCCTCCGAGCTCCTGCTCGAAGTCCACGAGATCGGCAAGAGGAGGACCCCTGACAGGTGAGGGGGAGGCCGGGGAGGGGGCCCCGGGAGGACGAGGGAGCGGCCAGGAGGGAGTCCACGCGGCAGACGTTCCCTGGCTCTTCGCTCTGGGCTGGAGGTGGGCCTGAGCGTCCAGGCCCCGAGGCCCCGGGCGGCTGGGCCGGCCCTCAGCACTGACCACACAGCCGACGCTTGTCTGGCCGCGGGAGAACGCGGGGCCGTCTCCTCAGCGCCGCAGCGGGGGCGCCGGCTCCCTGACCGCCGGCCGCGGGAGCCCAGACGCCGGTGGGCAGCGGAGGCCACGAGCCCCGGGGCCGGAGGAAGAGTCGGGGCCGGGCCGCGTCGCTCTCCGTGCGGCCTGTGTTTGTCCCGCGGCTCTGTCTCCTCTCCGCCCGTCTCCTTGTCACCCCTCCTGCCTGGCCTTCCGTCCACGGTTCGTGGTCTGTGACCTTGCCTGCTCTCTGGGTCAGGACCAAAGAGAACGGGTCGGAGCGTGACCCGCTGCACCCCGAGCACCTCAGCAAACGGCCGTGCACCCTGAGCCCCGCCCAGCGCTACAGCCCCAGCAACGGGCTGCCGCTCCCCACGCCGCCCCCGCACTACCGCCTGGAGGACATGGCCTTGGCCCACCACTTCCGCGACTCCTACCGCCACCCCGACCCCCGGGACCTGCGGGAGCGCCCTCGGCCACTCGGTGAGCGGTGCGGGGCCTGCGGGCCTGCGGAGAGACATGGGGCTGTGGCGACATGGCGGGCGGCCGTGTCTGTCCGGGACGGACGCTGGGGAACCGGGCGTGGGGGCGCCCTGCGGCCCAGAGGGACCCCCACCCTGCAGGGCCGTGCCCCTGAGCCTTAGCGAGGCCGTCTTTGCCAGCCCGCCGTCTTGGGGGTCTGACGCCCCCGCCGTCAGGGTGGACGGCCGCCCCCGGGGCGCGGGCTGTGCTTGCAGAGGAGCCTGTGCCGGGGACCGCGCAGGGGCAGGCACGGGGCCGGAGGAGACCTACAGCGCCCAGAGGGCCGCCGCCGGGTGCGCGTGCGGGTGCGACGCCCGGCGGCTGCGGGAGCCCGCGTCGGCTCCGCGGGAGGCTGGGGTCCCGGGCGGATGGGAGCAGCCCCCCCGTTAGGCAGGGGGCGCGTGTGAGCCTGCTTCCAGGGCACCCCCGCCGCCGGGCCCAGGTACCCCGAGAGAAAGCACATGCCCCGAGGCTCACGAGCCCTCCCCGAGCTCCACTGACGACCCCGGCCCGTCCTGCTTTCCGAGCGGGAGAGCGAGCCCCGCGACACCGCGTCCCGGTGGCTGAGCTGTACAGCGGGGACAGAGGGAGCCTCTGGGAGGCCCCGGATCCCCCCCTGCCAGCTCGGCTGCCACAGGGACGACGGGGACGGAGGCCGAGGCTGCGACAGGCACCCTCCGGCCGCGGGCCCTTCCTCTGTCGGGCGCTCTAGGGGCGTCCCGCCCCTCGGGCCGGCGTGAGCGGAGCGCACACAGGGCCTGGCACAGAGGAAGGGCCAGTGCTGACGGTAGGACAGGCCCACGTCCCAGATGAGGAGGCCCAGAAAACCCCACGCACATGCCCAAAGCTCTCTCGCCCTGTCTGCCTGGCCTTCTGACCCCCCTGCGCTGGAGACTAAGAGGTGAAGAGGACCAGCCCACACCCTGGGGCCCCCAGCGTCCTGGGGGTCAGCCTGGAAACAGCTGCCCCCGAGAGTCCCAGGGCACCCGTGGGGGCCCAGGGGCAGGGTCAGCAGAGGCCTCGCCCTGTGCAAGGCCATCTCCCTGCCCCCACCCTGCGGAAGCTTCCAGGACCTGAGCCCAGGCAGCAGGTGACAGCGTCTGACTCCCTGCAGCCGGGTCCGGCAGGTGCTAATTCCCCCCCCCCCACTTCTGCTAATGCAAAAATAAACGCCAGCTGTCAGGCAGATCTCGGCCACTATTTTGGTTGGGGCGTTGGCATGGGCCCTGGTTCCACGGGTGGCAGGGCCGGCCGTGGACAGCAGGCTGGGCGGCCACCTCTCACTCCTGCTGCGCTTTGAAGAGGCATTTCGGGTCTGGGGAGGCTAGGAGACCCTTAGGGGCTGGAAAAGGCTAAACAGAGAGAGCCTGGTCCGGGGAGCCCCGGTCGGCCCTGGGTCACCCGGCGTGGGCTCGGGGCCCCACGGCAGGGCACCCAAAGCAGCGTGCAGCTAAGAGCATCTGATATGTCAGGAATCACATGAGGACAGGTGGACACTGCTGCACTGGTTCGGGGTTGTCGTGTGTCTCATTACCAGACTGGGGGGCAGGGAGTGCACCCCATTGTTTCCATCGCTGGAGCTGTACCAGGCAGTAGCTGAGCACACACCTGAGGCTTGGGCTGACCTTGGGGGACCTTGGGCAGTCACCTCCCCTGAGTCAGCCTCGGTGTTCCCATCTGTCGGATGGGAGGAACAGTGGAAGCCACCTTGGAGGGCCCCCCTGCCCGTGCCCCTTCAGAGAGCCTTCTCACACCCCAGAAGGTCGGCAGGGTCAGGAAGCGGACACGGAGCGCTGAGGCGAGGGGCCAGGGGCCTGTGGGGAGCAAGTGTTTCCCAGACCCCACTGTCTCCCAGGGGCCCCCACTTGGACCCAGCCGATGGGCCAGAGCCCAGCCTCCTGCCCCGCTGCACTTCTGCCCTGGAGACACAGCAGCCCTTCCCTGGGCAGAATAAACCGGAAAGCGGCTGGGGCTGTTTCTCAGGCGGATCTGTGTGGGGCTGAGTGAATTCTCAAGGGCTCGGGGCTCCTGAGGAGGGGCTCTGGGACCCGGGCTTTGAAGGCTGCGTAGGAGTCCAGCTGGCTGCAAGGACGCCGGGCTGGAGTTGGGCAGCGGCCAGTGAGCCCCTGAGGGTTTGGAGGAGGGCCAGGGTTATCAAAGGGGGGCCTGAGGCAGCTCGTGGCAGCAGCGGCAGGGAAAGGGAGACGCGTGGATTTGGAGACAGGGAGGTAGGGGAGGGGTGTCCCGGCCTGGCCTGAGGGATGGGGACCCGTCTCTTCCTCCCAAACACTGCGTAGAGGCCAGGCCCGTTCTTGACCTTCCCCCACAGGTAGTGGCCAGAGGGTCGGTGCCCAGGGTCCTCCACCTCACCGCCTCCACTTCCCTCAGGCGGGCCAAGCCACGCCCAAGGACAGGGCCTGGGGAGCACAGGGCGGGGCCGGGGGCGCGGGGAGGCGAGGGG
>LNAC01000107.1:889696-899938 GCA_002007465.1 Ailurus styani
GACGCCGCGCCCCGCTGACCCCCGGCCCACGGATGCCGCGCCCTCCAGCCCCCCAGCCCGCCGGACGCTGCCCCAGGCCTGGGAGCCACTGCTGCTACTGCTTCTCTCCAAAAGAAAACAGAACCAACAAGACCGCCATCAACGCAACTTCCTCAGCGACCGGGCGGTCTCGGCACGGCCGCCGTCCTCAGACACCCCGGCGACAGAGCGGCCCGGCCCCCCGCCCGCGCTCCCCCGTGTTCCTGTCTTTATGACCCTCGTACGCGTTCTCTTGAACGACGAAATCTGTTTGTGGCTTATATTTTCAGTGAAGAATTTGGGGGGGGGGGTTGTGGGACAGACCTAGTCAGAAGTGGACAAAGGAAACGGGGTTTTGTCCCCTTCCTGATTAAAAAGGGAACCAGAAAATGGACATCACAGCCGGAGGTCTGAGCCGCCATGGCCCAGAAGCTACCCCAGGGGCATGTGCCCAACGCGGCAAAGACAGTAAGGACGATTCCAATTTCCAACTCAAGAGACGTTTTTCAGAGTTTTTTTCCTTTAACGTGAAACTCTTTGGCTTTAAGTAGAAATCCAAAAAGTTTTTTAAAAAACACAAAAAGGAAAGGAAGCCTACCTGTAAGCTACCTTGCCAGCTAGCCGGCCAAGGACGCCGGACACACCTCTGCTCCAAAGGAAATCCAAAAAGCAAACACAGGAAGTCAAAGTCCAAAATGGTTTTATCACTGCCAAAGTACCTTGTCTACGGTTCTGCTCCCCGCTTGGATGTGTTCAGGGTCGTCCTGTCCTCTTGCTTGGATTCCGTGTCTGGGTGTGGGGACATCGGGGTCTGGAGGGTTTCGCCCCCAAGAGGCCCCTTGGGTTTCTCTGCCGCGACGGAGGGCACCCTGCCCACGCGGGTGCGCGTGGGGGGCCGTCCGTGAATCTTCATCCCACTGCGTGTTTCCATGCGTGACAAAGCGCTAACGTGTCCTTCCCAGGAGAGAATCACTCTGACACGAAACTGTGACCATCTCGTGGGTTGGTCCTTGACTGCTTCTGAAAACTCGAGGAGACAGTGTCCGGGCCTCGGACCGCCGCTCCTCCCTCCGTCCTCTACCTCCCCCCACCCCCGCGAGGCCGCCGCCGCCGGGCCCGGAGGCCGCCGTCCCCACTCCTCTCTGCACGCCGTTGCGGAGACAGAAGGAAAGCTTCGAACGAGGGCGCCCTCGCCAGACCTGCTGGAGCCTCGGTGAGCGGCCGCGAGCCCCGCGTTCCTGCCCCGCCGCGGGCCCCCAGCCCCGTCCCCTCGCCCCGCTCGGCTGCCCGACCGCGTCGCGGAGGAAACGAAGGAGTAAGGAAGGCCTCGCGTGCGTGGGCTCCGTGGGAGGACCCGCGGGGAGGACCCGCAGCGGACACGGCCCGCGGTCTGGCGTTTTCTCGCGTCGCTCTGAGAGGCTCCCAGGATGGCAGCGCGGTGCGGGGAGTGAGCGGCTACTGAAAGCGGGCTCCTGGGGGCCCCCCCGAGAGTCAAGAAGTCAGTAGTATGTGCTAATGTGAATGTATATAGTCCTTGAAGAGGTCCAAACCATGATGTTCATGGTGGTGATAATAAAGAAGGGATGTTTGCCAAATAAAAACAGAAACCGCCGAAGTTTATAACACGTAGGAAGTAGATTTTCAAAGAATCGGAACTGTGGTCCTGTGGTCTCTGATTCTCCCAGAGCTGTGAGTCCATCACTCGGTCCTGCGAGGACAGGTCCCGTCCGGGGGCCGCAGACCAAGGGCCTTCCCGAGTCCTGCCTGACGCTGGAACCCGATTCCGGAAGTCGAGATGGACCTACCTCACCCTCCGGAAACGTCCCCGGCTCCAGCCACGGGTCTGTGCACCTGTCCAAGGTTTGCTCCCATAGGTTTCACAAAAGCAAGGACTGGTGTGGGATTGGGGTTCTCGAGGAGATGCTGGAAGCCTGCCTGTCACGTGTCCGGGCTCCTGTCTTTCTGACAAGCGGCGAACCTGTGAAAATAGGCTGGACTCTGTTCCCCGAGGTGGCGTCCAGAGAGCCTCTCCCCTGGGTACCCTGGGGGTCTGGGTGGGCAGGTCTAAGGCCCCGATGACCCATGTCCCCGACGTGGGGACCAGGGTGAGGCCGCTGGTCTGAGCGAGACGTGCAGGAGCCCTCCTGGGGGCCGCCGGTTTGCTCTGCCAGCCTGTCTCCCCGCCCCTCACAAAGCCCCCCTCGGGGACAAGCAGGTGCGCCAGGAAGTGTAGCGCGTTGGCTGGCTGGGTGCCCCCGCCACACCCCAGGCCGAGGGTCGAGGATGAGGCCGCTGCTCCCGCCCTGGCTCTTGGGAACAGGTCCCCCTCAAGCCGGCTCGAAAAGCCCACTGCCCCAGGGTCATGCCCCCACCCGTGTCCTGTATGGCAAGAAGCCAGCTCCCGGGGGGCTGCAGGAGCCCGGCGTGGAGAGCCGAGCAGGCCGACGATGGAGCCCCCGTGGGCTGAGGGCAGGGCAGGGTCGGGGATGGTAGCCTGAGGCAGGGGGCTTGCAGGGAGGAGGCTGAGGCCCCGAGCCAGCCACAGGGAGCCGTCCTGGAAAGCGCTGTGTCTGCCGGAGCCGGCAGCTGCTCCCAACCAGGGAAGCCGGAAGCCTGAAGGGGGCTCAGCCCAGGTTTCGGGAGCCGGTGTCCCTGTCCATCACTGTGCTCAGGCCCCATTTGGCCAAAGACCTCACAGCAGCACCAAACGCAGAATCAATGGCTTTGGGGAGGGGCTGTGGCAGCGCATCTGCGCATCTGCGGTAGGAGACGGGCTGGAGTGGGCACCCGCCTTTCTTATGCAAAGAGGGGCGTCAGCAGAAGGGGGCCCGGCCTCCTGCTCTGCTCGGAGACCCTCGTGCCCGGCTGCTTCCCGAGCTTACTAACTGCTGGCCAGCAGGGCTGCGTGCACAGGCCGGCCGGCGCCAGGGTCAGACGCACAGGTGAGCCAGAGCCTCCGGGAGAGGCGGGTGCTGGAGGCGCCTCCCAGCCCCTAAGTCAGACACAAAGGGCTCATCTCCCACTCTGAGCCCAAAGCTACCGCAAGACAGCAGAGCGAGGCAGGCAGGCCAGGCGACAGCGAGAGCCCCCTCGTCCTGAGCCCAGATGCATGCAGTGTGCAGACGGGGGGCGAGGGCGTGGGGAGGCCAGTGAGGAGGCTGGGACCCCCCAGCGTGACCCCCTCAACCTTTCCCACCTGCTCCTCTGTCTCCTGGCTTCCCATCCTGCCCCGGACCCGTTAGGACATGTCACCGTCCCCAGGGGGTGTCTGGGGGGTGTCTCAACAAGGGCCAGTGCCTCCTACTCCCCGTGTGAACAGGTCGGCCTGCCCCAGGCCCCACCAGGATAGAGGGTCCCCACCCCCACAGCTTACAGGACCAAACGGAAGCCTTGGGTGTCACCAGGGGCAAAGAGGAAAGCTGGAGACAGTCTTGGGGGTCCAGAGGGGCAGGGGCAGGTCGAGAGAAGCCAGATGCCCAGGCAAGGGGCTGCCCCCTGGGCTCCACAGGGAGAGCCACTCATCAGGGTGTCTAGAGGTCCAGCAACAGAGGGAGATGGACGGGACAGGACTGGGGGGTATTGGTTTGGTTTCACCTCAGTGACGTGGTGGAAAGGGATCAGGACAGGCCCGACTTTCTATTTGCCAGTTTCCCCAAATATATCCTCAAAATGACACCAAGGGTCCTTCACTGTTATCCACCCATCCTGCCTGTTCTAGCCCTACTCTAGCCAACCTGGCGGGCCATTAGTCTGCTCTCCCCAGCCAACCTCCAGTCCTTTCTCAGTTCTTTTATTTCATCAGCTAGCCCTTCTGACCAGTCATCTATCTGGCCATCCATCCACCCACCCATCCATCCACCATCCATCCATCCACCCATCATCTATCCATCTACCCATCCGCCTATCCACCCACCCAACTATCCACCTATCCACTCACCCATCCATCCACCTACCCATCCTTCCACGCACCAATCTATCCATCCACCCATCCATCTATACATCTACCATCTATCCCTCCCTCCATCCACCCATCCATCCATTTATCCACCCTCCCATCTACCCATCCATTCACCCACCCAGTCATTCACCCATCCACCCATCCATTCATCCATCCGTCCACCCATCATCTACCCATCCACCTATCCACCCACCCATCCATCCACCTACCCATCCATTCATGCACCAATCCATCCATCCACCCATCCATCTATACATCTACCATCTATCTCTCCCTCCATCCATCCATCCATCCACCTGTCCATCCATTCATCCATCCACCCATCCATCCATCTATCCACCCTCCCATCTACCCATCCATTCACCCACCCAGTCATTCACCCATCCATTTATCCTCCCACCCATCCACCCAGCCATTCATCCATCCGTCCACTCATCATCTAGCCATCTACCCATCCACCTATCCACCCACCCATTCGTACACCTACCCATCCATCCATGCACTGATCCATTCTCCCATCCAACCATCCATCCATCCCCCCACCCATCCATCCATTCATCCATCCCCCCACCCATCCATCCATTCACCCATCCCCCCACCCATACATCTTTCCACCCTCCCATCTACCCACCAATCCACCCACCCAGTCATCCACCTATCCAATCATCCACCCATCCACCCATCCACCCACCCACCTACCCATCCATCCATCTATCCATCTATCCGTCCATCCACCCGTTCTCCCCCCCATCCACTTATCCACCCATCCACGCACCCATCCATCCAACTTTCCACCTACCCATCCATCCATTCACCCATCCACCCACCCATCCATCCATCTACCCATTCATCCATACATTCACTCATCATCCATCCATCCATCCGCCCAATGATCTGTCCACCCACCCACCCACAACTTACCCATTTAGCCAAACACCCACCCATCCATCTGTCCATCCTTTACTCTATTCCTGCTGCCACTTGATTCCACCCTCCCCCATTCAAACTTTCTCCTAACTACTGGTCTGTTCATCATCCACCCCAATACACACCAGGCACCTATACGTCCATCTCTTTTCCAATGTAACCCACACAACCATGCCTTCATCCATCCACCCTGTCCGCCTCTCCATCCACTGAATCCAGAGTAGCGTCACCAATCCCCCGGTGTTCCAAAACTACAAGGGCATTTGGATGTTCCCACGACCTCGACTGCTCTAAAGGAATCTGCTTGTGGGCTCAGCTGGCCTCCCCCAGTGCCTCAACCATTGGTCCAGTCCTGCTCCAGGGACAGATAAAGCTCTGCCACAAGCATTGTGAGTAGACTGGACCGACGTCCTAGCAACAGGTTTGGCCCGTCTGGGCCCGCCTGGCAAGTGTGGTGGCCACGGGCCAGGAGTGCTCATTGGGAGATGGCCCACACACCTGCTCAGGGGCCCTGTGACCAGGGCCACCAGTCAGGGTGAGCACATTCCCTGGCAAGACCCCAACATTGTGGGTGTCCTGTCCTTGTCTCCAAGGGTCACTGCCTGGAGGAGGTGTCCTCAGGAAAGGAGGGGGAGGGGGAAGAAAGATACCAGTGCCCCTGGGGCTCTTCTCCCAGGCGTTCTTGGCTTACCGTGCCTCTTTCCCACCCCTGTCTTCCATCCTGGGCTAGCAGAGTCTGGAGATTAGCCCTCTAGAGCCCTGGAGAGCTGTAGGAACAGCCCCTGCCCAAGCTGAATGTGGTCGATGGCGGGGGTGTTCGCTCGGACGCTAGCGGCCCAGCACTTCCAGCCCCAGACTCCCACACCACGCAGGCTATTTTCCAAAATGGGGCTGGGAGCAAGCCCCCCAGACGATGGTCCTGCTAACAGGGTTGGAGGAGAAAGCAGAACACGAGGGGCTAGCCTCGGGGTAGCTGTCTGCTCCTCTCATCCGTGCACTCGTGGATAAGGCCTGGGGAGCCCAGCATCTGCCACGGCACCTGTCCGGGCCCCCGCAGTTCCGAAAGACTCCATTTTGCACGCTTTCCATTCAGCGGGCTCTGGAGCGCCGCCCCCAAGACCCCCTGTGATACGATGTCGGGACGCACATCGGAGCCCGTTTCTTTAATAGTACAACAGAGCCGTGGACACCCTTGCCGTCCCCCGCGACGAGGGGCCCAGCCGGGCCGGCCTCCAGGGTGTCGGGCCCTGGGGACAGCCTCGTGGGGATGGAGTGGATTTTTCCTCTTCTCCTTCTTTTTAGTGTCTCCCTAAACTCCCCCAGAGGAGTCGGAGCCAGTGTCAGTTCGTTTTCCTGTGACGGGTGTTCCTCAGCGCTGTGGGACCCGTGGCATGCCATGCCCGTCCCGTGTCCCCCGGTGTGCGTGCTCGACCTGGGCGCTGGGCGCTGGAGGGCGGCCGGGTCCAGGTCACGTCTGTTCTCGGTGTTGTGTGATAAAGCCGACGTCTGCCGTCACGGGCTGTGCCTCTCCTTGGTTCCCGGTGACCCCAGGGAAGCCGCGTCTCGGGGGCTGCTCACCATCTCCGTACGGAGGGCTCTCCCGGTGCCGGCCAAGGGATGAGGCCCTGCCCCGGGGGTGGTGGACAAATGGGTGACCCGAGCTGGGGTGTGAATGGGAATGAACACCTTGGCTCAGTCCACCCGCAGACTCCTGTGCTCTTGCCAAGTGGGTCCCCAAGGTGATCTGGATGACCTTGGGCCCCGGAAGACACCCGTGGCTCGTGGCTATGCCTGGCACCTTCCTCGGGACCTAAGGGAGGACACTGAGGGAAGAGACACCTCGACCCCAAGGAGCCCGGGTGTCACGGCCACAGTGTCCTGGCTCCCAGGGCAGGTCCCAGCCAGACTCGGAGGCCCAGGGCTTGGCATTCCTGGTGCGCCGGCAGCCCCTGGGAGGAAGGGGTGTTATTAATACTTGGGCCGAGGCTTGGAACATGATGTATTTTGAAAGGCGTCATTGGAAAGGCCAGCATGGGGGCGAGTCTGTGCCCACGCCAGGCGGCTGGCGGGAGCCCCAGCTGCGCCTGGTGTGTCAGCAGCCCCAGCAGAGAGCAGGCTGACAGCGTTTTTCCATTGCAGAGATCTGAGCTCAGACAGGGGCTGGCGGGGGGCCCGGCCTGAGTCCAGCCGGCTCTTGGCTTGGACACAGCCCCCGTGGTGTTCCGCCTCCCACGTGGAAGTGGAGGGAAGGGCCCAGGCCGCAGGTGCTCCACGGGGCCTCAGACCCCCGGGAGGCAGAGGACCCGGCCGCCTGGTGTTACAGGATGGCCGCTGTTCCATCCTCACCCAGCCTGGGCCAACGCCCTGTTCTCAGAGCAACAGGGATGCTGCCCTTGAGGAGGAGTCCGGGCGGAAGGAGGAGCAATCAGGAAGGCTTCCTGGAAACAGTGGCGCAGGGGTCACGCCCACTGTCGGTCCGTGTGGCTGTGTGGACTCGGGAGCGGAGGGGGTGTGGCGGCAGGGAGCTCCTGGAGGCGTGGCAGCCGCTTGGGGCCCAGAGATTGCGCAGCAGGGGTGGTGCGAGCGCAGAGCCAGGCGACCTGGGGAGAAGGCTTGGGCCCAGGAGGCAGCGCAGCCGCCACAAGCGCTCCCACGCCCTCCGCCCCCCTGGGGAGAGACTGTCCCGGTCCAGGGCCCGCAGGCCAGCAACGTGTAAGACGCAGCTCCCCCCCATTCCAAGTCCCCAGGGAAGAGACCCCAATGGGCCCAGTGTGGACCTCCCAGCTATGGCCCGGGGTGGGGGGCTCTGGGCCCGGGTGAGCAGACGTGCCCAGAGGGGTCCCCGCAAACACGAACAAGGAGCTCCACCGAGGCCGAGCCAGGCTGAGGCCAGCCAGAGCAGCCGCTCCAGCAAAGACAGACGGAGGCCAGGGCACATGGGGACACGGGTGCACGGCCGCCCTCCAGGGGTGAGAAGTGAGGATCCAGGCCAGCCTGGAAGCCGGAGACTTTCCAAGTGGCCTTCAGGCCTCCAGTGTCCATCACAGGCCTGCACCTGACTCAACGCTTACAACCTGCCCTCAGGGCAGGCCTCCGGTCCCCCCGCCATCTGGTCCAGGGCCTCTGACCTCCTCTGGTATGCACCCTGCCCTCCCCCCACCTCCCCCCCACCCCCGCCAGGCCTTTGCTCACGCTGGTCCCTCCGCACACACCGCCTCCGCCCCAGCTCGGCCTGACCAGCCCTCTGGGGTGGCCCGGAGCCATCTCCTTCAGGAGGCCTCATCCCATGGGATGTTCCCCTCTGCCCTCCCTGGAGAGGAGCCCAGGGGCCGTCCTGCCTCCCGGCTCAACCTGGGGTTGTGCGGGCAGGAGCTAGAGGCCATCAGGCTGAAGCTGTGGGCCATGGAGCAGAGCCAGGGGCCGGAGCCGCCCAGGGTGCAGGGCCGGGCAGCCGAGGAGGAGGAGGGCGCCGCAGCTGCTGAGCCCTGAGGCACGTAGGAGCCAGCGGGCCGGGCCACCGCCTTCCCTGGTGGGTGGGCCGCGAGTCCTTGGGCACACAGCTCTGAGCCCCTGCCCCGTCGGTACATCTGGGTGGGGTGCTCTTCAGCAGGCTCAGTGCCAGCCCCCAGGAAGGGGCCGGGGTCTCCGAGCGGTGGGCCTGGCTGGGCCAGGTGTGCAGTTAGCCCTTCCAGAACAGCCCGAGGGGGTGAGCCTCTTCCCAAGGACTGAGAAGTAAGCCAGAGACGTGAGGTGCCTGCCCTCGGCGGCTGCCTGGAGCCCCCCCTGTGGTGAGAGCCCTGTCCTGAGGCCCCCCTCTCTGCAGGTTGCCCGGGCACCAGGACCTCCATGGAGAAGGGGGAGTCGGACCACAGATCCGTCTATGTGGGCGACGTGAGTCCGGGAGGCTTGCAGATGGGGCCCCTGCAGATGGGGCCCAGGGTCAGCCACCTCCTCCGGGCCTTGACGGTTAAAGAAAGGGACACAGGCCCAGGAGGGGAGAAGGCAGAGGACGGGACCTGACTGGGGGGTGTGCTGCCCCGGAGGGAACGCAGGCCATGTGTCCTCAGGCGTTCTGGTTTCCGACGTGAGCTGGGATTCGGCATTTCCACGGGTATCTCCAGCTGGCCAATCCCCGTGGCCACAGATCCCACTTTAAAAAGCCACACGTTGTCTGGACAGGCCAGATGAACTTAGAGGGTCACACACGGGGAGCGTATGTCGGTCTCCAGTCTAACCCCTAGCAGGGGTGGGGGACCGAGGCTGCGGCTGCTACCGCCACCCTGGGGTCCAATCCACCTCTCTACCAAGAAGATGTGCCGTGGGAGCCCCTGGGGTGGGGGGGGACAAGGCTTCTGCCAGAGGCCCCTGCACACGGGGGCCCGTACCTGTGGCAGGTGAGCTACAGGGCATAGCAGAGGCGCTGGTAGCCTACTTCAGCCCTGCAGGGAGGTCCACCGGGTCACCATCCGGACACCCCAGGGGTCAGGGCCAGCCAGGCGGTGGGGGGCGGGGGGCTCAGGGAGGAGACCGCGGGAGGGGCCAAGTGCCCTGGGGTACTGCGGAGCCCGGACATCCCGGGGTGGCTCTCCCCTGCCCTGTCCACCCACCCCAGCTGTGCGTACATAGAGTTTGCTGCCAAGAGCTCAGCCCAGGCTGCAGTGGGGCTGGGCGAGAGCATCTTCCGGGCCGAGTCATCAAGGTGTGTCCCCTAAACCACATGAACCTATGAATCCCTGAGGAGCCAGGAAACTGCGGCTCAGGGAGGCCACGACCCTCCTGACCCTCCTCCAGTCGCCAGTGTCTCGGCTCAGAGCCCAGCGGGTCCACTGAGGAGGTGCTCTCGGCCGCTGGACCCCTGGGGGATGCACAGGCGCACAACATCTAACCACGTCTGTGGCTGGACAGTTCAGGTCCGAGTGGGAATTTTGAGAAGGTTGGAAACCGGTTAGGGTCTGTGCCCAAGAGCCGCGGTCGTAATTACCGCAGCAATAACCGCTGCACACCTGCCTGTGAGCCTCCAACGGAGAAACCCAAGAAGGCTTCCTGGAGGCAGCTTTAGCCCTGGGCTCTGCCTTGTGCTAGATTAAGGGCGCGCTGGGGAGGAGGGGAGGAGATCAGGTGTCTCGGAGGGATTAGCCTTCGGCTCCAGGTGCTGCCCAAAAGAACCAGTTTGCCGGGGATCAGCTCCAGGGACCGCGGGGGCTTTCGACGACAGCGAGGCGCCAGAGGAGGACCGGTCCCGCGCACCAGTCTCCAGGGCGGGACCCGCTTCAGATCACTAAGGCGGAACCGGTGGACGGGGGGCGGGGGGGGCCGCGGGACGGAACCCGCTTCAGACC
>LNAC01000107.1:908429-932093 GCA_002007465.1 Ailurus styani
CGGGCGCGGCCAGTGGGGGCGGCGAGCCGGCCGGGGCCCCGACGCTGGCCGCCGGGGCCGGGCGCGCTGGGCGGTGGGCCGTCGCAGAAGCCGTTGGCGTGGGAACCCCGCAGTTTGCAGGGAAGAGCGCCCACAGGTTCCCCAGAAGCCGCCCGGGAGCCTTCGGACCCGGGCCACGCGCCTCGCACGGCTGCCGGGCCGTCCGGGGTCCGCCCCGCGGTTCCCGGGACTCAGCCCGAGAAAGTCGGCGTGCAATTCCTCGCTTCACGACGTCGTCCTGGGAGAGCCCGGGCGGCTCGGGCGGCGAGCGGCTGCCTCCGGCTCGGGTCAGGATCCGGGTCCTGGGATCGAGCCCCGCGTCGGGCTCCCTGCTCGGCGGGGAGCCTGCTTCTCCCTCTGCGGCGCCCCCTGCTGGTGGTCCCGTTCTCGCTGCGTCTCTCGCACAAATAGAAGTCTTTAAAAAGTTTAACTTTGTTACTAAAATAACGATTTCTTTTTTTTTCAAGATTTTATTCATTTATTAGAGGGAGAGAGATCACAAGCAGGCAGAGCAGCAGGCAGAGAGAGGGGGAAGCAGGCTGTAACCCGCTGAGCCACCCAGGCGCCCCAAATAACTTCTTATTGTGAAAAGTTAAGGGTTCGTAGGTCCTGCCGAAAGATGCTGGACGTCCGTCCATAGTTTTCCCCGGGGGGAACAGCAACCATGCCCCTCGGACCCTGTCCCGGCGGCTGCCAGGGAGACCTCAGTCGCCCGCAGGCAGCACGTCTGGGATGCGCGTGCTCCCTGGCTCACGGCGCAGGCTTCTGCACGCCAAGGCCCGCGCAGGCCGCCTCGAGCAGGCTCCTCGCGAAGGCCAGGCTCTGCGCTGCTTGGCCTTCCCCATGCCTGCCCTCCCGTCCCCTTCGCGGTGACCGGTGTGCCCAGCCGGCCGGCTGCTCCCTCGCCGGAGCCATCAGCGTGTTGTGTTGAAGGCGTGTTGGGAGGATTGTATTTCGGGCGCACAGGGTTAAGACACGTTCACCTTTCTCCTGTTTGTTCTTGCCTTCCGGATACGGCTGCTGGAAAAGGCGGATGTGTACAAGCGGTCGTGTTTGTGTTGCAAGTGTTGGTTCAGGCCGGAGAGGACCGGGAGTGCTCCTCAAGGGGGCTTCGCAGGGAGCCCCCCACCCCGCCCCACGATGGGCAGCAGGGAACCGGAACAGCTGACCGGGGGGCCGGCGCCGGGGCTGGCTTCTCTTGTGCAAGTTCCTCCTTGTGGCTTTGGGGTTGGGCAGCCGAAATGCGCAGAAGTCGTGAAGACTTTTGTCCTGGTTGGCAAACGCAGGGTGGTTCAGTCGTTTTGGTGACAACCGACAGAGAACACACTCAGAGTGACTCAGGCAGAAACAGAAACTCTGGCTCTCCTGCTTGACGGGCGGGGGCTTCGGGGTCCAGAGGTCCCTCTCCCAGCTGCCGCTTTGCCCACCCTGCCCGGCCCTGGTGCAGGGCCACTACCTTGATGGTGTGGGTTGGCCCGCAGCCGGGCTCTCCCGGGAGGGCCGGTGTGGGGGGCAGGACAGGGGCAGTGGTGATGGAGTTTGCCGGCCCCTGGGCTTTCCTGGGGGGCACCTGTCAGAGGCCAGGAACGGTCCCTGTTCCTCGGTGTGCACTCAGGGCCAGACGGGTACCCCGCAGACGCGTGTTGAGTGAGTTTGGAAGACGCTGAGAACAGTCTCTTCAGTGGAGCTGACTTTCCTCTCTTCTGCACAGTCGATGGGGCTGGGGGGTGGGCAGGGGGATAGAGGCCCTCTCCGAGTGCCCGGGCACTGGCTGTGTCTTGGTTCCTTATCTGTACGGCTGCGGGCGGCAGGGGGAGGGGGGGATGTGAGGTCGGGCTAAACAGAAGTGGCTCCCGTGTGAGTGTGGTAGGCCTGTAGGCAGGGACCCCAGCGTGAACCACCGGAGCCACTGAGCGGACCGTGCATGTTCTTCCACGCATGTTGATGCAAGTCAGAGCCCGGGGTGAGCCCTCACAGCCGGGATCGGCAGCTCTTGCTCAGAAGTCTCCAAGTTCTAGGGGAAGGAAAGGCGGGGCCTGGGAAGGGAAGTGAGTCCTGCGACCTGGGCGGAGGCAGCCATGCCCTCCACCCGCTCTGTGGGCTGCTGGGCCCGGCTCTGACCGCGCTCTCGGCCCCTCCTGCACCGGACTGGGGCACGCGGGCCCTGTCCCTGAGTGTGCAGCTTTGCGCAGGGCCCCGCAGACGCCCGTCGCTGGGGGACGTCATCCCTTTGCCGCCCCCCGGCCTTAGCCTCCATCCTCCCCGGGGCCATGCCTCCCTTGGGGGCTTATTCTGTGCCAGCGCCTGTGGGCACCCAACAGAACAGCCCTTTCAGGGACTTCAGAATAACCCCCCCGCCCCCGGGGGAATCTAGAGCTGGAAGGCCAAAGGGCCCTCCTGCCGGCAGAGGCTGACTCGGGAGAGCGGGACCTGCAGGGGCCTGCACTTTGCTGACGGCTGTGCCAGGACGTTGCGCAGGCTGCAGGCCTAGTATCTCGGGCTTAGCTGGGCAGGTCCGTGGGCTCTCATGTGCTCAGCACACTGTCCAGCCGCATACAGTCCACTTCAGGCCATGTCCGTCGGCCCAAGAAGCCCCATGCCCCTTGGCAGGCACCCGCCTCCCTTCCCCAGCTCCCACGACCCACCTCCCAGCCCCCAGGACCTGCCTGTTCTGGCCCTTCACGGAAATAGACCCTCACAGTGCGCAGGCCTCACGTCTGGCCCTGTTCCCCAGCATCCTGATTCCCGGCCAAGCCGTGCCTGTGCGGCTTTCCAGGGCATCACCAGTGACCACAGACAGGAATCTCTCCCGCCCCAGTTCTGCGGGCCAGAGTGTGACATCAGGGCAGCAGCAGGGCAGGCCCCTGAGGCTCCGGAGGCTACCTTCCTGCTGCAGCCAGCTCTGGCACCTCCTGGTGGTCCCCGCGCTGCGTCCCCAGCCCCTGCCCCCCTGCCGCTCCCCTGTGCCTGTGTCCCGCCTCTCCCTGTTCTTCTCCACTGGACTTGGGGCCTGTCTCAGTCCTGCTAGTCTTCATCCAAGCCAATTACATCAGCAGTTTCCTTTTCTTTTTTTAAAGTAGGCTCCACTAGCAGGGAGCCCAGTGCGGGGCTTGAACTCTCGAGACTGAGATCTGAGCTGAGATCGAGTCAGACACTTAACTGTCTGAGCCGCCCAGGCGCCCCTGCACCTGTGTTTCCGCATACAAGGCCGTGCACAGGTTCTGAGTGGGCGTGACTTTCAGCCCCATACCTCGTGGCTGGACCACGAGCCGTATGTCCACGGGCGGCTGTTGGATGCCTGGTGCGTTTGCACTGGGCTGCCTTCAGTCCTGCCTCTGTGGAGCTCTGGGGTTTGTGGAGTTGTGTCTGGTGCTCGTGGCTAGAGCTGGGAGTGGAACGGCGAGTCAGGTGACCGCGCTGTGTTTCGCTGGGTTAGGGAGCCTCGCCGCTTGTTTTCAAATCTCAGTTTGCACGACAGACGTCGGAGGCCTTGCTCCTCCGTGTGGTGCGTAGGTGTGTATCCTGAGCTGGAGGTGCTGGCGTCAGAGGCCGGGGAGCAGTGAGCACCTGGGTGTCTCCGCTAAGCTGGCGCTCACAGCAAAGCCACTGACAGTGCTCCACGGGCTCGCGCTGGGCACTGGGCTATGGTGGGAGCTCCGTGGCCCGTGAGGCACCAGGCGGGCAACTCCTGGCTTATCTCTCACGTCTCCCCCAAGACGGAAGGCGGTTTGTTCCATCTCTCCACGGTGTTTTCTGCAGATGGGGTGGGGCGACCTGGGAGTATATGGAGAACCTTCCAGAGAGACCCCGAATTTGGACCGGATGGCTGCAGAAGGGGTGCTTTTCCCAAACTTCTACTCAGCCAACCCGCTGTGCTCGCCATGTAAGTTGGGGCTGGCCCGTGGGCGCAGGGAGTGGGAACCGAGACTCAGGCTCCCCCTGGCTTCCTTCCAGGCAGCGTGCCGGAAAGGCTGCAGGCGGGTGCGGCGGCCCTAGCCCTTCCCCTCGGCCCCCAGCACTTTGGGCAGCTGGACTCCACGCTGTCGCAGGCTGCCAAGGGCACGGAGCATGTAAGGGATTTGGAGGCAGAGGTCGCTGCCTGTGGCGCCTGCTCTTCTCTCTGCGGTGGAGTGGTTGTGGGTGGTTCGGGACAAGCGCCGCCTCCTCCCAGGACAAGCCTTCGTGCTGGGGAGACTCCTCACGTGCTCCCCGAGGAGGAGCAGGAGGGCCGGTGTTGGGGGCGCACGGGAGCTGCTGTGCCGGGCGCTCTGCCCACCAGGCTCGCTCCGGGACGCCTTCAGGAGTAGGAGCGTCGCGAGCTGGCCGTGGCCTGGTGTGGGACAGCATGCTCACAACGTGTCTGTTTCCTCCACATAGCACGGGCAGCTCTGCTCACCGGACGCCTGCCCATCCGCAACGGCTTCTACACCACCAACGGGCATGCCAGAAACGGTACGCGGTACCACGGGCAGCGCCTGCAGCACGGGAGGAGAGGGCCTGGGCGGGGCGGGTATCTGCCACCGTCTCACGTGTCACCTGGCTTCCGCGGGCCGGCTCCGTGAGCGCCAGCTCCTCACCCGGGCCCAGAGGCTCTGTGTGGTGCAGCCCGGCTTTCAGAGCTGGCCGCCGCCAAGGACAGCGCGTTGTCCATCAGTGGAGAGGAAGGCGGGCTTAGTGCTGGTCCCCTCGGGACTCGGTAGAGAGTCCGGTCTTCTTTCTGGCCACTGCTTTGCCCCAAGGACAGCCTGGGCAGACACCGCTCGCTGCTCCTTCCCTGCTACCTTCCTGCCCCCGGGGCTCCCCAGCACCCGCGGCTCGGAGCGGGCACGTGCCGGCCGGTGGTGCTCCCGAGCAGAAAGGGGGAGCCCGTTCCGCGTGCGCATGCGCGGCATTGCTCTTCCAGCCTACACGCCGCAGGAGATAGTGGGCGGCATCCCGGCCGAGGAGCACCTCCTGCCCGAGCTGCTGAAGGGGGCGGGCTACGCCAGCAAGATCGTGGGCAAGTGGTGAGTCCTGCCGCTCCTGTGGGGTGTGCGCAGCTGGTCGGAGCGCGGGGCGCTCTCTGGGGGTATGCGGAGGGGCAGCCGGGAGGCAAAGGACGGTCCCTCGGTGGGGCACCGTCAAGACCCCGCGGTTGTGATAGCAGAGGCCCCCGTGGTGCGCGTGCATGCTGCACCTGCTGCTGGGAGCAGGTTCCATGGGGATCCCCAGGTGTGCGGTCCTAGAGGGCAGAGGTGAAGGTCCCGGGCTCTCTCTTCCCTTTCCTGAGCTGTGGGGCTCTTGGGAGGGAGCCAGCCCGCCGTCCCCGAGGAGCCTTTCCCCATGTCCAGCCGTCCTTGCCCTGGCCTTCACGGCACCGTAGCTCTCTGCTGTTAGCCCCTGCCACTTGCGCTCCCTTCCCGAGGGTGGGTGCCTCGCTCACAGCACAGTGGTCACAGCAGTGGGAGATCCTTGGAAACTAATCTCAGAGAATTCTGCTGGTCCAGACACTGCCTAACGAGTGCTTTCTCGCTCCTGAGCGTCGTTGGGAGCCGTCCTGCCGAGCAGTGCTCAGAGGAGGTGGTGCTGGAGCAAGGCTGAGGGGTGCTCGTTACTGGCACAGTCCTGGGCAGTGCCCGGAAAGCCGGGGAAGACTGCCAGGGCCGTGTCTGTGGGGGGCCCTCAGAAGGCAGGAGCCCTGTGCTCCCCAGCCCAGTAGCTCTGCCCTGGGCCGGCAGGCTTCCTGGGTGGGGGCTTCCCAGTCTCAGCGGGGTCCCATCACAGGGCTGTGGACTACCCTGACCTCCTCCTCCTAGCCCAGCAGCACAGAGCCAGACTGCCTTGGCTTGAGCAAGTTTGGGAGGTTGGTGGAGGCTGGATTCGCGTGAAAGCTCACTCCAGCCACCCCGGTCCTGGAGCACCAGCCCACTCCAGCTCACCGCCAGGCGGCACTGGCCCCGCTGCTGTTTGGAGTTGACAGTTTAGCAAAAGCAGCTGTTCGTGTAAAGCGGAGGGCACCTGAGCTGCCAGATGTGGGCGTGCAGCAACGTCGTCCCTGCCAGCGTGTCCCCCTCCCAGCCGGGGTTGCCGGGCCACGTGGAGGCGTGACCGTGCCAAAGCAGCGGGCCCGGCCGACCCGGGACACAGGGAGTGCAGAGTGCAGAGCAGCAGCTCGGTCTCTGCGGAGACAGGAGTCCCCACAGCGCCGATGCCCCTGCCCCCGGGAGAGGGGCTTGCAGAGGCCAGGGTTGTGCGCTGGCCGCATGGCTGTCGGGAGGCAGAACATTTGAGAACCAGCCATGGGAGCTGAGGCCCTGACAGACACACTTACTGGCACCTTTTTAGACCCCGTCGCTGGGCACCTCGGTTCTGGCCCCGTGGGGTCCACCTGCCCCCGCTCTGCCATGCCACACCCGCCTTGACTGAGTGGCCAGCGCCCGGGCATCCGCACAAGGCACCGGAGCACCTCTGAGCGGGCAGGTGGGCCTCCTGGCCACCTGCTCCAAGGTCTCCATGGGGCAGCAGAGCAGGGACTCTGCTTTCCAGCTTGTGTGGCCACAAGAGGCCCATGGGAGCCCACTGCCCCCGTACAGCCGCTGTGCTCCCCAGAGCCCGTGGCTGGAGTGGAAAACCCCATGCGCCTGCTCCGTGCATTCTCAGGAGCAGAGGGGGCTGGGCTCAGGGGCTGCCGGCCCCTCCCTCGGGCCTCTCCTGTTGGCAGAACTGACAAAGGGGGGTTGCGATGCCCGCAGCACAGAGAGCCTGGGCTGGGGAGCAGCTTGGTCCTTGTCACCCCGCGGGCATGCCCATCCCGTGCAGGGCTGGGGCGCTGGGTCAGTGTGCAGCCTGGGCAGGTCCTGGTGCGTCCCAGCGAGCGATGAGGCCAGGCCGGGGTGGTCAGCTCCCCCAGGGCCCCCCAGCCGTCTCTTGGGGTGGGATTATCCATATCTGGGAGAAGAGACTCTTGAAGGCCTTATCCTGAGGGGCTGGTCGCTACCTCACCGGGGTACTGCCTTCCTCACAATCCCGCAGAAGTTTGAACCTACAGAACCGTCCCCAAAAATGAAAAGAGGAAGCAAGCAGAGCGTGGAGGCAGGGCTGTGTGTTCGGGGTTCTGGGTGGTTTCCGGCCGGGGTGAGATAGCTCACCATGTGTCTTCCCAGAGCCCTCCCAGAGTTCCAGAGGGGTGCTGGAGCACCCCTCTGTGCCCAGCCCCCCGCTGTGGCCACGGCCCTCGGCTGTCGACCAGGCTGGGCGGGGTCCTGGGGCTCGGCACACGTAGAGCTCGGGGGGGACGCTTGCGCCCTGAAATGGTCTGTGAAGGCGAGGAGTTGTCCACGCTCAGGACTTTGGGGGACCCCTGAGTCGGGGTCCCTGAAGTGTCCTGGATTCCTATTTCTAGGCATCTGGGCCACAGGCCTCAGTTCCACCCCCTGGAGCGTGGATTCGACGAGTGGTTTGGATCCCCCAACTGTCACTTTGGACCTTATGACAACAGGGCCCGGCCCAACATCCCTGTGTACAGGGACTGGGAGATGGTCGGCAGGTAATGGGTCCCTTCCCTCCCCACCCTCTGGGGCTGCCCCAGGAGCAGGCCAGGCGTTCTGGAGCCCCCTGCTCCCAGCGCCGGCGTCCCAGTGCCAGCGTCCCAGCGCTCGACCCTGTCAGCTGGCCGTTCTGCCCAGGGCTTGGAGGCCCTCGGCTTGGAGCTGTTGCTTGAGCCCCACCTGCAGGGCTTTTCACCTGGAGAGGTCAGGAATACGATGAGAACCAAAGACCCTGCCCCGAACAAGGCATGTTCACACAGCACCGCGTTCAGCTTCTGAGGTTTGGTTCCTGAAGCCGTTGAGTGGCCCTGGGCTCCGGCTCCGAGGCCGTTCGCCTGCGCCAGGCTGGCCTGTGGGCCGCGTGCTGGGAGCCCACGGCGCTGCTCCCTTCCTCGGAGCCTGCCTGCAGCGCTCTGCTGTCCGAGCCAAGTGGCTCCCCGAGCGCCCGTCTGGTCGCGGGCTGCCTTCGTGGAGCCTGCGGTGTGGCCCTGCCGGGGTCGGGCCCTCGTCTGTCTCCAGCTTCGTTTGGCTTGATTTTCCCCCTTAACTGCTTTTTGTGGTGTTTCACATTTTTGGTGGAAGTTCTTGATGTGTATCACGGGCTAGAAAGGTCAGGCCCTTGTGTTCCCACGACAGCCTCATTGCAGGAGAAGGCGCCCCCCTGGCAGTGTGGTTCGGGATCCTGGCCGGCTCGTGGCGCCCCACAGACACAGCCGGCTTAGAGCGCCTGCGCCTCCCTGTGGCCTCACTCACGGCTCCTCCCCGAGCGGGGGCTGCCCCACGGCCTTGTCCTCGGCCGGCCCGGGGCGCACAGTCCACGCTCCCGTCTTCCCCGTGAACAAGGCCCATAACTGCCTAGGAAATCAGGGAAGAGGAGGCTTGCTCGGCCTTCTGGGGTCTGATTGTTGTGTGGGCCTGCGTTATTTTCAGATACTATGAGGAATTTCCAATCGATCTGAAGACTGGGGAGGCCAACCTGACGCAGCTGTACTTGGAGGTAACGGAAGCCGGGCTGGGCAGGCCCCGCGTGGGGAGGCTGGCCTCCGGGCAGACGGCGAAGGCGGTGTCTTCCCCTCAGGAAGCGCGGGACTTCGTGAAGAGGCAGCACGCGGCTCAGCGCCCCTTCTTCCTCTACTGGGCTGTCGACGCCACCCACGCACCGGTGTATGCGTCTCGGCCCTTCCTGGGCACCAGCCTGCGAGGGCGGTGAGTCCTGGGTCGTACAGACACGGACCCCTGCCTGGAGAGTCTGCTGTGCTTGATCGCCTCCCGGGACGGCAGCACCCGTGCTTCCCCGCAGTGGCCATCGGCCAGGCCTCCGTGGAGGACGGTCCATCCCGTCCGGGATTAGCTCTGGGATCGGGGCTTTTCCTGCCGCTCTCCTCTGAGGCCAGCCAGTCTGTCTGTCCGTTCCTGAAGTCGGGACTTCACCGCCCGCTGACGCCCTTCCTCCCTTAGGTACGGGGACGCTGTCCGGGAGCTGGACGACAGTGTGGGGAAAATCCTGAGCCTTCTTCGGGACCTGAGCATCGCAGAGAACACATTCGTTTTCTTCACCTCTGACAACGGCGCTGCCCTCATTTCTGCTCCTAAACAAGGCCAGTGTTCCGAGCACCCTCGCGTCCCCAGACGGGGCTCCCCTTGGCACACTGGGGTCTCTGAGCCTCCATCAGGGCTGCTCAGCCCTCCTCGGGACCCCGTCCAGTGGGGAGACGCCCACTCCCTTCCTGGGGGCCTTCGTCCAGTGGGGACAGACTGTCACACAGGAGTCTGGCGGGGGCCACCCACCGACACCCACGTTTCATGGGCACTCTGTGTTCCTGAAAGACTAGGGTGTCTCCAGGCCTCCTGGGAGGTGGTGTCTCGGAGGGCGGGGAGCCAGCCCCTACCCCAGAGTGCGGCCATGACCCCCGGCCTCAGCACCCTCGCAGGCAGTTACACCTCGGTGAGCGAGGGGGTTCCTCCTGGTGTCCTCTGTGTGTGTGTGTGTGTGTGTGTGTGTGTGTGTGTGTGTGTGTGTCGCCGTCATGGTGGCACGTCTCTTTGTGCCATTTTCCTTTAAGGTGCTGAGGTCTTAGCAGGGCCCCGAGTCACTCAGAGGGCTCTGGAAGGAAGGCCGTGGGGAGCAGGAAACCCCAGGGGGACAGGCCTGGGTAGGAAGGTGCTGGGGGACCCTGTGGTCAGGGGGGGCTCCTGCGGCTGGTGGTGTGGGGTGCAGATGGGCTCAGGCTGAGAAGGAATCCCTCAGGCAACAGAGCAGCAGTTCAGTCTGGGTCTGGCTGGGCTGGGACCCCAAGGGGCCATCCACGGCCCATGGAGGGACCTCGTCCTCACGCAGGTTATCCCTGTACCACGCTGGTGGTCCCAGAGGGGAGGGTGGGACCTTCTGTCTCCCTCCCAGCAAAGGCCTAGGGCCCAGCTGGATGCCGCTGTCCCTGCTGTGCCTCCCAGCTTGGCGCCCTGAGAGCCCCCCGATGGGCAGCCCTTGCTGGGACCACCAGCAGCTCCCATCTTCATAATCTGAAGTACGGAATGGTTCACATGCACGAAATCCACACACTTAGTTGTAAGAATATAAATCCGTATACTCATCTCACAGTCTGCAACACAGAAGTAGACAAGCAGTGGACCCGCGTTAACATCTCTGAGCCCCGAGAAGCCCCCAGAAGGAGCCGCATACGTCCTCCTTGCTGTTCCCTGTGATCCCCTCACGTGTGCGTTCGTCTGCCTGTGCTCGCTTGTTGCCCTGACGCGTCCTTCCTTGCTCTTCCCTCGGGCTGTGCCTGCACGAACATGGGGGAGCGGGGTGCAGGTCCCGTGGAGGAGCCAGAGCACCCCCCTCTCCCATTTCTCATGGGGCCAGGCTTGTGGGAGCCCCGGGCAGCTGGCACTGGTGGCAGTGACCACCGTTTGTCCTGGGCTCTGGGAGCAAGCCAGCCTGGCCGGGGCCATCTGCCCTCGACACTTCCCACTCGTGTGGCTCAGAGTGGCACTTCTCAGAAACAGAACCTGCCCCATCCCCAACGGAACACCCTGCCGGGGACCCAGGGGGTGACGCATTTTAATTAGACTCCCCACCCTGCCCCAACACGGGACGCTCAAGGACAGGAATGTCTTAAGTCATGTGGTCCCTGCAGGCAGCCATGAACCCCACTGAGTTGCTTCCCAGGAACCCGTGTCACGGCTCCGCCTAACAGCAGTGGCCACGTTTCTCCGTTTCTCAACACTCAGCACTGCCTTAGGGACACAGCGTTACTGTCTAGCCATCTCCAGGCACCTGACCTTGAACTTGAGGCCTGAACTCTGTGGCTGGTCCTTTCAGCAGCATCACCCTAAGGGGCCAGCAGGTGGACACCACCCTGGGGACTCGGGGTAGGTGTCTGATGTGCGATGACTCTGTCTCCCCAGGTGGTAGCAACGGCCCCTTTCTGTGTGGGAAGCAGACCACGTTTGAAGGTGGGATGCGGGAGCCTGCGATCGCATGGTGGCCCGGGCAAATCCCCGCAGGCCAGGTGAGTCGTGCTGGCCGCTCGCGGAGGTCAGACTGCCAGCTCCTCCAATCCAGGAGGCAAGCCAGGCACCGGGACGTCAGGGGCAGTGTTAGCAGCTGCCGTCAGGTGACGAGGCTGCCTTGTCAGTGAACATGGTGGTCCTGAGTTCAACTAAGTTAAGCAGGTTTCTTTCTTGCGGGACTTGTCAGAGCCTTAGTGTGCTAATGGACATCACGAACCTGGAAGGCACAGGGCATGCTGAGTTTCTAAAAGGTTGCTTGGCCACAAAGTGTGTATCCCCGGCCACTGGTCTCGTAGGCACACTCAAAGATAGCTGCCCTTTCCTGCTCCTCGAAGCCCCCTGCTCTGTCCCTCCTTCCACCAAGAGCTCACACTAGGGTCTTCTTTCATTCGGCGGCTCAGTGCAGACTCCTGATATATACGGGTTGTCAGGGCTAATGTTTGGAAGTACACCTCTCGCAGTCTCTGAACTGTTCTCTCTCCCCTTCCAGTGCGCTCCAGAGAGCACTGGTAGCAGGGCGGCCCTCATGGCAACACCACAAGGGACGTTGGTTCCCCTGTGGTTTCTGTCACAACTGCCACGCTCCGTGCCTTCTACAACACTCTTCTCCGCTCAGGCTGGAGATCGGGAGACAGGCTGGGCCTCTAGAGCTAGGCTCACGGCATCACGGGGCTGGTTCCTTATGGAGGTTCTGGGGCCAGGATCAGTTTCCTCGTCTTTCCCAGCTCCTCAAGGCACTCACAGCCGCTCCCTCCATCATCTCGGCCTGCAACGGCCAGTCAAAGTGTCACCTCATCCCTCTGACTCTGGCCCCCGGCCACTGCCCACGGCCGGGGCCCCGCACCAACCCTCGTCCCTCTGACTCAGCCCCCCAGCCACTGTCCACTGTCGGGGCCTCACGCCAACCCTCATTCCTCTGACTCAGCCCCCTGGCCACTGCCCACTGTCGGGACCTCATGCTGACCCTCATTCCTCTGACTCAGCCCCCTGGCCACTGCCCACTGTCGGGACCTCACGCTGACCCTCATTCCTCTGACTCAGCCCCCTGGCCACTGCCCACTGTTGGGACCTCAGGCCAACCCTTGTCCCTCTGACTCCAGCCCCCTGCCTGCTACCCACAAACAGGACCCCGCACCAACCCTCATCCCTCTAACTCTGGCCCCCTGGCCACTGTCCATGGCCGGGACCCTGCGCCGACCCTCGTCCCTCTGACTCCAGTCCCGTGGCCACTTCCAGGGATCCAGGATCAACTCCCGTTTTAAGGTCGGCTGCTTGGCAGCCTTGATTCCCTCTTTGCCATGTAAGGAAATGTGCACATGGTCTGGGGGTTGGGACGTGGACCTCGGTGAGGGTGGGTGCTATTCTGTCCCCATCATTATCTTCCCCCTCACCACCACCATCACCATCATCACCACTCCCATGTCACGTGTTAGCAACTGTGGCCCAAGGAGGAAGTCCCTGTCAGGACTGCCAGCTGTCAGGTGGCAGAGCTGGAAGCAGACCCCAGGCATGGGGCACGGTGCCCACCCTCCTTCCCTGGCTCCCCCACAGCTTCTCCCTCGGGGACCATCTCCTCTCTTCCAAGGGAAGGCTCCGGCCGTTGGGACCCTCCTCCTCCACCCCTCACCTGCCTGGCTCCTCAGCCCTTGGCCCTGCTCCCTGGAGGCGAGAACGTTCCTAACAGCCCCGCTGTGTCCCACGGCACACACTGAAGTGGAGCCTGACAGGTCGTGAGGCCTGCGCCCAGTGATGACCACGGGAGGACTTTAGTAAGCGCTCTGTCGTTTGTCCCGTTTCAGACACTCAGGCCCCCTCCTGCCTGGCAGGGGGACTGTTCCAGAGTCAGGTCTTGGGAGTGGCCGTGGCACCAGCGGGGACTCCCGTGCCCACAGCACGCCGCTTGCTTTTCCTTGAAGACCTGGTGCATGTTGAGAGTCTGTCCTTCCGGAAGTGTTGTGCCCTCAGCTGTTCTGTGCTGACAAGGAGGACGTCGGCTCTCCCGTCCTGCCGCACCGCCACCCACACGGCATCTCTCCTCCCCGTTTATTTTTCCTAGGCAGTTAAAATATTTGGATTTCTTGGTTTTTGGGGGGTTTTGGGGGGTTTTTTTTGATCCCAAAGAAGTGGCAGGGGAGAGAAGCCGTGACAGTGACATAATGCCATTGGTCCCCTCCTACCTTTGCAAACCACGTGGAAGGTTTCAATCAAACGCCAGCTCCCCATTCCCCGCACCGGGCTGCAGAACCTGCGATGCGGGCGGCCGTGGCCTGTGTGCTCCGTGTCCACATGGAGCTCCTCCTGGTGGGGGAGTGTCCCGTGATCCCAGGGCGGCGGGGAGGGGCCCCTGGGGACCAGGAAGAGCGGCCGGAGGACCCAGCGAGCAGCGTGCGCACGGGAGGCCCACCTCGCCCAGCCGATCAGCAGACTCACCGGGCCTCTCCGCAGGCCCGGCCCTCAGCCCCAGCTCCAGGCCGCTGACGCCATGTGGTGGGGTGAAGGAACCCGGGGGCTCCAGGTGACGCAGAGCCGCGTCCGGGGAGCACATGTGGAACCGCAGAGATCAGCACACGGCCTTCAGCCAAGAGTGCTCCTCCCAGACCCGTCTTGTTGGGTGCCTTGAGCTGGACCATCCCGTGTGGACCAGGGTGGTCTCTGGGCCCTCCCGTCGGCCCCCGCCAGCTGCCCCTCCTCCGTGCTGCCCCGGGCCTCACGTCCGCCTGTGCGCTTCCCTCGTCTGGCAAGTTCACAGTGGTTCAGTGGTGACAGACAGGCTCAGAGGGGGCCGGCCTCCCCGGGCTGGACCCCACTGGCGTCTCCCTGTGCCCTCTTCTCCCCTCTCCTTCCGATTGGTAGTCATCGCAGAAACGAGGGCTTGGGAATTGGGGATGGGACAGTTTGAATCCCCGCTCAGCCCTAGCCTCCCAAAGCCACTCTCTGAAGGAGGGGCTCGCGCCTCCCTCGCGGGGTCCTGAGGCACGAGAGTTCATGCGGCAGCTCACACGTGCCAGCCGGACCCTCAAGAATGAGCGGGGCTCCAGGTCAGCAGGGGGGACGCTGCAAAGGCCCAGAGGACGGGGCCGGGCCGTGTACACCCGCACGTGGACGTCAGGCAGAGGAGGCCTCTGTCCCGGAGTGCCCCTTGCAGGGCAGGGGCAGGGCATGGTGAGTGCGCCTCCGTCCTGTCGTTTCAGGTGAGCCACCAGCTGGGCAGCGTCATGGACCTCTTCACCACCAGCCTGTCTCTCGCGGGCCTGGCGCCGCCTCGCGACAGGGTGATCGACGGCTTGGACCTGCTGCCCGCCATGCTGCGGGGCCGGCGGACAGACAGGTGCGCTCCCGCCGGGGGCCGCCCCCCGCACCCGGTGGTGGGGCCGGGCCTGGCCGACAAGGCCGTTTCCTCGCCCCGCTGGCTCGGGGCACGGGGAGGGCCTGAGGAGGCAAGAGCCGTGGAGCTCGAGACCACTGCCGGCACCTGGGGTGTCGGGGCCCGTCCGGGGAGGACAGACTGTTCTGCCCGAGTCTCCGGCCGCCCAGGCCCCTGCAGCCCAGCCCTGGCTTGGGATCCACTGGTTCTGGATCCTTTGTGTCCAGGCTCAGCTTCTCCCTGGCTTGAGACCAGCTGCTTTTTTGCTCAAACAAAATCGGCTGCTCAAGGGACACGAATTCTGAAATGCTAAGTCGTGTAGCAGGGAAGGCAGCCGCCGCCCCCCTCGCAGCTGCTCGGGGCCTTGGCTGTAGGGCGGGAGTGACCGCGTGGTTAGGTGTTTTCACCCGTGCTTGTCTTCTTTTTTTTTTTTTTTTTTTTTTAAGATTTTATTTATTTGACAGACACAGCGAGAGAGGGAACACAAGCAGGGGGAGTGGGAGAGGGAGAAGCAGGCCTCCCTCCGAGCAGGGAGCCCGATGCGTGGCTCGATCCCAGGACCCCGGGATCATGACCTGAGCCGAAGGCAGACACTTAGCGACTGAGCCCCCCGGGGACCCCCTCTTCTGTCTTGAGCCCTGGAGAAGAGCTGGCTTACTGGCAGGGAAGGAGTGCAGTAGGGGTGGTGGTCTCAGCAGGCTGCCTGCCCCGAGATGAGTGCCAGAGCCGCTCTGCCCGCCGCCAGCTTCACCCCCAGGGCCGAGAACTAAGGGGACCAACCATGGGGCTCACCCCCCCGCAGCCTAGTGCACCTGTTCACCGTCGTGCCCAGCGGGAGCCCAGCACGGTCGTTTCTGTAACATTTTGGCATAACTGTGGGCCCACAAGGTTCTCACGTCTTGTGACTCTTACGCTCCCTCCCCAACAGGCCGATATTCTATTACCGTGGCAACACGCTGATGGCGGTCACCCTCGGCCAGTACAAGGCCCACTTCTGGACCTGGACCAATTCTTGGGAGGAGTTCAGACAGGTAAGGGGGCTTGGGGCGCCACGGACTCTACACCCCCCTACCCCAGCCTCAGGAGGACACCTCTGGACAGAGCAGGCCAGCAGGCGGCCAGGACCAGAGGCCCCCGTGGAGGGCTGGTGGTCACACTGCTCTCATGTTGGCCACCTCGTGGGCGTCCACGCTCACTGTGGCAGCAGCCCCCGAGCTCTTCCAGAACGGTCTCGGCAAAGGGCACGGCAGAGCCCTGTCCCCTGGGCTGCACTCCCAGCACCCCAGGCCCGCTTCAGCCCTCCCAGCTTGCACCCAGGGTCCCCGCAGCTGAGCCCACCCGCCCTGCAGGTACGAGCCTAGCCATGCTCAGCACCCGACCCCATCTCCTGTCAGGCAGGGCTGCCCGGGGTTTGCCCTTTAGGTGCTCAGAGGCTAAGAGGTTGTAGGAGCACCCAAAAACCCAGAGCCTGGCTGTGTGGGCTTGGGGAAGCAGTTGCCCTCATATCCCCCCGGGGCCTTCTGCGCCCCGCTGCCAGCTGCTCGAGAGTCCAGGTGGCACAGGAGCAGCTGGGGTCCCGGAAGCCACCCCTCAGGCCTCCGTGTGGCTCCCCGGTCCTGCAGGCTCTTGGGGCCTCTCGGGGCAGGGTACCGCTAGCCCCGGCCCGAATGAGACACGTCCCAGCTTCCCCCCGGGCCGGAACCCAGAAGAGCTGGGAGATCTTCCTTTAGAAAGGCTGTTGGGACAGTGCAGAAGGGTCTGCGGGTGGAGCGGCTCCCTGTGTGACCTGTCCGGACCATGTGTACCGTGGGGCCGGGAAGGGTCGGGAGAGACCACTCTGCTGCGCGGGTCCCGCCCTCCTCCCCCTGACGCACGGCTCCGGCTCCCAAGGGGCTGTTGGCTTGGCACCCCTTCTGAGTTCCCAGGAGACAGAGCACGTGCTGCTTTTCTCCTCTGTCTGCACAGCCAGGCCCGGCCAGGCTCCCACCCTGACGGAGGGGCCTGGGGGTGCGTCTCAGCGGGCGTGGTCCCTGGCTTGGGGATCACCTGCGTGGACCTTGCTAGCTTCCCAGCTATACCCTTGTTCCTGGGGCCCAGCCACGTCCCAGGTCAGGCTTCTCGGTTCCCCGACGGCTAGCTGAGCAGGGAGGGCCGAGGCAGAGGGAGGGACCAGCCCCGTGCCAGCCCAGGGCACAGCAGGAGTGGGGTACACGTGTGCACATGACCTGCACCTGCGGACCACTCCCACACTTAGCCGAAGTGCACGGCTCCAGGGCCAGTGCTGCGGAGGGACAGGTGCGCCCCACTGCCCGTGCCCTGCTCTGCACAGCCCTGGGCTCCGAGGGGGAGGGGGCCGCGTGGGGCTGGCTCAGCTGTGATGCCCCACGGGCGCGGCCTCCTTCATGGGGCAGTCGTCATGGGGAGATCCTGTGTTCGCAGGCAGGGTCTTGATGAAATAGCATATTTGATTTGCATCCAGATGAGGACTTGTGTGCTCTGTCTAGACCGTTAGCAGCCAGCATTTCCGTGCTGGAGCCCTCCCACTACCCACTCCGTGTGTGCTCTCCTGCACTTGTCCCAGAAGGTCAAGGCTCCCCCGCCACTTTGGAACCACACGGGCGTCCCATCACTGGCTGTCCTCTCCGTTTTCCATTCTCCTTGTTTTCCAGCCCCGGATTCAAGAATCAGCTCAGTGCAGATAAATGGAATTTCACGGGTCCCTAACCTCCCTGCTTTATTGAAAAGCAGAATAGTAGCTTCTCCACTGACAGCTGTCCGTGACAGACATGGGGGTCGGACACGGGGTGAGGGGGGCCGCCCGTCGACTGCACTGGCCGCTGCAGAACCCCTTCCCCGACCCCCAGTTCTGGGTTCACATCCACAGGTGACGGCCGTCTCTCCAGACCCTCCCTGTGAGCCGTGTCCTGTGCTCACCAAAGGCTGGAGCCAAGCTGCTTGGGGGGCGCTGGGCTCACCAGGGCATCAGGGTTCCCTCGGGTACAGCTGGCTCTTCCGGTCCCCAAGTCAGGGAGTCCCACAGCCTGCAAGCCCTGTGGACAGAGCTCCAGGCCATGAGTGCAGCAGCTTCGGGAGGGAGCCCAGGGCCATCCCTGCACCTGCACGGGGCTCACACCACATGCTGACCTCAGAGGCTGAAGCTGCTCCCCCAAGAGGAGCCCTGAGGGCAGAGGCGGCCTGGGGAGTTGCAGAGCTGGGCCTGTCTGGGGGGCTGGGGCCACACACCTGAGCCCCGATGCACACAGTCTGCTCTCCTGTGTCCTTGAACATGTCGGTAGGAGTCCGTTCCAGGCCTGCTGTTCCCCGGTCGTCTGGGCCGCCGCCAAGGGCCTCTGTCTCTTCCTGGCTCCGAGGCGGCCCAGGAGCCTTCAGGAAGCGCTGAGCACCATGTCTTGGGGCGGCTTTGCTCTGGAAGTCAGTGACAGGCAAGCCACCAGACGGGCTGGATAGCACTCCTTTTAACTTTTTTTTTTCTTCTCTTTTGAGATTTTTTAACCAATCTCCACACCCTACGTGGGGCTCAAACAAGTCTGAGATCAAGAGTTAGATACTCTACCAACTGAGTCAGCCAGGTGCCCCTAAAATTTTTTAAAGAGATTCACTCCTAGGGCGCCTGGGTGGCTCAGTCGGTTAAGCGTCTGCCTTCGGCTCAGGTCAGCATCCTGGAGTTCCGGGATCGATCCCCACGTCGGCAGGGAGTTTGCTGCTTCTTCTGTTCCTCATTTCACTTGTGTTCTCTCTCATTCTCTGTCTCATATAAATAAATACCTAAAAAAAAGAGAGATTGACGTCCCTCCCCTAAAAAGGGCTATCAGCGAGGTACAAAACACACAGGCATGATGGCTTAGCGGCTCCGGGGCCTGGGACGTGGGAAAGACGCCATCCCACAGGAGGCCCGTCCTCGGTGGTGCTCAGCCCTGGAGCACGCTCGTGGCCCGTCCTGGCATGCAGCACGCGGGAACAAGATGGGCCGGCCCGCTTCAGGGAGCCCGCGGCCTTGCTGTCTGGGCTCTGGGGCGCGCGCTGATCCGCACGCGCTCTCACTGCCCTCCCGGTCTCTCGTTTCAGGGCATCGATTTCTGCCCTGGGCAGAACGTCTCAGGAGTCACCACCCACACACAGGAGGAGCACACAGAGCTGCCCCTGATCTTCCACCTGGGACGAGACCCAGGGGAGAGGTACCCCCTCAGGTGAGCCAGGCCGGGCCAAATGCAGGCGCCCGCTGCCGGGCTGGGTACTACCAAATAGATGCACATCTTGAGCTCCTGGAGACTCGGGGGCTCCTCTTGTCCCCAACAGGTGCTCCAGGCCTGCCCTCCGCGGCTGCCTCGGCAAACTGGCACGCGTGGCCTGCCCTCCTCGGATGTCCCCATCCTCCTGCCCTCTCTCTCTCCCCCATGGGTCCATGTGACCCAGTCATGTGACCCCCGCCCTGAGCTGCCTCCACCCATGGGGTGGACCAGCCCCTCTGTGCTCGCCAAGCAGCACCAGCCTGGAAAGATCCATCCCAGGGCTCCTCCCAGCGAGGCTCTGGGACGGGGCCTTGCAGAGCCATCCAGAGCACTTGAGACACCTCCCACGACCTTTGTCCAGCTTAGAGGTCTGGGACCGTGGGAGGGAGACAGATGTGCCCCACGCCTGCCTCCACCAGAACCTCACACGCGGTCTTATCGGCAGTGGGGACGTCCTAGGGGTTATTAAAGCGAGGGTTGAGAGGAGGTCATCCTGGATTAGGGCGGCCCTACCTCCAACAGGAGTACCTGTGGGAGACAGAAGAGGGTGAAACAGACACGGGAGAGGTCACGTGGAAACAGGCAGAGATGGAGGGACGTGATCATAGCCAGGGGACCCCTGGAGTCTCCCGAGGGAGTGCATTCCTGATGGGATCTCAGACTGAAGCCTCCAGAACACAGGCGGTTAGAGATTCTGGGGCCTAAGCCCCAGTCCGAGGCCACGTGTCTCGGAGGCTCCAGGCCACTCGCAGCTGGGAGCCCCTGTAGTTATCACCAGCCGCAGGTTTGGAGCCCAGGGCCAAGTGCAGGTGGGGTTGGGGATCGAGCTAAACCAAGGGGAAGCTGGGAGGAAGCAGTCTGAGCCCCACTCCGTCCCTGGAAGTAACTTCAGACCCAACACCCAGCGGGACCACAGGAATGGATGATGGCAGGCCCGGTTTCCGGAGGAGGCGCGGGCTGCATCTCTGCCCAGTAGGCCTCCCACAGCCTGACTGCCCCCAGGGTCACCCAGAAGTTATACGTGTCCCTGTCACACTTGTGCCGGTGCTCCAGACAAGGAGACTGAGACAGACCTTGCCAATGAGACTGCTGATCTGAGCTTAGGCGGGTCCTTCTCTGTGCATCTGGCCAGAGAATCGTGGAAAGACCTGATACAGGCCTTGAGACCTGCTTTGAAAAGCTTGCAGGCTGTGTGTGTGGTGAGCGCGGCCTGCAGGACGGGGTGGAGGGCCTGAGGAGCAGGCCTGACCCAGGCTTGCCAAGGCTGCAGACCCAGAGACCGTGGTTAGCAGGGCGGGACCTGCTGCTCCAGCCACACAAATCTGGGTCGGAGGGAACGGAAAAGCAGGAAGCACCAGGAGCATGCAGAGATCTGGGTCCGCCGGGGATGCCCATGAGCCTGTCAGTGCCCCCGCTAGTGCGGGCCAGGGCTCAGGCCCCACACACGCTGAGGCAGGGGTCGTGGCTGCCATCCCTGCAGCCTCATCCGTGGGGCAGGTCCTGAGGTGCACGCCTGCCCCTGGCCAGAGGGGTAGACACGGGGGCCGCGGGCTGGCGGCTCCTTCGGGGGTCCCTCACTGCCCAGGCCTCTACCCGGCCTACTGGGGTGGCCTACCCCACTGGCCTGCCTGGGCCTCCCTGCCTCAGTGACCTGGAGCTCTTGCCTCTAGCTTTGCTAGCACCGAGTACCTGCATGCCCTTCGCGGGGTCACCCTGGCTGTCCAGCAGCACCAGAAGACCTTGGTCCCTGGACAGCCCCAGCTCAACGTGTGCAACCAGGCCGTCATGGTAAGTGCTTGGTGTGCCCTAGGCTGCCGATGCTGGGAGGGTGTCCCTGGGGCCGTGGGACGTCTGCACCCCCACCCCCTACCCACACTGGACTGGGAGCTGTCTGGGGTTGCAGCGAGTCCTGGCAGCAGCGGTGACTGCTGGGCAGTGTAGCAGGACGCCGGCAGACTGGGGGCCTCCAGAGGCTTCCAGGCCTGTGGACAGGAGCCCCCTCCCTCCTGCTGCTCTGGTGCAGAGCTCGCAGGTGTGGCAGAGGGTCGTTTGGCTCCTGGGCAGGTGCAGGATAAGCCAGTCCCACGTGGGGTGTGGACAGGCTGGCTGATGGCCTGAAGGCCCCATCAGGGATAGACGTCCTGCAAGTCCTGTCGCTGGAACCGAAGGTGTCTGGCCCGCTGCTCCACAGACGTGGGTGATTCAGGTGTCCCAGTGTCCGCAGCTTTGGCCGCACCCCAAAACCCAGCGAGCACTGTCAGGATGCCGTGGCCCAGCTTCCCGGCCTGACGGCCCCTCTCCCCGAGCAGCCCGTTCCGCAGACCCGCACGGTGGTTTGGAGAACAGCCGGGCACCGTTGAAGCTACTGTGGAGACCAGCCTGCTCGGAGGGGCCGGTGCGGCGTGGGGGAGGCGGTGTGCTAGGACGACAGAGTCGGGCGTTACCGCATCTTCCGGGCACTGAACACGCTCCTAGGGCGGGCAGGGCTGCCTCGTTAGCCGGGGCCAGTGCGGGGGTGGCCCTGTCACTGCTGTCCACGCCTGGGGCTTCGTGTCCTGAAGCTCCCCACAGAAAGATGTTCAGAGCAGAAGCCCCCAGGGCCGCCTCCCTCCCTCAGAGGGGTGGTCTGCCTTCTGAACGCAGGGCAGTGGAGCAGGAAGGTCCCGGTCTCAGGACCACCGAGGTGCCTGGGGTCCCAGGAGTCTGAGAGCCCCCGCGTCCACTCCAAGCCCTGTCTTCAGTCTCTCTGGGGAAGCGAGCTGTCCTCGCCCCCGCATGCCCGCCGCCAGCGAGTGCGTGTGCTGCCCGCGCCCCTTCCCACTGCGGGGTGTAGCAGGGTGCGGGTGGAGGGATGCGGCCGGGGCATTGCCATAGCTGGCTGACCCCTGCACCCGCCCTCCTCAAATCCCGCAAGTGAACTGAAGGCAGGCCAGAGCAGTGTGGACAGGCCTCCAGAGTCACGGGTGCTGGCTCCCCAACGGCCCGGTCCGGCCAGCTGGGCCCACAGTCTGTTCTGCAGACACCCTGTCACTTCACTCTGCGTCCGAGGTTAAGAGCAGCTTCCTTCTGCAAAGCCTGGCCGGCCCCACCCTGCGTGGGCAGCCACAGGCCACGTGGTGCCGTCCAGGGCAGGAGAGAGCTTCAGCGGGGTTCTCACGGCCCTCACTGCTCGGCTTCAGGGACAGCCTGTGAGGCCCCCTCTGGGGGGAGTGCCCCGGGGGTGATTGGGAGTCTCCCTACCAAGGTGCAGAGACACCCCGTGGGCAGCGGGAGGCCATGCAAACAGGGGAGGCTCCCTCCTCCGGACCAGGAGGAATACGGGCACACGGAGCAAGAGTGGACACTGGGCCGAGGGGCCATCCATGCTCCAGGGAAGCAGGCCAGCTCTCCCCCCAGCTGACCATCAGAGAGCTTTCTCCCGAGTCAGTCCGTCTTAAAGTGCGGCTGTGGGCAGCGGCTACTCCTACCGTGAGGCCAAGGAGGAGATGGCGCGCGGCGGGCATCTGACCGCTACTGAGCCCGGACGTGCTTAGAGTAACTTCTTGTTCTGTCTTAATTCTCACTGCCAGAACTGGGCGCCCCCAGGCTGTGAAAAGTTAGGGAAGTGCCTGACGCCCCCGGAGTCCGTTCCAGAGAAGTGCTCATGGCCCCACTAGTGCCTGCGGCCAGAAGGGCTCTGGCCTCAGGACTCCCAAGCTGGAAGCGCTCCAGCCGCCCTCTGCTGCGCCCATACCAGACGGGCCTCATCTGCGGCCAGCAGCGGGACCTGCCCGGCTCCAGGCGCCCGAGACCCAGCCCTGGCATCTCTCAGCCCTCCTGGCCCAGCTGACCCTGCCACGAGGACCCACGTGCTACCAGCCCCAGAGCTGAATGCTGCCCTCCGACCCCTCTGCTGGCCTCCTTCAGGGCCCTGCCTCCACCCCGTGATCCAGAGGACGGGACTGTGACCGGAATCTCGCTGTCACAGTTGGCCACACTGGCACACTTGGGGCAGGCCTGGATTGGCCTCTGGGCCCTGTGCAGAGGGCCCCCCTGCACCCCACCAGGGCGGGGTTGTGAAGGCGGAGGGGGATCCTGACAACAGCCGAGGAAGGCCTCCCTGGTCCAGTGGGGACCTTGGAACACCCATCTTCCTTAGGGATCCTGACCCCAGTACCCTGTGGGGCGAGTCCCCTGGGCTCCTAGTGTCGCCTGGCGCTGGGAGCCTGGGCAAGCGGGTGTGGACTCCAGCCTTACAGCCCCTGCCCCGGAGGTGTAGCCACGTTCCCTAGAAGGGTTTTACGTGTCTGCAGTGATTGTGATGCCAAAGCTGCTCCGTTTTAAGACTTGGGAAATCATGGAGAAAAGCTTGAGGATAAAGGAACGGGCGTTTGGGGTGTTTTTGTAAGAGCTACACTTGCGGGGGTCGACGGGGCGGGGGGCGCACTGGCGTGGAATTCCCTCCGTGCTGCCCCCGGCGGCCGAGCCACCGCCCAGCTCCGCAGACAGGGCGGTGCTCTCCGGTGGCCGCGGCCCTCCTTCCTCCCAGACTCTTCCGGCCCGCCCCTCCCCGCCAGGCCCGGCGCCCCCGCTGCCGCCCTTGTCCGCCCGCGCGCCTGCGCCTCGGGATTTCCGCGGGAGCCCGGCCGCACGCAGACCCCCCGCTCGATGGGGACGCGTTTGTTCGGGGGCCCGAAAAAGCGCCCCTGAACAGCCTTGGCACCTAAGATTCGAAGCAATACGGTAGTCTCTGCCAGCGGCGGCGAGCCCGCCCACGGTCCGGCCCCGCCCACGGGCGCAGGCGCAGTGCCGCCGGCCTCGCCGCCGAGCTTCGCTCCCCGCTCGCCGACACGCGCCGGCTGCCCGATGGCGGACCCCGAGCTGCAGTTGGTGGCGCGGCGCATCCGCAGCTTCCCGGACTTCCCCGTCCCGGGGGTGCTGTTCAGGTGCGGGCGCGGAGCCGGGGGCCCGGGGACGCGGGGCGGCGCGCGGG
>LNAC01000107.1:952455-963315 GCA_002007465.1 Ailurus styani
CCCATCCGGGCGAAGGCGGGCTTCCTGCCCGGAGCTGTTGAATCCGGAGGCTCGGAGCACAGCTAACGTCCGCCGCCCCACCCCGGCGCCCGGCCTCGGCTGCGGGGAGGACGCGGGGCCCCTCCGTGCCCGTCCCGCGCCCGGCTCACCCCGCAGGGGCGGCCCGGAGCCTCTGGCTGGGGAGCGCAGGCCCCGCGAGCTTGGCATCCGGGCTCCCTGCGCGCGGCGGGCGGCGGCGCCCGCTCCTCAGCCCTGCCCCTGCGGCCCTCCTGCCTCGGCAGCGCGGGGTTCGAATGCCCGAGAAGGCGGCCGGGCGCTGGCCCTCCGCCCCTCCACGTGGGGCCGTCTCTGCCGGGAGGCGCTGGGGAACCACGGCCGGGTTGGCCGGGCGGAAGTCTGTCTGTGCGGTGGAGGGCTGTCGACCGTGCTGGGTGGGCTGTTTTTATTCTGGAAGCCCTTCCGGGGCCTCTTAAGTGGCTCCAGGTGGGCCTCTGCCAGCCTCCGCGCCAGGTAGGAGCCGGCCGCCCTGGGGCCCCAGCGGGCGGGAGACAGGGCGGCCTGCACGTTGGCTCCCAAACAGACTCTGTTTTGATTTGTCGCCGCAAAAGATGGTGAAACAGGGGAATTTTCGGGACAGGAATCCATGGCAAGCATCGAGGTCGGAGAGGAGAGTTTGAGTCAGCCGCGTGTGGACGGGGCGGCCCGGGATCGGCTCAGGGGACAGTGCAGGGTCACCGGGGCTGTCGTCTGCGCTGGCTGGCTTTGGGCCTCTGGCCTCCCGAGAGCCAGACGTGCGGGCTAGACCAAGCCGGGAGGTCGGAGGACCGTCGGCTTCTCGAGGCCGGGGGTCGCCCGGCCCTGCGGTGCACCTGTGGCCGCCTTCGCCTGGCCTTGGCCGACGGGAGCCCGGGAGGCCCGGGGAGGGCCGCACGCATCCTGGTGCGGGATGGCGAGCTCTTCCTGTCATGGGCCAGAGTAAATATTCTCACGCCACGAGCTCCTCTGATACTGTTTCCGACCGTGCAAGCACGTAACAACCAGTGCTGGCCTGCAGACTGTGCCGGGGCAGCGGGCGGAGCACGGCAGGCCCCGGGGGCAGCCTGCTCCGTAGTCGGGGCTCCCGGGCTCTCTCCGGCTGCTCGTGGGCCCGACCAAGTCAGCTGGGAGCTTTTCCACTACGGACGACTTCTTCATCGAATCCTGTCCTCAGTTTCACTGTAAACCCCAGCTGCCCTCAGATGAAGTCTCTCGCAGACGCTCTGATGCCCAGGCCGTGCTCTGTGCGGATTCCGTGTCCGGGGCTCAGCTTCGGGGCTTTTTCTTAAGCTCTGGGGGAGGGGGGCGACCGAGAGCCAGGCGCTGAGACCCGAGACTCCGAGGCTGGCTCTCCCGTCCTGGGCGTGGGCGGCTCCCCGGGGACCGTCCTGCTGCCGCGCCGATGGGCAGGGACGTTGGCTCTGCGCGCCCGGCGCCCCTCCTCTCCGTGATGGGCTTTGGCCGGGAACGAGTAGTCCACGGTGTTTTGGAAGCCGGTGTCTGGATGCTGGAGAAGGCTCTGGCTGTCGGTCACGGGTGCCCTGGGCCGGCTCAGGCCACAGCCGTGCTGAGGGCTTGAGTCATTCTGGAGTGCCCCCCGGTCACCCCGCGCCACTTCCCGGACAGCCTGCCTGCCTCTGCCCGGGGCGGAGACCCCCCAGCGCCCTGGCCGGATGGCGGCCTCGCGGGGCTCCCCTGTTGTCCCCGCAGCCCCGGGGGGCTTCCTGAGCTGGAAGCTTCTAGGGAGACGTCCAGGCAGGACGTTTTGTGATCCGCATAGACTGGGCCACGCCTCCTGACTGCTGACCTAAGGGGGGGGGCGACCAGAAACTGCCGCCGTGGTCTGGAAGGCAGGGGGGTAGAGCCTGCCAACCGTCACCGACTCTGGGAAACGCGCGGGCAACGTGGCCTCTCCCTGTCGGACTCCCAGGGCACCCTGGGGCGTCCCCGGTGCCACACCGTCACCAAGAAATGCTCAGAATGGGGACACTTCCTTCTTTCATCACGACTGCCTGCACACCCTGGCGCTCAGGCAGCGAGGCCGGGAGAGGACCGGGTCGCAGGGAGCCGGCGTGGAGCCCGTGCCATCGGGAGGCGCGGCCCTGCAGGTGCTCAGTCGGGGTGGGCGCGGGGCGGGGGGGGGCGGGTCAGCGGGTCGGAGCAGGCCGCGCCGGACCGCAGGTGTGCGCGTGCACGTGTGCGCGCGTCGAGGCAGGGGCGGGGTCCGCCCAGGAGCTGACGACGGTCACCTGTGGTCCCCCCAGGGCAGCCGGCCAGGGAGAGCCCCACGCTGGCCGGGCGGGGTCCTGCGGAGGAAGCGTCTTCTCTGGGGGTGGGAGGAGTCCCCGGCTCGGATCCTGGCCCCGAGGGCTGCTTCCTGGGCGGCGTCTCCCGACCTGACCCAGCACTAAATTTGCTGCGGGTGCTGAAGACGGGAAGGAAGAGGGGCGGGCCCTCTCGACGCCACGTCGGTGGGCCCAGAGCCGCCGCAGGGGACCGCCTTCTGGGGTGGGGTCCCGAGCCGGGCCGGCCCACCCGAGGGCGGCGATGCCCCTCTGCGCCACCGCCACCGCCCTCTCGCAGGAAGCCGCTCTAGAGCGCTCAGGCCCTCAGGGAGCCCCTTTGCTTTCGAATTCAACATAATGCTGCTCTTTCCTGGGTTACCTATTCTAGAAAGACGGAACTGTTCACGTAGATGCTTTTTAAAAAACTTTCTATTTATTTGAAAGAGAGCGAGCACAGGGAGGAGGGGGGAGAGGGACGGGCTGACTCCCCGCCCAGCCCAGGGCCCTGGGAGGTGGGGGGACTCGATCCCAGGACCCCAAGATCCGAAATCCAGGGGCAGACTTTCAATGACTGAGCCACCCAGGCGCCCCACCCCGTGTAGCTTTTTTAAACGTAGCTCTTTTTCCTTCTGGTTTGCAAAGCACGGTCGGACTTCCTCGTGGTAAAGACTTCAGGGGTTCCGGAAGCAATCAGCAGGGCAGCACACGTCTGGCTCCTGGCTTCCCGGGGGGCGGGCGGTGTGGCCGGTGCCCCGTCCCTGGGAGGTGGTGGGGGGGCGGGCAGGACCACCTGCCCCACACCTGCGCCCCGTCCCAGTCCTGACGGGCCGAACTGCGGCGCCTTGAGCTTGTTTTCTTGATGAGGACCTGAGGGGCGGGGGAGGGTAGCTGACTCACCTGACATCCCGCGGGCGGGCCGCGAGGAAGCTGGGCTCCGAACGTCTTCGGTCCCGGAGCAGGTGAGCGCCACACCTGCTGGCGTGATGTTCCCTGGGGGATGTCTCCGCGAGGCGCAGCTGACTTTGCGGGACGGGTCTGGGTCACCAGTCCCTGGGCTCCAGCTTCCTCGCCTGTAAACGAGATAATAAAAGCTGGGAGGCGGCTGCCCGGTCTCTGATCTCCGTGGTGTCCAGGGCTCCGGATGGGAGCCCGGGGGCCCCGCTCCCGCAGTCCCCGTGGGCCCGGAGCCGCAGAGCGCTTCCCCAGATGCGCCGCACGCCTCGCCGAGTGCTGGCTGGCAGCAGCCCGGTCGGGTGTCTGGGGAGCTGAGTGGAAGGGGCCGCCCACGCCTGGGGCTGGTGCCGGGAAGGGAGTGCGGTGTCCAGGGCAGCCTGACCCCCGGCCGCCGTGCCCTCTGCCCCCCGCGCCGATTCCGCGGCGTTTCCCTGTTCGCTCAAGCGCTCCCTCGCGCAGGTCTCGTGGGGCCGAGCTCTGGGCAGGAGCTGGGGGCCTAAGTCCTGCTGGGGGCCCGGCGGGGGGGCTCCTTCTTCTCCGTTTCCCACGAGGCCCTGCTTTCCTTGGCTGTCAGGGGTCCTCTGGGGTCTTCCCAGCTCCGGGCACGCTGGTCGGCACGCGACCTGTTGGGTTTGTTCCCGCAGCGCTGGGCTCAGCACGGAGGGGAGGGAGGCAGAGCAGGAAACTGTGAAACAGGGTCCCCGCAGGCCTCCTGTAGCCAGGCAGGACCAAGCCCGGCTGGGCAGGGCTGGGGGTGCCGAGGACCTGGCCAGGAGGGAAGCTGGCAGCCAGGCCGGGCAGGCGGCCCCCTGTTGGGGGGCGTCTTTTCTCGGCCCTGGTCCCTCGCTGGTGGCCGGTGGGGGTGGGGGGGCAGGAGGAGGGCTGGAGGGGCTGAGTGGGCAGTCGGGGTGAGGCTTCCCGTTTCGATTTTCTGTTTGCTTTTCATTACACACGTCCTATATGAGTACTTTCCGCACGACCGTGACATTCCCATCAGATAAGGCAACGCTCCCTCCCTCGCCCTCTGAGCCCGTCTCCCCCAGGTGCTTTGGGAGGAAGCCTCGCTTGGGGCTGTGTGCGCTGTGCTCCTGTCCAGGCACAAACAGATGTGACCTGGGCCCTGTGGCTCCGTGTCCCTCCTGTCCCTCCCTGTGAAGGAGGCCCCCGGTTCCTGTGGCCCCTGCTTGCGGGGCGTCTGGGTGCCCCCCGGGTCTGGGGATCACACCCGTGCCCCCTCTCAGGGATGGAAGCCGAGGAGCTTCCCGTTCGGTCCCGGAGCCCGTGAGGCTGCGACCAGGTGGCTGTCCTCGGCCGTGGGGGGAAGCCTCCCAACCGGGCACGAGAGCCGCCCCGCGGGCCCGGGCACACTGGCCCCTGGGTGACGCCAGGGCACCCTCAGGCCGACGTGCGTGGCCTCCTGCCTCCCTGCAGGCGTCTCGCGGGGACTTTGCCGAGTGGGGTGGGTCAATTTTTCTGGTGTGTTTTAATAACATAATTATAGGGAGTATTTTTAGGTTCCCCGTAACGGGCCAGCTGTTTACCAGGCTCGATGTGCGCTGTTTTTCTCCGCGAGTATATATAGCCAGGGCCACTTCTCCGTCCTCGGGCTCAGGCTAAAGAGGGACCGGCCGCCTCAGTCACCCCTGCGGTTTCCTCTGCCGGCGAAGGGCGCCGAACTGGCCCTAGAGCCAGCCGGCTGCGCGGGGGGCCCGGGGCCTCGGCGGGGAGAGCCGGCCTGGCTGCGGGGCTCGTCCCTTCGGTGCTCCGGGCCCAGCCCCTCGGGGNGGGAGCTGGCTCGTTCCTCCCCAGCTCGGAAGATGGGCCACACTCCCCAGGCCTGCGGGGCGACCAGAGGCCAGATGGGGGGGTCCCTGGGCAGGTGGCCCCCGAAGGAGCCTCAGCGGCCCGGGTCTTGATCCGTCGCCCCCTGGACCCAGCAGGGCCTGTGACGGGCAGCCACTTCTTCCCTTGTGCAGACCTTTCCTCCAGCCCCGTCCTCGCTCGCGCATCTGATTTCTCCTCGTGGTCGGGGCACCGTCTAAACACATCACTGTAACCGCATGAAAGGGAGTCTTTTTTTTTTTTTTTTAGGATTTATTTATCTGAGAGCCCGCGTGCTGGCGCCAGTGCAAGGCCCAGATGGGGGAGGGGCAGCGGGAGGGACCCGAGCGGACTCCCTGCTGAGCGCCGAGCCCCATCCCAGGGCCCTGAGACCCTGACGAGCCGAACCCGAGAGTCGGATGCTGGACCACCGGGGCCACCCGGGCGCCCCTAAAAGGAGCTCTTAAAGGGACGTGAAAGGGGCCATTCCAGGGCCCTGCTTAGCCGGTCTCTGCTGTTCCTTCGTGCGTGCGGCGGCCCGGGACCCGGGCTCTGCGGGGCGGGTCTGTGTCCCCAAGCCGGTCTCACAGGACCAGGTCGCCGTGCTGGGCTCGCCCATGCGCCCTCATGACTGCAGTCCAGCTGCAGGCCCGCGAGAGCAGATGCCCCGGGGCCGCAGCTGTCCAGCCCTGCACCGAGTCTCTGCCCCACTCCCTGCTCCGCAACAACGCTGCCGTGTTCCCGGGTTTGGCCGTGCACACTCCTGCCCCTGCTCCTGGGGTGGCCCGTCCGTGGGTGTGACGTGCCTCCCGTGGCTTCGGTCTGTGTTACCCTGCCACAGTGTCTCCTCTTGTGACGTGCCTTGAAGGCCGCTGCTTATCGACATTGGGGTGCAGGTCTCATTTTGGACTCGTGGGCGTTCTTTCGGAGTCTGGATTCTGGGCTCTTCGTCAGCTGTGCAAGCTCTTCCCGCCTCTGGCGGTGCCGGTTCTGACCCTTTGCTTGGCGGCGGCTGAGAGCAGGTGTCCGCATCGCTAAGTCCCCTGAGTGGCCCGCATGGCTGGGGCTCGGGCAGCCCGGCCTCCCGGGGCTGCAGGCTGGATGCAGTGCGTGTCCTTCAGGGGCTGACAAGTGACGCTGACCGTGACCGTGCAGGCGTCCCCGCTGGCCCGCAGCCGGCACCTTTGTGCGCTGCCTGTTTTTCCTTCTTCCGACTCTGCCCTCAGGATGGCGTCCCTGGAGCCGCGGCCCTGAGTGCAGGACAGGCGGCCGGGGCCTGCGGACACTGCATCCCGCGCGCCCCTTCGGCCCTCCTGCGCCCCCCCCCCCCCCCCCGCCACGAGCTCCTAGTGCTCCCGGCACCTGCCTGGCAGGTGAGATGCCCGCGGTCCTTGCCCGGGGCTGCCCCGGCTCCGACCTCCTCTTCCGCCTCCCACACCAGCACAGCCCTGCGGGCAGGGGTGCATGTGCAGAGCTGCCGGAGACCTGTTAGATGGACGCCGTTTGAGGGTGTCCTCGGATGCTCCTGGGGCAGGGGTCACACCCACCTACTGGCTCCCGAGCCCCATGTGGTGACGCTTCCTGTCCTCCCTGAAGCCGTGCCCCAGACCTTATCAGCGGGCGCACCTTGCCAGCCCGGGGAGAGGTGGCCAGGACAGGCCATAATCTCTGAAGTCAGGAGCAGGGGCTTGGCGGTGCGGAGGGATGTGGGGGCCCGCGCGGGTGGGTGTGGTGATCCAGGGACCGTGGCTTGGGGCCCCATGGGGAGCTTCCGCCGCGGGCAGTGAGCTTGTCGCTCTGACCTTGGCAAGGACACTCCTGCTTCACTGTGCTTGTCCCGGCGATGGGCGAGTGACCTGCCGGGAATGATTCTAGGCAGCACGGAAGCCATGTGCTCGCGTCTGGCCGGAGGTCCCACGCGGGGTCCTGGACACGGGGGTGGGAGGAAAGCCGTGGGTCCCGTGTCCCCGTGTCCTGTGCCTCAGGAAACGGGGAGGACGCCAGGCCCTCCTCTCCCGCAGACCCGGCACCCACCCCTCCGTCCTGCCCTCTGAGGTCGCGGTTGGGGACGCCCCGGGGCGGGGGCCGCGCTCAGCGCTTGCGCAGTCGGGCAGGCTCGTGCGGGGGGCCACCTGGAGGAGGCGGCCTGCGCTCCGCTCACCGCCGCTCCCGTCCTGGACGGAGGCCCCTCTCCGCCCTCGCCCCTCCTCCGTCGCCCCAAACTGAGTGTGCAGAGTTCGTGCCCTGTGGCTCCCCGTCCCCCCCGGTCAGAGGGCCCGTCGTCCCCTCCGTCTGTACCCCAGGCTCCCTGTGTGACGTGGAAGCTGCGTCACGTGCGAGGGCCGGAGGGGGCCACGCTCCTCCGAGGGCTCGCTGTGAACCGGGGAGGCCCGACGGGTCGCACCGCCTTCCGGAGCCTGAGAGACGCTCCCGGCGTCCCGAGGGGCCAGGAGCCACTGTGCGGACACACAGGGGCCGTTGGCGGCTCGTGCCAGGGCCCTGTGGCCGCTGTGGGGAGGGCGCTGCGGCCAAGGGCGGCGGCCAGGAGCAGGCGTGTCCCAGTCGGTGGCCGCGGGCGGAGCTGCCGGGTCGTCCCTCCGAGAAGGAGGCAGCGGCGGGGACCCCGGGACCGTTGACGGGGAGAGAAGCCGGCGCGCAGCGGCACACGGGCTCCCTCCGGCAGGGGCCTCGAGGTCCGGGGACACCGGCCCGCGGCCTGTCCGGCGGTTCCTGTCACCGGAGGCCGGTTTCCTCGTGGGGCAGGTGTCAGTGGCGCGACCGGCGCTGTCCGGATGTCGGGCGAGGGGACACGTCCCCAGCTACCTCGCTGGCCGCTGTGCTAGGGCGCGGGATTCCTGCCCCCTCTTCCCAGTTGTGACCGCGGCCGTGGCTGTCAGCCCCGGAGCCTCGGGGTGCTGGACCCCAGGGTCTCAGCGGTGCCGGTTTGGGGAGTGAAGCCTCCCGCCAGGACGGCCCTGGGGCAGCAGTGTGTGTGCCGTGGCTTGTGGCCCTTCTGTGGATCCATGTCCTGCCGTGGCCCCGCCCTGTGGCCCCGCTGTGTGTGTGGGCGGAGAGCGGGGGGCCCCCTGGGGCGGCCTTGGGGCCTCAGCTGACTTCTGCCCTGTCCTGGACGCTGCCGCCGGGGGCTCCCGGGCACGGCCGCTCGGGACTCAGGCTCGCGCGTGTCTGCCTGTGCGTGTCGTCAGACCCGCGGTTCGTGAGGCCGCCTGTGGGAGCCAGGGGGGGCTCCCCGACGCGGGTCCCGTCGGGCCCGGCTCCGAGTGTGGCTCTGCTGCTGGGCGGCCTGGGACAAGGGACGCAGCCTCTCTGAGCCGCGAACGCCTGTCCTTGCGAGGTGGGGCTGACCTCCCCGCCGGGGACAGGCGGCCCTGGGGCGTGGCGCTCAGCGCCAGTGCGGCCCCTCCGGCCGGGGCCTCCCTTGCCCCAGTTACGAGCCGAGCACCTGCCCCACTGGGCCGCGTGGCCCTCGAGGTGACCCGCCGGGTGCGTGGGCCGAGGGCACTTGTGAAGTTGACCTGAGAGGCGAGGAGAGGTGAGAGGGGAGCCGCCTCCGGCCGCCCGTGCTCCCGGGAGCCCGTGACTCACCCCGGCGCGCGCTGGGGGGGCTGCACCCGCGTCCCACGGAGCCCGTGCTCTAATTAGGGCGCGCTTCGCGGGGGCCCTGCGAGCACATCCGTGCTGTCACCGGGGAGGAATCTGGGGCAGCTTGGTGACGTCCGAGAGCCCGGGTGGCCTCTGGGGGGTGAAGACGCCCAGCTTCGGGCCCCCTGGGCGGGGACGGTGGAACCTGCCGGGTCTGGCTGAGTCACGCTGTTGGGCGCTCCCACGGGCCGGCAGCAAGGACGTGTCGTGGCGGACGTTGTGGGCTGCCGGCAGGACGGTCCTCCCCAGCCCGGAGTGCGTGTGGTCGGGGCGGGCACGTCTGTCCACGTGGAGGGCCCTCGCTTGGGGTGGCGGGCGCCCCTGCTGACGGGGAGTTTGCGGGTGTCCTCCCAGAAGGAGGCCACCCAGCCCCATACGCTGGGGACCATGTCCAGCCTCGGCTGGGAAGCTCCAGGCCCGAGGGCTTGGCCTCGCGACACAGCTCCCTGCTCTCGGGGTGGGGTTCCGAGTGGGTGGCGGGGGCGAGACAGCAGTGCCCTGTGACGCTGGCTCCCACTCCACCCCCGCGTCCCTGCCACGCTCAGGGGTCCTCCGAGGGGTCAGCCAGAGAATCCGCTTGAAGAGGACAAGCACGTTCCAGGTCCCACAGCTGGAAAGGGTGGCGCCTGGAAGCTGGCCCCGGGCCGGTCGGGGAGCGCGGTGTGGGGCTGGCCACATGGCACCGGGGACCAGGGGCTGGTTCGGCAGGGATGGGGGTGGGCTGTGCTCACGGCAGGTGCCTGTCGGGCTCTCGCCAGGTCCCGCCAGACCCGGGCTGCGAGGGTGGAATCGTGTGCTTTGGCCGGCAGAGCTGGGGGGACGGACCCTTCGCCGCGACGCCGTGTCTGCTTATGGGCGGGGTGTCCCCGGCCTCGGGGCCTCTCTAGGTGGGCAGGACGCCATGGGGGAGGCACGGGGAAGAGGTTCGTGCAGACCTGCCTGGCCCCCCGCCCCGGCTTCCCCAGACCGCCCACTCTCCGGTCCTCAGGTTTCTCACGGTCTGCAGCTGGAGGGGACACACTGGAGCCCCATGACCTGAGTGTGTGTGTGCGCGTGTGCGTGCATTAGCGGGGACGTGGAGACCAGGCCGCAGCAGCCCGGGGGCGGGGCTGGCTTGATCCCCTGCAGACCTCCTCCTCACCCCCCACCGCCGGGAGGGGCCCAGGCTGAGCCCTGACCCGTCGCAGCAGGAGGGGCTGGAGGAGGGGTCGGGCGGTGGGCAGGGGGCGGCAGGGCTCTGGCCCAGGGCTTCCCGCCGGTGGACAGGCAGCCGGGTCGAGCCCAGGCCCCGGGGGGGTCGCAGCAAGCACACTTCGTGTTCACAACGAAAACCGGACTGGCGTAGCCGCGAGGGTCAGCACCTCAGGGGCTCCGAGGTGGGCGGGCTTGGGCCGCGGGGACTCGCCAGCCCCGTCCCAAGGCCGCCGGGTCGGGGGCAGGTCCTCGGAGGCCGTGGCAGCGCTGGCCTTGTCTGGCCGGCCGTCGAGGGTGACGGCTGCCCCGGACTGGCCTCCGGGATCAGGGCCCCGCTGAGGCTGGGGTGGACTCGAGCCGGCCAGGTGCTCGCTGCCGGCGGAGCCCGTCATCCCCCGGCCTCCCCTGGGACGGAGGCTCCGGCCTTGGCCGCGGAGCTGGCCCTCGGCAGCTGTCGCCGGCTCGCCAGGCCCAGAGCGCCGTCCTGCCTGCAGGCGCCCCCTCCGTGGCCTCTGAGGACCCCTCGGGTGTCTGCCGCTTGCTGCGCGGTCAGGAATTAGATTAGTTTCCATAAAAACAGGATGCAGTGGGTGAGCCGGCAGCCTGTCCCTCTTTTTCCAGGAACTGAACGTATAGCTCGGGCCAGCCCTGTCCCCACCCGCCGTCTCCCCCAGGGCGTGGGCACCGGCTGCTCCAAGCCGCCCCATCCGTTCCCCTCGGCCGCGGCTCTGCTCCAGCCCCAGGGGCCGGTGCGGCCGGTGGGGCTCGGCGGGGCTGCGATGGGGGGCGAGCCTGGGCCCTGGCCCGTGACCGCATGGACCTTCAGGCTCTGGGTCCTGCTCTGCAAACGGTCTGGCGCGTCCGCTGGACGTAGGGGGCTGGGCAGGGGGCACGCCGGTTGCACCCG
>LNAC01000107.1:997974-1009151 GCA_002007465.1 Ailurus styani
CGCCAGCCCCGGGCGGGAGGGGGTCTCGGGCTGGACCCCGCCCCCGTGGGCTCCGCTCAGCAGGGGCTGCCCCCACAGGAGGAGGGACGGCCTCCGGGAGCGAGAAGAAGTGGAGTCATCCCCGGGAAAGAGTGGCCGCCCTCGGGCTGCGGCTGCAGAACTTCTGTCTGGCCGTGTGCGTGAGAACAGCCGCTCCCCAGCGGGGGAGGGGGCGGGGGGGCGGGTGGTGGGGCTGCCGGGACAGGCACCGAGCCCCCTGCCCACCCGGCCTCCCCCACAGGGCCCGGAGCATGTACCGGCCCCTGCGGCGCTTCTTCCACGACATCCTGCACACCCAGTACCGCGCAGCCACCGACGTCTATGCGCTCATGTTTCTGGCCGACGTGGTCGACTTCATCATCATCGTCTTTGGCTTCTGGGCCTTTGGGGTAAGCGCAGAGCCCAGAGGCCGCCCTGCCGCCTGCCCCCAGCCGCCCCCTGACCTCTGCTCTCCCTGCACAGAAACACTCAGCGGCCGCGGACATCACGTCCTCGCTGTCGGACGACCAGGTGCCCGAGGCCTTCCTGGTCATGCTGCTCATCCAGTTTGGCACCATGGTCATCGACCGCGCCCTCTACCTGCGCAAGACCGTGCTGGGCAAGCTGGCCTTCCAGGTCGTCCTGGTGCTGGCCATCCATCTCTGGATGTTCTTCATCCTGCCGGCTGTCACCGAGAGGTGGGCGTCCGGCCCCGGGGCTGCGGGGCTCCGGCCTTGGGCAGGGCGCCCTGAGCCAATCCTCCTGTCCCCCCAGGATGTTCAGCCAGAACGCGGTGGCCCAGCTGTGGTACTTCGTCAAGTGCATCTACTTCGCCCTGTCCGCCTACCAGATCCGCTGCGGCTACCCCACCCGCATCCTTGGGAACTTCCTCACCAAGAAGTACAACCACCTGAACCTCTTCCTCTTCCAGGGGTGAGTGCGGGCCGGCCCGGGGGCCTGGAGCCAGGATGCCGCCACGGGCCCTCCTGACGGGCGCCCTGCCTGGGGTAGGTTCCGCCTGGTGCCGTTCCTGGTGGAGCTGCGGGCCGTGATGGACTGGGTGTGGACGGACACCACGCTGTCCCTGTCCAGCTGGATGTGCGTGGAGGACATCTATGCCAACATCTTCATCATCAAGTGCAGCCGTGAGACTGAGAAGGTGTCCGGGCGCAGGCGGGGAGCGGTGGTGGTGGCGGCGGTCCCCCCCGGGGGGACAGTGACATGAGCATGGCCCTGTCCGGGGCAGGCAGCCAGCGGAGGGGGCCCGATCGCTTGGCTCTTGGGCACGAGGGCCGGGAGCTGGGGTGCGGAACGTCCGTGGACTTTTCTGTTGTGTGTGAGCGGCTGCAGGGGGAGGTCATGGAAACAGCCCCCCACTCCCCGGGCACGTGGCAAGTTCAGACTTGCGGCGTTGTCACAGAGCTGGTCACGGTCAGCAGGCAGGCCTAGGACGTGTGCACGCTCTGTAGACGCCCCCTTCCCCCCGACCCTGCAGACTTGTCCTTTCTGGACAGTTGGTGTCCACACTGTCACTCACCGCATGGCCCACGTCTGGCTCCTTGGTTCTGCGGTTTCAAGGCCGGTCCGTGTGGTCGGTGTCAAAGTTGGGGGTTTTACCGCCGAGGAGCGTTCCTTCCTGTGATTGTGCCGCCCAGCTGGTGCCTCCTGTCTGCTCAGCACCCCTGCCGTGGACACGCGCTTCTGTGGCCCGTGGGGGCAGGTCCCAGTCTCGCCTGGGGGACCACCCCCTCCCCACCACTGCCTGTGACTCAGGGGTTCTGATTCGGGTTTCCCCGATGGCAAACGATCGTTCCTGTGCTTGTCGGCCGTCTGCTTTGCCCCTTTGCCCTTGGGTTGCTGGTCTTCTCGCTGAGTTCTAAGACTTCCTGCATTCCGGACACTGGACCCTTATCACTAGGATTTGCAGCTTCTTCTGTTTTCTGCCTCATCTCTTAGCTTTAAGGTGTTTTTTTTTTTTACAGACTGATTTGAGAGAGACATAGAGCCACAAGCAGGAGGAGGGGTTGAGGGAGAGGATTTCATGCAGACTCCCTGCTGAGGGCAGAGCCTGACGCAGGGCTTGACCTCACGCCCTGAGCTCCATTGAGACACCCCATCGCTTTGCTTTCTTGATAGCGTCCCATCTTCCGGAGCATGCAAGTCTACTTTTTTATGACGTAGTGTTTTTCCTCGTTGTTCATGCTTCACTTGTGACATCTGAGAATTTTCTATCAAGCCCAGGCTGAGGTCTTAGGTAGGGGTCCTGCTGCTTTGGCATGTGGATGGCCAGTTGTCCCAGCAGCACTTTTGGAGGAGATGGGCCTCCCCCAGTGGAATCATCCCGGCACCACTGAGCGGCGGCTCCTTTCTGGGCCGCTGGTCTCTTGCTATTGTACTTGCACTGTCTCGAGTGCTGTGGATTTGCGGTCAAGTGTGATGCTAAGAGGTCTGGCTTCACGGGCCCCTGGGTGAGGCTCTGGAGCAGCAGGGCAGGGGTCTGGGACAGTGCCCACCTTCACCCAGGGGGAGGGGGAGGGGGTGGGCAGAGCTGAGGCCCTGAGCCACGCCCCACCCCCCAGAAATACCCGCAGCCCAAGGGACAGAAGAAGAAGAAGATCGTCAAGTACGGCATGGGCGGTCTCATCATCCTCTTCCTCGTGGCCATCATCTGGTTCCCGCTGCTCTTCATGTCCCTGGTGCGCTCTGTGGTCGGCGTCGTCAACCAGCCCATCGACGTCACGGTCACCCTCAAGCTGGGTGGCTACGAGGTGAGCCACCTGTCTGCGCCAGCCAGGGCACCGGTGACGGCGAGCGTGGGCTGCACCCCACTCACCCTCACGGCGTTCTGCGTGGGCGGGCAGCCAGCTGGCCGGGGGGCTGAAAGGCTCCCTGCCCCATCACAGTCACCACCTGCCCTCCAGCCCCTGTTCACCATGAGCGCCCAGCAGCCGTCCATCGTGCCGTTCACGCAGCAGGCCTACGAGGAGCTGTCCAGGCAGTTTGACCCGAACCCGGTGAGTGGGTGCCACACGGCAGCAGCAGGGGCCGGGGGCGGGGTGGGTTAGGTGGGGGGGGTGTGTGTGTGTCTGTCCGTCCAGGAACCCCTCACTCAGGGGCTCTGCGGGGTCCAGCTGGCCATGCAGTTCATCAGCCAGTACAGCCCCGAGGACATCGTCACGGCGCAGATTGAGGGCAGCTCCGGGGCACTGTGGCGCATCAGCCCACCGAGCCGGGCCCAGATGAAGCGGGAGCTGTACAATGGCACGGCTGACATCACGCTGCGCTTCACCTGGAACTTCCAGAGGTGGGTGCTGGGCCAGGGCAGGCCCGGTGTGTGTGTGGGGGGTGGGGGGTGCTGCTGCCGCCGGGGGTCACGCTGTGCCCTGGCGCCTAGGGACTTGGCCAAGGGCGGCAACGTGGAGTACACCAACGAGAAGCATACCCTGGACCTGGCCCCCAATAGCAGCGAGCGGCGGCAGCTGGCCAGCCTGCTGGACGGTACCTCGGACCAGTCCGTGTGAGTGGGGCCCGGGAGGGGGAGGGAAGCAGTGGGACGGCAAGGCCAGGCCTGACCCGTGGGCCTTCTCCCTGCAGGGTCATCCACAACCTCTTTCCCAAGTACATCCGGGCCCCCAACGGGCCTGAAGCCAACCCCGTGAAGCAGCTCCAGCCCAGTGAGTGTGTCGGGGACGGGGGGGAGGGGGGTGGCCCCAGCCCTGGGAGAGGGCGGTGGCCCTGACCCGCCCCGCCACTGCCCCAGACGAGGAGGCCGACTACCTGGGCGTGCGCATCCAGCTGCGGAGGGAGCGTGTGGGTGCGGGGGCAGCCGGCTTCCTGGAGTGGTGGGTCATCGAGCTGCAGGACTGCCGGGCCGACTGCAACCTCCTGCCCATGGTCATCTTCAGTGACAAAGTCAGCCCGCCCAGCCTGGGCTTCCTGGCCGGCTACGGGTGAGTGTGCGCCACCCCCCCCCCCCCTNCAGACCCGCCTCACCCCGCCTCTGCCCGGCAGGATCATGGGGCTCTACGTGTCCATCGTGCTGGTCATCGGCAAGTTCGTGCGCGGCTTCTTCAGCGAGATCTCGCACTCCATCATGTTCGAGGAGCTGCCATGTGTGGACCGCATCCTCAAGCTGTGCCAGGACATCTTCCTGGTGCGCGAGACGCGGGAGCTGGAGCTGGAGGAGGAGCTGTACGCCAAGCTCATCTTCCTGTACCGCTCGCCCGAGACTATGATCAAGTGGACCCGCGACAAGGAGTAGGAGCGGGGCTCCTGCACCCAACGCATGAAGGAGCCGCCCGGCCCACTGCTGGGCGCGGGCACCCCGGCCGCCATGCCCTGATGCTGCTGCCGGAGGGAAGCTGGGGCCCCTCCCTGGCCCGATGCGGGGCCCACGCCGCCGGCACCCTGGGCCTGGGGCTCCAGCCTGCCCTTCCCCAAGCGTACTGTAGGGTTTTCTAATTAAAAATGTTTTTATTTATACAATCACATACTGTCTGCCCCTCCTTGCCCTCCTGCTCCGGGGGGGCCTGGGCTCCACTCCCACTGGTGGGGGCCTCCTCATCACTGTCGTCCACCAGGTACTCCTGGATCTCCGCCGGGGGCCTGGGGGAAGCCATACGCTAGGAACCTAACACCAGGGGCTGGCACCCAGGACCCCTCCAGCGTGCCCCCAGCCGTGGGGCTAGCCCGTACCTCTGGCTTCGGAGCTGGGCCTCGACCAAGATGTAAGGGGGCAGGGGGTCCAAGCAGGGCTGCAACAGAGAACAGCCGTGGACGAGGGGCTGCGTGGCACCCAGCCGGCGGGGCTGGGCCTCCCCCATCACCATCCAAGAGTGTGAATGACTCACCACATCCTTCATGTTCACACGGCAGCCGTAGCACAGCTGCTCGATGACACGGGCTCGGGAGTCCTCCCTGTGGGAGCACAGCCGCGCCTGAGTCCCTGCTTGGGGCCCTGGGGTGACGCACCTCCCCTGGCCAGCGGCAGGGGGCCGACCATGGGGCAGGACAGCAAGGCAGGCACTCACCTGCTGCAGGGCCCGGCTCCCCGCCAGCAGTTCTGGGCCCCACCCACCCCTGCGGAGCAGCAGACCGCTGTGGGTGCCCCAGCCTCAGCCAGGGGGGTGGGGGGCTGCGTCTGCGAGAAATCCTGGGTCTGAGCCCCAAAAGCGGTGGCACTATCTGCAGGCAGAGATAGGCTGAGGGCCCCCCGGGGGCTGAGCCCCCAACTCCCACGCCCCAGTGCCCCTCCCCCTCTGCACGGACCAGCGGTGTCGACGTCCAGCGAGCACATACAGAGCAGGCAGTGGGGGCCAGCGGCACAGCCGTCCCTGGGGGCCTTGAGCAGCTTCTCGCTGGTCCTGAGCAGGTGGAAGGGAGGGCACAAAGGCAGCCTGAGGCCGGGCTTCACTCCTGCCCCAGCGCCGGAGCGTACACACAGCCCCCACGCCCCCCGCCCACCATGGGCGCTGCCGCTCCCGCACCTGTACACGGTGCTGACCGTGGAGGGGAACTGGGCCTGCAGCCGGAGCAGGAAGCCCTCCATCAGCCGGTGGATGCTGGCCCTCTCGGGGGCCTAGGGAGAGTCAGACACAGGGCTGCAAGAGTGGCACCCCCAGGCCTGGTCCAGAGGCCACGTAGCATGGGGGCCACGGCTTCACACCATCAGCGCCCAGAGCGCCGCCTCAGGTGACCCCGTGATGGACACAGCTGCCGGTACACCCTCCCTGCATGCCCATCCCTGGCAGAGACTACGAGCCTGCCTCTCCTTGGCGGGGGCGCACCCCGAGAGCGGGTGTGGGCGCAGCTCAGTCCGCTGACCCGCGCTGAGGGGCTCCCCGCCCCAGGCCCGTAGCTCACCTTGGTGTCGATGGCGGGCGTGAAGATGGAGGGGACAGCAAACAGGCGGTTGTAGAAAGCGACCTCCTTCAGCGTGTGTTCACGCATGGGCCGCACCACCACCACGTCGCCGTGCCGCTCATCAGAGAAGCCCTGCAGTGGGGGCACATTTGTCACCGCGCCCAGCAGACAGGCTCATAGCCCCACCTTCCCTGTGCCATAGGGGAGACCCTGGCACTGACTCCTGATGCTACTTTCAAGTGACGGAGGCCAGAGGGGCCCTGAAAGCCGGTACTCACGTACCGTGTCCCAAGCGAGAAAGGCCCCTCTCCCCAGCGCCAGGCTGGTCATGAGCTTGATGGCCAAGCGGGTACAGCTGTCTCCTGTCATCACCTTAGAGTAGCCATGGGTCCGGGCCACGTGCAGAATCAGGTGGGTCCTGTAGAGCAGAGCACAGGGTCTCAGGAGGCCAGGTGAGGCAGGGCCAAGCCTCCAGGGTGGGGCTGCAGGCTCACCGCAGGGTCTGCAGAAGCTCCTCTTTGGCCGTCAACGTCTTCACGGAGTCAAAGAGTCGGGACAGAGCTTCGGTCTGGGCAGCTGGCGGTGGCCCAGCTGGGTCCCGGGGTTCCTGGGTGCAGGGCTGGCTCGGCTGCTCCTCCCCCTGGGCTGAGCAGGGGCTGCCCCCGACGCCCTCGGCCCCCAGCGTATGCCGCTGCTGGAGGAAGCTGTCCACAGCCACTTTGTAGGCCCCCCCAGTCCCCGCCGGCTCCTGGGCAGAGCACCGTAGCACAGAGGGCGGCAGGGCAAACACCTGGCGGGGCAGGGAGAGCGCGTGAGGCCCAGGGCGCCCCGCCCCCAGCTACATGCCAGAGCAAACAGGCCCCAGGGCAGGGAGAGGGTGTAAGGCCCGCCCCCACCCTACAAGCCGGAGCAAACAGGCCAGGGGGAGGCCTGTAGTCCCCACCAAGTAGGCACAGCCCCTTTGCAGGCACATGGCGGCCTGGCCTCAGGGACAGGCCCACCCACCTCTTCCAAGGTGACAATGTGCCACGGGAAGCCAAGGGTCTGCAGGATAAGCCTCACGTCAGCCAGGGTTTTTGCTCTGTCCTCCTGGCTCCGGCCACAAGCTGCTCCCTCTGAAAAATGCAGGCATGAAAGAGCCACGACTACAGAAGTGCCCCAGATGGGACAAGCAGTGTCCTGTGAACGGCTCTACAAAGCTTTTCAGTGGAAGCCGCAGGACTCGAGCCTCTTCTCGGGGTGGGGGGGGCGCTATCAGAGTGGGAAGTGGGTTCTCTCTGGCCACGCAGGGGAGGGGCGGCGGGAGGCATGACGGACCCCAGGGCCCAGACCCATCTGGGTACCTCCGGGAGCAAGGGGCGGGGCAAGTGAGCATCTGACCCCTCCCACCCAAGGCCCCTGATCCATGGAGACTAGACAGACACGTCTGCCTGCCTCTGACAAAGGTCTCAGATAACACCCGTGCCTTTGTTGCCAAACCCATGTGTTGTCTCCAAAAACCGCCCCCACCCGGGCCTCATTTAGGTCGGCGCCAGCTGTCTCAGTGGGGCTCATCCTGAGCGGCCAGGCTGCACGTACCATCAACATACACGACACCTGGCACAAAACGCAGTCTTTTGGCAGACTCTCGACTCAGGCCCTGAAAAGAAAAGGGACAATACCTCAGCCTGAGTCAGAAGCCAAGGGACACTTCCCAGCACAAACCACTCTCCATCTGATGTCCTCTGGAAGGCGGCGGGATTCCCCACCTGGGACAGACAGACCATCCAGACAAGGTGCCCAGCAGGCCCCATGGGGAGGCCACACAGCCCGACATGGCCAAGGGGGCCTGCCTGGGCACCTTCACTGCCCCAGAGACACCCGCTCCTCACCAGTCTGTCCCCCCACCAGCGATGTCCTGAGAGGAGCAGCCTGCCCGAGCACCGCTGACCGCTAACAGTGAGGAGAACAGACCGCCACCGTGGCATTGCCAGTCGAGCAAACAGGGGCTCCGGCCGAGGGAGGGGGCACTTACACCAGGCCAGGCTCAGGGGGCCGTGAAGTGAGAGAACAGCACACCGGAGCCCCCGGGACAGGCCGCCCCTCTCATCTGTGCCCCTCACCAGGAGTGCAGAGGGTCTGCGTGTGTCCCAGCCCCACGTCAAGGCCTCCACGGCAGCTGGGACCCTCCGGAGAAGCCCTAGCGACCTCTGACACGCTGAGGGACAGTGTGAGTGGGCTGCCGACTGCCGGGAGCACCCTCCCCGATATACTCCCCCTCCCCGCCCAACTTCCCGTCTCCTGACAACCCCACTGTTCATCTGGGTCTCCCCTTAAACTTCTCAAGGAAGCTGCCTGACCCCAGCTAGGCTGGACCCCTCTTGGGTTCCCCAAGGCACCTGGTGGTATTTCATGGTTTTGTGCTAGACCCAGGACCGGGGGGAGGCCTGTGAACTCGGGAACGCCTCCAGCAATGCTCCGTCGTGCCACCACACGTTCCCAGTGACTGGGATTCTACACGGCCAGCAAACGGTCCTGACCGCGGGCACAGCTGGGTGCTCTGGACTCGGCCTCCACGTTGTGCACCTCTGTACACACATCTGACAACCCCCCTGGCGTCCCGGTGGGGAGTGGGCTGCTCTCGCTAGCTGCAACCAAGAGCCCCTCTCAGTGCTGGGCCCTCAACCCTGCAACTTAGCGGGGCAGCAGCCAGCGGCCTGGAAGACGCCGGGGAGACGAACCTCAAGGACCTGCCAGACCATGGAGCTGGAAGAAGGCCCCCCCGACCATGCCAGGAGCACCTACGGGAGAAGGAACGTCGCTGGGGAGTGCTGCATCGCCCCCATGAGCGAACCCACCCACCGCACACAACACCGGGAGGGGAGGCAGGGGCTGAAAGCCGGCGGTGGGGGGGGCGGGGGGCTGGGCTTCCCAGCTGGGAGCCACAAGGAGGAGTCGCCCCACACACTACCTTCTCACCCGGAAAGATCAACCGATTCTTCCCAAGCACGGCTCTGAACTTGTGGATGTAGAAGGTCCTGAAACAGTCCCTGCAACAGACAACCAGCAGCTGCGGCCGCACGGCCCGACGGGGACGTGGCCGGAGATGCTGCAGAGTTCCAGTTTCCTTCTCTTACCAACTTGCCCCTTGACAGAGGCTCTGCCCAGAAACTGGCAAGGGAAGCCAGCGTTGAAGCATTTTTGCCAGCTGGGTCTGCCCTAGGACCAGCCCTGTGCTGCACAGGGCGGCCCCCCTTGGTCCCCAGCAAGCCTCACTAGTGTGAACGGACGTCTGAGGGGCCCAGAGCCCAGGTGCCACCTGCACCTCCAGACACTCAGGAAGGCAGGCCCAGCAGGCAGGACGGACGGACACAGTAAAGCGCCGGGCAAGGCGAGCCTGACCCTCCCCTGAGCGCGTGGAAGGCCCCTCCAAAACTCCCACAGGGCGATGTGCTATCTCTTGGGGTGAAGCGGGAAGCACCGAGCAGGCCGCAGTGGTGCCCCATAGCCACCCGGGCTGACCGAGCTGATACCATCGCGACCAGAAATGCCTGGGAAGTTCACAGAGATGCAGAGTTCTGGCTTCTTCCTCAAACCCACAGAACGAGAATTTGCAGGACAGGCCCTGAAAACCCCGAGTGGTTCTGATCTCCCTGAGAGCTGCCCCACACCGGCAGCTGCACCCCTAAATCAATCTATTTAAAATAAAAAGAGACAGCAATTCCCTCTGCTCCCCACTGAAGAAACACCAGTACGAGGGGTCAACCAAGCACCGCACATCCCTTCAGGGTCAGTTTAATGAGGTGTTTAATAAAGTGCCAGGCCCCAGGTGACCAGCCACGGGCAGTGAGCCCCAAGAACTCCCTCACCATCGGGGAGTGGGAAGACTCCTAAAACACAGACGCTTGCACGGGTCACAGAGAGGACCTGCGGCTGCCCAGGGGCCGGGGGAGCTCTGAGCCCAGGAGAGCCGCTGCAGTCCCTTCTCCACGACAGTCATCACTGTCATCAGCTCGCATCACTGCCCCAAGAGATGAAAGCAACGGCTGCCCCGCTTACAACGCTGACTCTAGCGGCTCCCAAAAGATGGCTGGGGAGGAGAAAGCTTGGGGAAAAAACCTCAGTCCCTTCCATTTCTCTCTGGGAACATTCTGGAAACTACCAAGACTCATGGAGACTAATGTCAAAACATGAGCCGGAGGTGGGTGCCTGGGTGGCTCCGTCAGTTCAATGTCTGACTCTTGTTTTCGGCTCAGATCATGATTTCGGGGTCGTGGGACAGAGTCCCGCACTGGGCTCCACGCTCAGCACAGAATCTGCTGGGCAGTCTTTCCCCCTCCCCCTCTGCTCCTCCCCCTAGCTCGCTCTACTAAATAAATAAATAGAATCTTAACAAAAAAACCGAAACAAACAAAACGCCTGGGCGGCTCCGTCGGTGAAGCATCTGCCTTCGGCTCAGGTCGTGATCCTGGGTCTTGGGATCGAGTCCTGCATCGGGTCCCCTGCTCAGTGGGGAGTCCACTTCTCCCTCCCCCTCTTCTGCTTTTCCACTCTCTCTCTCTCAAATTAATAAAACCTTAAAAAAAAAATCCCCGGAACACCTGCCCAAGATCTCAGGACGTTCTAATCTGGCCCGAGATGGGCTCCAGCTGCCCCACAACGCTCATCCCGCCTGCACCTGACCCCACCCTCACTCTGCCGCTTTCCCATACGTGCCATCAGACACCCCTGCCACCGGACCCACAGCGGGGCCGTGGCGGAACTGCGGGTACCCAGGAAGAAAGCCAGCACCCCCCCCACACCGGAGTCACGGGCGGCGACGTTAGAAGTAAAGCTTCCAAACGCAGGAGATAAGGACACCGCAACGGGGCACACCCGGCCGCAGGGCCAGATGGCGATGCCCCCCGCCCGCCGGCAGGCCTCACCTGCAGAAGGCATCTCCTGCTCGGATCACCACCACGGGCAGGCCTTCCTTGCACTTGACACACTTCAGTCCTCGGCTGCAGGGACACGGGGAGGGGAGAAGACAGGCTGCCCACCTCCCTCCAGGGGCCTCTGGGGAGGGGGCGCTGCCCTTCTCGGCCCAGCTGGTGCAGGGGAGCCGCCGCGCACCCAGCGACTAAGGCTCGGGTCTCCCGCAAACCGCCAGTGTGAGAAAAGACAAGGGCCGCGGGGGACCTGAGTGCGCTTCCGCCGGCTCGGAAAGCACAGAGAGGCCGCCTCTCGGCCTTTCGGCGGCCGGCGCGCCGGGACGGACGGCTGGCTCTGCAGGGGCCGGGCCGACGGAGGGAGACGGCGGGGCGGACGGAGGGGGACGC
>LNAC01000107.1:1024071-1049367 GCA_002007465.1 Ailurus styani
CGCGCTCCTTCCTGGTGAAGACGCACTCCAGCCCCAGGGCCCCCGACTACCGGCGGCTGGGGACGCAGACAGGTAAGGGCGGCCGGGCTCCTCGGACTTCGTCCCAGGTGGGAGGAACGACTTACCTGGCCCGCAGAGCGGAGCGAGACCCCGGCGGGTGGGGGCCCCGGGCGCCGCGTCGGGCCGAGCAGGCGCGGGCTCGCTCCCCACCTAGAGAAGTTTCAAGGCCCCAGTCACTTCGGGGCTCCCCGCCTGCGGCCTGGGGAACCCATCCCAGCCAAGGGAGCCGGGAGCCCTCTTCCCGGGGCAGGAGGTTTGGGTGGGTTGGGTGGGTGCGGTCCCAGGGCTGGGTGGGGAGAGAGACCCGGGAGGACTTGGGGCTGCTGCCCACGTGCTCCCCCAGAGCATCCAGAGGGGACCAGAAGAGTGACCCGTGGGGTCCGTTGCCGAAGGCCAGCTCCTGTAGCGGGCCTCCAGGCCCCTCCAACGAGTGCCTCCTCACCCCTCCCGGGGGCCGCCTTCCCTCGGGTCTCCCCTCGCCCCAGGCTGTCGGGAGCACTGAGGGGCTGCAGCCCTTGCCCCAACCCCAGGGTGGCTCAGTGGGGAGACGCCTGTGCAGGACCCAGGACTGTCCACGCGATCCCCTTCCCTGCTAGGCAGGGGGACACAAGAAGGTCCCAGGACAAAGGCCTCCCTAGAGTGATCGGAGCCATTCCTCACAGCTCAGCTGCTTTTTGGGGGTGGAGACCCCCTCCCCTCGGGGAAACCGCTGGGTGGCTCAGATGGAGAGGGGACAAGGGACACTGTGGAGGCCGGCGAGGGGAGGGCGCCGCACTGACCCATCCTGGGGCCCCCTGCTTCCAGGCGGTGCCTTCTAGGACCGGGCTCCTGAACTCTGCATTTTGAAATCAATTTAACGAGTCACCACCAGCAGTTTTCACCAAATGAAATAGAACAGAAACCGTTAGAGTGCAGAGCTCAGGTGAAGGAAACTTTTGTTTCAGGTACATGTGTATCTATATGATGGAAAATGCAATTGAAGTGGGCCGTGGTTGTTAACGTTTCAAACCTGTTGTTAGAGCCCAGCCTTACCGTGCACCCGGCTTCGGCCTCTGAACGTGCAGACCAGGGCAGCCAGTGACGAGGGTCAGACTCAGCCACCTCCCGTCTTCCTCCCTCCTCCTCGCTGTCACTCCCCCTGCGTGCAGAGAGCTAGGTGACCACTGTGAGCCTCTTCCTGCCAGGATGTCGTCTGGGGCCCCTCACTCTCTTGTTTCAAGTAAGTGCCTTTTCAGGCCTCCCCCAGGGAACGTCTCAAACCAGAGGGGGCTTAAAAGTCTTCTGCTAGGAATTTGGGTCCCAGGACCAGTAACACAATCCTGCAGCCCCAGAAGGTGTTTAAAGGACCAGCAGAAACGCGGGTGTCTTTCTCCCCTCCCTCCCCCTGGGGCCCCCAAGGCCGGGTTTGGCTCTCAGATGCCTGGGGCCAGGGTGCTGGCTGCACCCCACAGACCCAGGAAAGGTGCCTTTTTTCCCCAGGAGAAAGGCCTCTCGTGGTGCTTCTGTGGCGTCCTAAGGCTCTCTGGCACCCCAGGGTTATCTTTCCAGAACGTCCTTGGCCTTTGTCTCTTAGCTTGCCACTGCTATTCGCTCTTTCTGGGAGGACAGAAATTTGGTGTGCTGTTTTATAATTAGGGGAATTAGGGGTGAAGTCAGGGCAGAGTGGAGGGCGGGAACCTTCCTTAGAGGTCCTCATTTCTCTACATTTTCACCAACACTTGTAATTGGCTGCTTTTAAATTCTAGCCATCCTAGTGGGCATGGCATGGTATCTGGTTGTGGCTTTAATCTGCATTTCCTTGATAGCTAATGGCGGCAAGTATCTTTTCCTGTGCTTGTGAGCCATTTGTAGCTCTCTTGCTTTTTTTTTTTTTTTTTTTAAGTAACCTCTAAGCCCAATGTGGGGCTTGAACTCACAACCCTGAAGAGTCACATGACTGACTAACTGAGCCAGCCAGGCACCCTGTCATTTGTATATCTTGTCTGGAGAAATGTTCATTCAGATCCTTTACCCATTTTAAAGTTCTATCACTTGTCTTTTCATTGTTGGGTTGCAAGAGTTCTTTGTATATTCTGGGTGCTAGTGAGTTATCAGATGTGTGATTTGCAAATATTTTCTCCCCATCTGTGGGTTGTCTCTCTCTACCCAAAGCCTTGGCATGAAGGTAGAAATGGGGGCCAGAGATTTATCTCGTCACATCTGGAGAACGAAATGGGTCAGGGGCTGTCTGGAGAGTTGGGTTTGGGGGAAATGCGGAATGCAACTGCCCGCTCGCCTGTCGACTCCAGGGACTGTTGCCGCTCCCGTCTGGTCAAGCTTGGGCATGCGGGCCCACAGATGTGGGAGAGCAGCCTGGGGGCCAGCTGCCCCTGGAGGCCGTGGTGGTACCGCCGAGGACAGCTGTCGCCCCGGGAGCATCAGCGGGAGGATGTGCGCCCCTCGGTCGCCATGGGTGAGGGGTGATCGGGGGTGACTGAAGGCTAATTAGTTGTCTTACGCGTTGTAGTCGACTGCCAAGTGTTTGTTCTGAATCAGCGCCGTGTGGGAGCCTGGCGCCGCGGCTCTGAGCTGGCCCTGAGGTGGGATGGGGGTCAGGGAGGCCTGCCCTGCCTGGGCCGTGGGGGAGCCTCCCTGGGCCCCCTGAGGGCTCTCCTGGGAGCCCCTGGTACTTCTCTTTGTTTTTAGAGCGCTGAGATCTCTCCTGTAGACCCTGTGGCCACTTCCTGAGCTGCCACCCCACCTCGTCAGCCCTTTCCCTTCGCACGGAACTGCCGATGACCTGGAGGAGGCCTGGGGTCGGACCAAGCAGGGCGAGCCTGCGGACAGGGTGTGGGGGCTCATGTTCACCTGTACCTTCTCTCTCCGTCCTCCCTTCTAGAAATCAATGGCGCCTGTTCCGCCTGCAGGGGCTTGGTGGTGCCCCTCCTCCTCCCAGATAAGGCGGCCTCTTCCACACCTGCTGACCCTCCCCGGCCCTGGGACCGCACCTCTGTCATCGCCCACATCTCCCTGCCTCTTCCCCGCCACGAGGAAGCGCGGGGGGCCCCGGGGCCAGACCCCCTGCAAGCTGGCCCAGTGCACCTTTGGGCCAGCCGGGCCCCCAGCGTGCCCCTCAAAGACAGCCTGAACCAGCTCAACCTGCCTCCGCTGCTGGTGCTGCGCACACGGTGGCCCCCGATCCCGGGCCCCGCCGGGGAGCCCACCGCAGACGGACAGCCGGGCGCCACACGGGCCCCCGGCGGCTTCCAGCGCGTGCACTGCGGCGAGCCTTACCCCACGGCGGCCGGGCTGGCCAGGCACTGGGAGCTGCAGTGCCCGCCGCGCGCGCCGGGCTGCTTCCCCTGCAAACACTGCGACAAGGAGTACGGCAGCCTGGGCGCCCTCAAGATGCACCTACGCACGCACACACGGCCCTGCCCCTGCGCCGTCTGCGGCAAGGCCTTCTCCCGGCCCTGGCTGCTCCAGGGCCACATGCGCACCCACACAGGTGGGCCTGCGGGAGGGCCCGGGGCAGGCGGCAGGCCTGGCCCCGGGCAGCACGGAAGGGGAGAGTCCACCAACAAGCGGGCGACCGCGGCCACGCTCCCTCCCGAGGCTCCGGGGAGGGTCCTTCCTGCCTCCTTCAGCTCTGGGGGGCCGGGTGTCCCTCGGCGGTGGCCACGTCTCTCACCCCTGCCCCCATCCTCACGTGGCCTCTCCCCTGTGCGTATTTGTGTCCTCATTTGCCTCTGTTGTAAGGACACCAGAACTATGGGGCCAGGGCCCGCCTACCCCAGGGTGACCCCACCCTAACCTGGTCCCGTCCGCAGGGGCCCTGGGTTCCAGGTCAGGTCACATCCACGGGCACCGGGGGTCACGACACAGACACGTCTGTTTTGAGACACACAGCTCACCCCACAACACCCAGAAAGCACAGGATGCCCCAGGCTTCGGCGGGTGTGACTTGTCAGCTTCCACAGCCTTCCGGAACTCTGGGGCGGGAGGAGCGGGGGATGGAGACAGGCAGGTGGCAAGCACGGGGACACAGACGACGGCAGGGACCTGACCGGAGCCCAGGAGCAAGCCCATCCCGGGGGGAGCGGGGGGAGGCCCAAACACAGGAGAGAGAAGGGCAGCTGCGGACATGGACGGACGGACGGACAGATGAGCCGACGAAAGAGAGGGGCGTGTGTCCAGACCTGAGGGAGGCCCAGGAGCCTCAGCACTTGGTCTGTAAACCACCGCCGCTGGGCCCAAGGGCAGGGCGCAGGACCACACTGCACCCCAGGCCCACCAGGAGAGGGGGAGGCGGGCACAGACAGAAGGCCAGGATCAAGACTCATGGGGCCAAGGCCTCCGGCTGCCACACACGCCTCCCGTCCCCAGAGCCTCCCTGGCCCTAAGTCTCGGCTCTGTAATGAGGACTCTTCGGAGTCCCAGCTGAGCGGAGGCTCGGAAGAAGGGGTTCTTCTGGGCTGAAATGCCACTTAGTTTTCCTCGGCTCCCCCCAGAGATGTCCCTGGGCGTCCCACCTCACACCCGCAGGGACTCTGCTCTGGGTCTGGGAGCCCGGACAGCAGATGCCCCGCGGGAGACTGACCTGGCCGGGAGGGCGGCAGGGAGGAGATGCTCTGGGCCGTGGAGCCTGCAGGCGGCTGCCTCTCAGGATCCTGTACGGCGAACGGGGAATCACTCCAGCCCGGCAGAGGGGCACAGATGACCCCAACGGCCCTCCTACACTCGTTAGGGTCGTCCCGGGGGCCTGGCTCCCAAGAGGAGGACTCTGTCTGGATCCCCGGCCGCCCTGATTGGCGGTGCTCCGGAGGACACAAGGTCCTTAGGCCGTTCCTAAGTGCCTGCGTCCACTGCACAGGCTGGGGCTCAGCCCTTCTAGCCTTCGCGGCCGGCCCTGTGGGAGCCATGCCGCTTGCCACCCCATCCCTCCATGGGCGGGACCAGCGACCAAAAGGCCCCCAGTGGTTCTCAGGGGCAGATCTGGGCAAAGGGCCCCAGGAGGGCTCTGGCAGAGAGATCTAGTGACTGTGGTAAGAACCCACGCTAGATCTTTCCTCTTAGGAAGGGTTTTAGATGCTGTAGTCCTGCCCGCATGTGACAGTCCATCCTGTTCCCAAGCGGCTCTGACCTCGACCGTGGATGTGGGCCTGTTGGTCCTCGGGTTTGCTCCTGGGGCAGGTGTGGAGGCCCCCACCACGTGTCTGCTGGGGAAGGGCGCTGAAGGAAGACAATGCATTAGAACTGACGTGAGCATGTGGAGAAGACGGAGGAGCTTATTCCTTTATTTTTTATTTTAAAGATTTTGTTTATTTACTGGGGCGGGGGGAGAAGCAGCTCTAGCAGACTCCCGCTGAGCAGAGCCTGACCCGGGGCTCCATCCCCCACCCTGAGACCGTGACCTGGGCTGAGATCCACTCAGACGCTCCCCCGCGGAGCCACCCAGGTGCCCCGGGGCTTGTTCACTTACCAACACGACCCGTGAACCGGGGCCGGCTCCTGTGACCAGGCGGAGGGACCCTGACCCGCACCCCCTTCCTCCCCCAGGAGAGAAGCCCTACGCCTGCCCTCACTGCAGCAGGGCCTTCGCCGACCGCTCCAACCTCCGGGCCCACCTGCAGACGCACGCCGACACCAAGAAGTACCAGTGCAAGAACTGTGCCAAGACCTTCTCCCGCATGTCGCTGCTGGCGCGGCACCAGGAGTCCGGCTGCTGTCCGGGGCCCTGAGGAGGGCGGGCTCGCTGCAGGTAGGAGGGACAGGACGTCACCGCAGGATCCCACGGCGCGCCCGCCGTGCTGCGGCCCCTCGCCCGCCCGCGGGTGTTCCTCGTCTCCCTGTCTGCCGCCGCCCGCCTCCGTCCAGAACCGAGCAGCCCAGCGGGCTGTTAGGGTGAGTGACCGAAGACGGTCACCGAGCTGTGGACCCCCGTCCCGTGTTTGACTCGCTCTGCTCTGCGGTTCTGTTCTCCCCGAGTGAAAAGCTGCTGGGGGTGGCTGCCAGCAGAAGAGCTCCCACCGCCCAGCTGGGCTCCGTGGCCAGAGCTGCCTCGGGGCTCACCTGCACCTGCTGCCGGTGTGGACTCCGGGCAGCCAGGCACGTCAGCGGTGCTGGCTCGCACGCAGGCGGTCCCGGGGACGGAGCGGCCGCAGCCACGGGGCAGCGAGGGGCCCCCAGCCCCGCGGCCGTGTCGTCTGTGGCGGAGGCTGAGCACGGAGCCGTGGTCGAGAGGCCGCAGAGGAGGGGGGTGGTGGTGGGGGCGTGAAGCCGCCAGAGGTGGGGGTGGAGAGCAGGGCTGGCGGGAGGCAGGCGGCGAGAGAACACGCGGGGGACCGGAGGCGCTGTCTTTCAGAAGGAAGAGGCGGAGAGGGGAGCAGCACTAACCCGGGAGGGAGAGCAGCACGGGGCGGGGGCGTGCTGGGCATGTGCAGGGCTGAGGCGTGAGAGCAGAGCTGGGGAAAGCAGGGCCCGAGGGAGAGGCAGCCGCGGGCTGTGCGCCTGCGTCGGCAGGGTGCTCAAAAGCCAGTCCAGGCCTGGGTCTGCACACGTCGCTACAGAGCCCACCACGTCGCCCAGGGACCGTGGCCGTGGCCGCCTGTGGCACCATCGCCTCCCCTCCGCCTGCCCTCTTCAGAGGCCACAGGCGTCCACCGGCCGAAAGAGGGGCAGACCTCGACGCTGCCCAGAACATGCCTCCCAAACAGACTCAGACGCCAGCAGGAGACCCCTCCCCAGCCTCCCGCCCCCACGGGGCGGCCTCTTCCCACCCCAACCGCCGGGTGGTCACCTGCTGGGCTGGTCCTCCCTCTTGCCAGCACGTCCTAGCGTCTCCGGCTGGCTCCTGGAGGGCGGCCTGCATCTAACGGGGACTGATTGAGTTCTTGACACTCGGAGGGGACACCTGCTCCTCTCTGCAGGAGAGCTGGCCTGCTGTCAGCAACGCCACTTCTGGCCCAGGCTGAGGGACAAAGTCAGGCACCTTGGTCCTGGCCCTGAATGGGGCCACAGGGCAACCGGCAGAGGCCCCTGTCTCAGCTCTGGGGCACGTGCACATGGACCCGCTGAGGAATATTCACCAGGCCCACATGGGCCACACGGCACCTGGAGATTCTGGCGAAGGCTCCTCTGGGGCTGCTTTGATGACAGCCATTGGAGGAGCCTTGGGGACACCCCAGAGAAACTTGACCACGGTCTTGGGTTTCTCTGGACCAAGGGTGACCTTGACGAAACTGGGCACCCAGGAGGCTGCAGCTCCAGCAAGCACCAGACTGCACCAGCAGGTGGGATGGAGGTGCTCTCTGGGAAAGCCTTGCTCACATTCCCAGGCCCGCACCGCTGCCTTCCCTCCGCAGGGATCGGCCATCCCCCGAGGGACACACAGTGTGGGCAGGAGGCTTAGCTAATATGTCAGTGTTCTGGGGCTGCCGTAACCAAGTTCACCACACTGGGAGGCCTGAACCAGGGAAGTCTACTTCCCCCCAGTCTGGAGGCCACATGTCTGAGACCGAGGTGCTGGCAGGGCTGGTGCCTCCTGGGGCCCCTTTCTCGGCTCCTGCTGGCTTGCTGGCATCTTCAATGTCCCTGGCTGGTAGACCCATCACCCATCTCTGCCTCCACCTCACTCGGCTTCTTCCTGCCTGTGCATCTGTCTCTGGGTCCAAATTTGCCCTTTTTCTGAGGATACCCGGCCTACTGGGTTAGGACCCCCACTGATGACCTCATCTTGATCAACTCCAAAGACCCTGGTTCCAAATGGGGCCACATTCTGAGGTCCTGGGGGTCAGGATTTCAACACCATCCACCCCCGACAGCTGATATGAACAGAGTTTGTGAAGAGATGCCTGGCGTGGGGACAGTCCCTGGGCCTGACTCTTCTGTCCTCTGTCCACAAAGGATTGGGGGGTGGGCACAGTCGATTTACTGGAAACACGTCCTGTGCCCGTTCCACCTCCGGTCCCTCATCCCGTGCAGGGCCCCGCGCTCACAGGGTGGCCCTCCCTCCCAGCAATCTCCCAGAGCGCTGGGCTCCTCTGTTGAGCAGGTCAAGCCAGCAACTGGGCCCATGTCCCACCATCTCACAGGAGGCCTTTTTTTCTGTTTTTTTTTTTTTTTTTAAATAGCATCCAGATGCCTGAAGGAAGCTATATTATAGATTGTGTTCTATTTCTGGGCCCTGATGTCTAAATGAGGCGATGCACCTGTTGGGTATGAAGGGAGGGAATTTCGCGGCCCTAAAATAAAGTCGAATGCTTGCCCTTCTGTACCGGCCCATGGAAAAAGCTCTTATATTTATATCCGGACTGGCAGAGGGCAGGGCAGTGGAGGCTGGCTTGGCAGAGGGGTGGAGAAAGGCCCGAGCACCTGCCGGGGAACCAACGGAGGACGAGTGGGGGAGGTGGCCCACCAGGAGCACATCAGCCGTGGTCAGATCGCAGGGACCAGCCCGAGCTGCTGGCTCGCCCCCCACCTTTCCTTGTCACTTTGGTCATCAGAATTCAGCTGGGACACCCAGTATAAAGTTGGCTTTCTGGAGCCCCCTCCCAACACCTAGAGTGGGACTCAGGAAGGGTCTAGGCCTCGTTCACGTCCGTCCTGGTGAAGCGGTCGCGGCTGGGGCTTCTCTCTGGGGCTGCTGTCTGTGTCCCTCCACCCTCAGGCTTGCTTTTTCCTGCCCAAATTTTCCTAGTCACAGTTGCCCTCTTCACTGTAAAGCAGGGCTTTGGGTCCCCTCCGTCCGAGGCAGGAGCAAGTGGAGGAGGGACCCGAGGCCCTGGTGCTGAGGAGCTGGGAGCTGGTGCTGTGGCCGCAGCCCGGTCATGGATGGCGAAAAGCAGAAGCCTCAGAGATCGGCAAGGGTTCCGGACAAGAGGAAAACCATGTAACGAGCCCTCCAAGGTTGGGGACCCCGTCTTTCAGCATGAGAGGAGCCCCTGGATGGCGGCGTGAGGGCGACAGACAGGCTCAGCCCCAGAGACCCAGCCAGGAAAACCACTGTTCTCAGACTCAGATGTCGGTGCCCGGCCTCCGCGGGTTCAGGTCCCGGAAACAGGTGCGAGAGGGACACCCAGTCTCTCGGTGCCCTGGCCCCTGTTCAAGGAAACCGCCCTCCTCTCTCCTGAAGCTGCAGACACACTACGGTTATGCTTTGCCTTCCAAAAGCCCGGAGGGTTCCATAAATACCATGTTGGCCCGGAATATTCTGGGGGGTTCTCTAGAAGTTTGAAAATAGCCTGCCTATTACTATCTATGTGCAGAGAAACCACTCCTGGCCTCCACTGGGGGGCTAAGTATAGCTCGCTGGCAAAGTTCAATGGAACAAAAGTTTCCAGGCCTCTATCCCTCGCGGATGGCATGACATTCCAGGGAGGGTGCTGCCAAGACTCAGAGGGGCTCCAAGGAGGCGGGGACAGCAGCGCGCCCCCGAGCGGGGGAGGCTGGGGGACTCACTGGCGATCCGGGTGTCCTGGTTCGGTCCCCAAGTGAGCTGTCCTGATCCCAGCTGAGTCAATCCCACTGTAAAGCCTCGGCTTCTGCTTCTGTAAAAAAGGAAATCATGCTAAACTCATTTCAGAATTAAGGGGAGTATCACACGCATAGAACGGCAGGAAAAAAAAAAAGACACTTGGGATGCCTCAAATAAAACCGGACCGCTAACTTCAGAGAAACCCTCCACCTTCACCTCCTCTTGGAATCTGCATGCATCTCCCGACCACCGAGTTCCGGCTCCCGCTCTCCCCTCCCAGGTGCCTGCTTAGCCCACTGCGCTGCTGGGAGCGTCTTCAGGGCCCCGCACACGGGGCAGGGGCTCAAGGACACAGCGGTGCCGAGGGCGGGAGGGCTGAGGGGCTGAGGTTCGGGGTCCGTCTGGGCGGCTGGGCATGTACGACTCTGGTATATGCAGAAGTTCGGGACTGGCTCCCCCCATCATCCATCCGTGCTGTGCCCCCGACCCCCAGGCTGACCTGAGGGCATCCACGCCCCCCCCCACTCAATCTCCCCACACCTCTGCCCCTCGGGGCCTCTCTTCTGTTCTCCTATGAAGATCCACTGGGGGACGCCTGGGTGGCTCAGTTGCTTAAGCAGCTGCCTTCAACTCAGGTCATGAACCTGGGGCCCTGGGATCGAGTCCCACATCAGGCTCCTTGCTCGGCAGGGAGCCTGCTTCTCCCTCTGCCTCTGCCTACCGCTCTCCCTGATTGTGCTCACTGTCTCTCTCCCTGACAAATAAATAAGTGGGGCGCCTGGGTGGCTCAATGGGTTAAAGCCCCTGCCTTTGGCTCAGGTCATGATCTCAGGGTCCTGGGATTGAGCCCGGCACTGGGCTCCCTGCTCAGCCGGGAGCCTGCTTCCCCCCCTCTCTCTGCCTGCCTCTCTGCCTACTTGTGATCTGATCTCTCTNCCTCTCTGCCTACTTGTGATCTGATCTCTCTCTGTCAAATAACTAAATAAAAAATCTTAAAAAAAAAAAAAAAAGGATCCACTGGCCACCGGTTGTTCAGGAAGATGTATAATCACCCGGCTCACCTAGCTTAAGATACCAGGTCCCCTTTCCCTCGCCTGGGAGCAGCCCCGGGCTCCAGACAGTGACGTGGTGACCTCGGAAATGACAGTGTGTAAGGAAGGGGGGTCCTGGAGCCACAGGGGACTGAAATCTGCACGTTCCCCTCAGGAATGCAAGTGTTCTGAATTGGCCGAGAAGAGGCTGGGGTGGGGGGCAGTCCGAGCCCTGACACCATTGCCAGTCCCTCTGCTGCGCGCGAGGTGAGGTGCGGCCGCGGTCCCCGCAGCTCCAGTGACCTCGGCAGCGGCTGTGTCTGCCCCCCTCACAGAACCCACACCCGCGATGCCGGCGGCGCCCATGAGTGGCCTGCAGGCTTCCCTCCACAGCGACTACAAGGAGACCCCTCACTGCAGGTACACACGGCGATGGCGCGGGAGCAGCGGGGGCCGCGGTGCTGGCATCTCCACACGGGCCGGCCGGCTTGCTGCCCCAGGGCCCTGGCACCTCCCCACCACACACTCATGGAAGTGAGATGCAGCCTAAGGACGTCCTGAATTGTATTCAACCTCGACCCTGGAACCTCTGTCGTGTTCCAAGAGAAGAAATGGGAGGTGTGCCCAAAGCCCGTCACCGGGCGCGCAGGTCATCTCCGGGGAGGGCACGCGCCTCGGAGACACAGGCCTGGGCACCTGTAGGCACCCGGTCAGAAAAGAACCAAGGGAGCCTGTCACTTCAAGGAGAAAGAACAGGACTTCTTGCCCGTGATAACACCTACACGTTTAAGAGAAAATGACCATTTCGGAAGCTTTCTATCGCTTGGCAGCTTTCACAGTTAAAGAGTTCTCTGATATAAAAATGATTTTTTTTAAATTATAAAATGAAATGTCAACACGTGGACGTTCTGGATAAATCAATGAACCGTTATCTTGCCAGTGACCGATGCAGACACCGCAACATCCCGCCTGGGCCGGAGACCGCAAGCACGGGGCCGATTTCCACGGAATGGAGCGCAGGACGCGTTCACTGACGGGTCAGATACCCCAGTGCAGCTCACCGGGCAGCGGTGTCACCAAAGACAAGCCGCAGGCGTCCGGAGGCTGCTGGAGCGCGTTTCCGTCCTGTCTGTGGGGTTGGGCAGATGGGACAGCCCGGCCACTCCATCCGGGATGCCAGATGCCCAGATCCGCAAAGGTGCAAAACGATGGGGCACCTGGGTGGCTCAGCCGGTGAAGCGTCTGCCTCAGGCTCAGGTCGTGATCCCGGGACCCTGGGATGGAGTCCTGCATCGGGTGCCCCGAGCAGTGGGGAGTCTGCTTCTCAAAAAAACCTCAAAGAACAAAAAAACAAAATGATGCCACTGTCCTAAAACTGTTTTGGAAAACAGTTCTCTTTCACACAAATGTGTCAGCACACGGTGGGTTTCTTACTGATGATTCTAAATGAAGGTGCTCAGCAAACCCTTACAACGTCATCGTGACTCCTAATACGGGTCAACGTAGAGCTGCCGCGCACGCACGGCTGGGGGGCCGGGCCCGGAGCGTGAAGGCATCGCAGACTCGGCTGGAGAACCACGCTCACGTGGGCCCCAGCGTCGGGCAGGAAGCCATGCGACGCCGTCCGGCCTGGCGCTGGGAGAGAAGCTTGCACCGGGCGCGAGAGGTGTCCGCTCGGCCTCACAGGGGATGTGAAGGGGTTTTGGGGGTGACTCATGAGAGGTGTCCGCTCGGCCTCACAGGGGATGTGAAGGGTTTTGGGGGGTGACTCGTGAGAGGTGTCCGCTCGGCCTCACGGGGGATGTGAAGGGTTTTGGGGGGTGACTCGTGAGAGGTGTCCGCTCGGCCTCACAGGGGATGTGAAGGGGTTTTGGGGGGTGACTCGTGAGAGGTGTCCGCTCGGCCTCACAGGGGATGTGAAGGAGTTTTGGGGGGTGACTCGTGAGAGGTGTCCGCTCGGCCTCACGGGGGATGTGAAGGAGTTTTGGGGGGTGACTCGTGAGAGGTGTCCGCTCGGCCTCACAGGGGATGTGAAGGGGTTTTGGGGGGTAACTCTATTTGTGTTTTCTGCTTTTACCCACTGACTCTGAAACGAATCCCTGAGGCCCTGTGACCCCTCACACACGCACAGCGAGAAGACGCCCCTGTCGCCCCTCCAGGGGGCCCGCCTGGTTCCCTGGCCGCACACTTAGCCACACGCTCATCTTCTCTGTCCTCCCGCCAGCGTCTCAGCTCTGACCCTGTGCTCCCAGCCCGACCAGGGACGGCTCCGCCTACGCCCTGCTCCCACCTTCCGTCCATTCCCGCCTCCCCCGCGCCCAGTGCAGCACCCCGGCAGCCTCACGTTCAAGACCACGATCCGTGGCGTCCTGTGGGAGGCCACCTTCTACCCTAAAGCCCCCACGTGCCGGGCCTGTATCTGATCGGGACAGACACTCGACAAACCCAAGGGAATGAAGGAAGAGGCCTGGCTGGCTCAGTCGGGAGAGCACAGAACTCTTCATCTCAGGGTAGTGAGTTCGAGCCCCACATTGGGCGCGGAGCCTATAAAAACAGAGGGGACTGGGGCGCCTGGGTGGCTCAGTGGGTGAAGTGTCTGCCTTCAGCTCAGGTCACGATCCTGGGATGGAGTACGGAGTTGGGCTCCCTGATCAGCAAGGAGTCTGCTTCTGCCCCTGCCACTCCCCCCACCTGTGCTCTCTCTCAAATAAATAAAATCTTAAAAAAAAAGGGAGAATGAAGGAACAGATGGGGGACAGGGCAGGCTCAGTCTAAACCAGCCTTTATTTTTGTTTTCTTCGGTCCATTCTGGGGGCTAATCTCACAAGGAAGGGGCTGGTCTCAGCACAAGCATGGGGACCACCATCAGGCCCCAAGGGTGGGCGAGCGAGCAGCCTGCCGTGCCCCTCCAGGCCAGCTGTGTGCAGACACGGCGTGCGGGCGCCAGCGAGCAGGAGGGGGGTGAAGGCGGCGGAGGAGACACCCCCACGGTCAGCGGCGTGGGCAGGGGGACGCCAGCCGGCCGGCCCCAGTTGGCAGGGCGTCCGAGCTGCGTGCACGCAGGGGGTGACGGCGTGCGCGAGCCCATTTCAGAGAGGCGGAGGCCACAGAAGCAGCTGTGTCCCTCCCTCACTGATTTAACGCTGTTTCTTCTGGAAGGAGGCGGCACTTGCCTGTGTGCTTCTGGGGCCAGTAACAGCCAGTACTCACCACGGACGCCAGGGGATGTGACACAGGCGGGCCCTTCTCCACCAGAGAGGTCGAGAGGGGGCCGGGGACCGCTGGGATTTACACCTTTGCACTCTGGCTTCAGAGTGTGATCTCACCTGGCAAGACATTCCGAGCTCTTCTCTTGCAAATCAGAGATCAGAAACATGGTGGCGATCTGGACGCAGAAGCTGTCTTCTCAACCACGGGCCCGAGTGTGCAGAGATGGCCAGAGGGCGGCCGGGACTTGCAGGAAGGGGAGTCACCCCGGGGCCTGGAGGAAAGCACTTCACCAGCAGGTCTGGGACTCTAGTGAGTGTGGGAAGCGGGGCTCTCCTTACCCCTGCCCACGGGAAGAGAAGGGCGTGGAAGCGGGGGGGGGGCGCTGGAAGGCCGTGTGAAGACAGCCAGATACTCGGAATCTCATGATCTGACCAGGCCTTTTTTTTTTTTTTTTTTTTAGATTTTATGTATATATTTGACAGAGAGAGACACAGCGAGAGAGGGAACACAAGCAGGGGGAGTGGGAGAGGGAGAAGCAGGCTTCCCACTGAGCAGGGAGCCTGAGGTGGGGGGGCTTGATCCCAGGAACCCGGGATCACGACCTCAGCTGAAGGCAGACGCTTAAACACTGAGCCCCCCAGGCGCCTCTGACCAGGCTTTGGGAAACAGGACATAAAGGCCCGGAAGACCAAAGAAAGGGGAGGTGGGAGGACAGTGGCCAGAACTTGAGTCCAAAGGCAGATTTGGAAAGGATCTCTCCTGACCCGGGTGCGATACTGCCACTAACAGCTGGGCTTGGGGACCAACAGGTAGCAGGTAACGAGCCCACCACAGCACTGGGCACCCACCAGGTGCCCGATAACTCCGCCTGATGAGTCCGCACTCTGGGACTCCCAGATCGGGTCCTTCTGGTTCACAACGAGACTTTCAACTGTTCCTGCCGGAACCATAAACCTTTCAGGGAAAGACCAGCAGGTAGACGCTAGCGGGTACAGCTGGCAGGCACCTCCCAAGAGCAGGCAGACACCTGCAGGAGCAGGTATGCGCAGGGCCGGGTGGGAGGCCCTGGCCACCGTCCAGTGAAGCACACACGGACCGGCCTGCAGAACACCCTCTCTCCGAGTGCGGACGACAAGGCAGCCTACCTCCGGGACGTCGGGGCCACCGTGCACACCCCACAGGCGGGGCTGAGAGCTCAGACACTCTCCCCCGTCCTGGGGGCTGCAGATCCCAGACGAAGGTGTAGGCAGGCTGGTCCCCACTGAGACCTCTCTACGTGGCCTGCAGACTGGCATCTTCTCCCTACGTCCTCGTGTGTCCTCCCTCAGCGCCCGTCTGTGTCTGATTTCCTCGGGTCCCCCAGTCACTGGGATCCGGGTCCAGCCTACTGACCTCACTTTAACTTAATCAGCTCTTTAAAGATGCTCCCTCCAATTAGAGTCACATTTTGAGGTCCTGGGGGGTCAGGATGTGAACATGTACATTTTCAGGGGGCAACGCAGCCTGAGAGCTCCCTTTCAAAACTGTGGGATCTTCTGTCAACAGCGGAACCCCGACACGCCCCGCCAGGCGCCAGGGTGCCACAAGCAGCCTTCCCCGGAGTCAGACTCTGGGGCTCTGAGGTGGGTGCTGTGCCCGCTCTGGTTCAGGGGTGGGCAGCACAGGACATGGACCGACCTGCTCAGTGCCTTCCAGCCACAACACACGGGACCGGGATCTGAACCAGGCAGCCTCCCCCAGAGCCCAGAATCCTCAGGCCCCGCTCTTGTTGAAGGGACCTGTGGGCCTCAGGTCAGACAAGCGCCTTGCTCTCCCCCACGTGAGGACCGGGAGAGGTTGCCGGCCATCCCTGGGGCAGGCTCAGGGATCCACATGTCCCTGCTCCTTGCCCTCGGCACCTTCCCCCAGCAGCTCCTGCACACACGCCTCATGACACACCTCACATATCCCCAAGACTAACCCCGAAGCATAAATAAAACGTGGACTAAAAACCTGTACACAGGGGCGCCTGGGTGGTCCAGACGGTAAAGCATCTGCTTTGGCTCAGGTCGTGATTCCAGAGTCCTGGGATCGAGCCCCACGTCGGGCTCCCTGTTCAGCAGGGAGCCTGCTTCTCCCTCTACTTGTCGTTTCTCCCACTCATTCTCTCAATCTCTTTCTCTCAAATAAATCTTAAAAAAAAAAAAACAAAAAACCTATACAGAAAGTCCTGTCTTATGCTCTCTCTGCTGATGGAGCAGAGCAGACAGTGAGCACCTGCTCAATGCCCGGCACACGCCTCTTAGCAGCCCTGAGGAGAAGGGCTCGGGAGGAAACAGGAGCACCCCGCGGGCAGAGGGAAAGATGAGCACTCTGAATGGAGTCCCACAGTTCTGAGAAAAGTGCCAATTAGTCTCAAAAGGGAGGAGCCGGGACCGTGCAGACAGATAGGGGTAGGCTCAGGTCACGGTGCACGCAGATGCCATCCCTCCCGAGCCTTTCTGTTGGTGGGACAGAGCCCGGCGCGGACGCGGCGTGGGGAGCCCCATGCTCGGGGGATGCTCTGCTGGGCTCATCTCGAAATTCTTCCTACTTTTTGGACACGGGACCCCCACTCTCGGCTTGCACAGAGGCCTGCAGTGACACGGCTGGTCCTGCCTCCGAGGACAGGTGACGAGGACATGGATGATGACTCCAGACAGAGGGAGCCCAGCGCTCACCGTATCCTTAGTGACATACTCCCCCAGCCCCCCGTCACCCGGGCTCTGTCACCGGCGGAGCTGCGCGCCATGCTGTCTTCACCGCATCGCACTCCGGGTTCATGCCTGGTTCAAAGAGCTCACCTGGGTTCAGCAATCACAGGGCAAATATTTCAGAAGAGCAGATCAGCCAAGAACAGTGTGATCCTGACACAAGGAGCACGTTAGGTGCTCCTGACACTGAGAACCCGCTCAGATCAGTCAATCCAAGGTGGTTTCCAGGCCCCTCAGTTCATAACCACCCACCTGGTGGCTCACACACGTGAAATCATGGTGTCACTAGCAGCCGCACTGCACAGTGACCGGCACCCGACGAAGCGCACAGACGTGAAGTGCGGGAACTGATGGCTCAGGACACCAGCGCACACCCGTGAAGCCCTGGTCTGCTCCCTGTGACAGACACACCCAGCCAGCCTCCCCCTGCCCCTGTCTGCCTCCCCAACCCCAGCCCCTCCCCAGGCAACCACGCAGCTGCCTTTTGTCACACAGGTTGCTGGCACTTTCTAGAATTCTTAGGAGTGGGATCTGCCATGATCATTGACACATCTCGTCTCCTCAGTCCCAACCCTGAGGCTGCAACACATGTCATGTTTTCTCCCCAGACTTCTCAAGGCGTCAGACTCCCTTTGCTAACCCTCCGATGCTGGTCCAGAACTTTCACTATAGACCACCATGGTCTGCAGTATGAGAGGTGACAGATGCCACAGACCATGTCTAGACAGAGGATACAGACCGTCAGAGTCTCGATGATAGACGACAGACTCTCCTGGTCTACAGATGACATGGACGGTCACACACTGCAGACAACAGCCGACACGGACCATCCTGGTCTACAGATGACAGCCGACACGGACCAACACGGAGCAGAGACGACAGACGACGCGGGCCATCCTGGTCTACAGACGACAGACGACACAGACCGTCACGGACTGTAGACAACAGCCGACACGGACCATCCTGGTCTATAGATGACAGATGACACGGACCAACACGGAGCAGAGACGACAGACGACGCGGGCCATCACGGACAGCAGACGACAGATGACACAGACCGTCACGGACTGTAGACAACAGCCGACACGGACCAACATGGAGCAGAGACGACAGACGACGCGGGCCATCACGGACTGTAGACTACAGATGACACAGACCGTCACGGACCACAGATGACAAACGACATAGGCCATCATGGACTGGAGACGACAGATGACACGGACCGTCACAGACTAGAGGTGACAGAAGAAACGGGCCGTCCTGGTCTACAGACCACAGATGACACGGACCATCATGGACCAGAGATGACAGACGATGCGGGCCGTTACGGTCTAGAGCTGACAGATGACATGGACTGTCACGGTCGACAAATGACAGACTATCCTCATCTGGAGTTGGCAGATGTCACAAACCACCATGGTCATAGATGACAGACATCACCATCTAGGGTGCAGCAGACAATGGAGGTTACTGATACTGTGACAGCCTTTTAGGGATCTCCCTGCTCCAGCTCATCCCTGTGACCGATGGCCTTCGCTCAAGATACAGTTCCAATCACGTCATCCCGCAGACTGAAAACCAGACCTTTCTCTGGTCTGTGGGGCCTGAGCGTTCACAGCACCTCCAGCAACACGCCACTGTCTCGGCTGTGTCCTGCTCGCTCTAGCCCCTGTCTCACCGCCACAGGGAGGCTGTGACCCTCCCGAGGACAGGGCCCCCGCCTCACCTGACACCATGCCCTGCGGGAGAGGCCCCAGTAAGGCTTCACGAGTGAACAGAGGTGGGCACATGACTTCAGCAGAGCTCAGAAGACAATCACAGGCTTTACACCCTTCGTTCTGTGACAGTGAGGAAGTCACACAGCTGCTTCCTGAAGAGAGACAGAATGAAGGACAGTTTTGGAAGTTGGAAAAGGGGAAGGCTGGGGGTGACCTCGGGCCGGGCCAGGGCACACCCACTCTTTAAATGCTTCCTGTTCCATCTCTGCCCCGAGCCCTGCTACCTCTCACCTCCCCGTGACGTCGGCAGGTGCCTGGCGTCTCATAGTGCTCGGCTCTAGCCAAGGTGAGCCTGGATCCACTGAACCCTCCCTGGAAAGGAGACAGGGACCCTTACAGACGCAAGTGTGTGGGAGGAGAGCCAGGTGGGGAAGCCGCGCAGTGTCACCAGCAACAGGACGGGACAGAAGCAGGGCCCACCCGTCAACCTGCATGCTGCTGAGCAGACCAGGGAGGGACGGTAGCCCCAAGGAGTTCAGAGAACTGGTCAGGATCTCAGAGTGGTGGAGGCCGGGGAGTCATATTTTGACGCCTAAAATGATCACAGGACCTGTGTTCTATGCATCAAACACTCCTTAATAAACAGGAAAACTTGACAAAGAAACAGTGGCTCTGGGAGAAGAAAGAGACGTCAGGAAGGAGGCTGGTGCTCCCTGCTGCAATCACGGGGCAAAGTCTCCAGGGACACGTGTGCCAGATCTGTCCCAGCCAGCCTCCCCCCGGCCACTCTGCCTCACGTCCTTTTCCCCAGATGGGACTACCAGTGAGCTGGGGCAGGTCCCCAGGATAATTAAAAGGTACCAACCATGCCTCACCGAGCTGCCTAGCAAGTGGTGTTTCAGACAAGTCTATCATGAGTATAAATGAAATAACTGACATAAGGACTCAGTCCCCAGTGTGCAGGCTGGCACCAAGTGGCCAGGGATGGGGCGGCCAGGCAGCTAATGACTCTGAGAATCATCATGCAAGAGACCCAGGAGTGTTGATCTCTGATCCCTCTCTGGTCCCCAAGCAGGACGGAAGGGAAGGAGGATGACAGCACCCAGGCCCAACTTCCCACACCTGGCTTAATCGCCTGCTGCTGCTGACCACACTCCCGCACCGGCACTCGGCACAGCACCATGACACAGGGCAGATCCCTGATGGACGGTGACTGAATGACCAGTGAGGCCTCCGTGCTTTGCTAAAACGCCAAGGCACCAGTACTCAAGGAAGGTCAGGCCGTGGAGCCTGCGGCCCAGAGGTGACCCGCGGCCCCGACGCCCCACGTCGCACCTGGTGCCTGCTGACAGCACACGAGGACCCCACGTCTTCAGTTCTGCATCAGGCGGCTCGAGCAGCAGGGACGGGCCAAGCAGCAGCCACTGAGGACGGCCGTCCTTTCTTCTGTGTCTGAGCGCTGCACTGGGCAGTTTGCAGTAGGGAGCAGTGCTCTCGGTGCACAAAGGCAGCCCTGGGGCCCCGCAGCTAAGAAACTTACATACGTACCGAGTCAGGTGTGCCCAACTCCAGAGCCGAGGCACTTGTTGTCATCTGCTTTGTGACTCACGGCGTGGCCTTCAGACCAGCAGCTTTCGTCACTGGCATCCCTTGGCGCTTGCTGGAAACAGAGGCAGCGCTCCTGATCTCCTGAATCAGGGTTTCCATGAGCTCCCCAGATAACTCGAGTTAATGCGCACATGAACACTGGAGAAACAGCACCCGAGACGTCCTCTCATCGACACTGGGAGATGACCTGAAAGGAAGGGGCGTCTCGGAATACAGACCGAACCCATGACGAGAAGCAACTTCACACCCGTCAGGACGGTGCCTGTTAAAAACAAAGAGGAAAAAGAAAATAAGCATTGGGGTGCCTGGGGGTGTAGTTGGCTGGGTGTTGACTCCTGGTTTCCGCGCGGGTCGTGACCTCAGGGTCGTGGGATCGAGCCCCGCATCGGGCTCTGGCTTGGCGGGGAGTCTGCTTCTCCCCTTCTAAGTAAAAAATATTTTTTTAAAAAAGAAAAGAAGGGGTGTGGAGGAACGGGCTCTTTGGGCATAGCTGGTGGGAATCTAAGATGACGCAGCTGCCAGGGGAAACGGCACGGCAGTTCCCCCCAAAACCAAGAAAATTCCCGTAAGATCCAGCAAGTCCATCTCAGGGCATCTGCCCCAAAGCGCTAAGAGCAGGGACGTGAACAGACGCCGCAAAGCCGGTGTTCTCAGCAGTGTCAGTCACGACGCCCAGAAGGTGGCAGCCAGCCGAGTGTCCCTTGGAGGACGACCGGAAACGCACGATGCGGCCCGTCCCTGCAGGGCATGGGATCGCTCGGCCTCAGGAAAGTCATGACACCTGCTACAGAGTAGCAATGGGCCAGGGGCATCACGCCGAGTGAGAAAAGCCAGTCACCACAGGACAAACGCTGCAAGGCTCCACTCACAGGAGGTCCCCAGGAGCGTCGGATCCGTACAGGAGGCGGGGGGCGCCAGGGGCTTGGTACAGGATGGGGAGTTAGCTTAATGGGGACGGAGCTCCAGCTGCAGAAGATGGAAAGTTCTGGAACTGGCGGTGGTGTTTGCACTACAGTGAGTGTGCTTGCCGTCCCTGAGCTGATCAAAAAAGAGTTAAGGTGGTAAATTTAAGGCTATGTATATTTTATTTTTTTAAAGATTTATTTATTGACTTTGGGGGGTGGAGAGAGGGCACGCAGCAGGAGGGGCAGGGACAGGGAGAGAGAATCTCAGGCAGACTGGGCACTGAGCACAGAGCCCGACACGGGGCTCAGACTCGTGACCCTGAGATCACGACCCGAGTGGACACCGAGTCAGACGCTGAACTGACTGCACTGCCCAGGTGCCCCTAGGCTCTGTGTATTTCAGCACAATTTTTAAAAAATGCCCTGAAACAAAAAAAAATCTGAGGAGGGTCGTGGGAGATGCTTTAGGCTTATAGAAGTACACCCTGGGCGCCTGGGTGGCTCAGTGGGTTAAAGCCTCTGCTTTCGGCTCAGGTCATGATCTCAGGGTCCTGGGATCGAGGCCTGCATCGGGCTCTCTGCTCGGCGGAGAGCCTGCTTCCTCCTCTCTCTCTGCCTGGCTCTCTGCCTACTTGTGATCTCTCTCCTCTCCCTCTGTGAAATAAATAAATAAAATCTTTAAAAAAAAAAAAAAAAGAAGTACACCCTGCCCGTCATTCCTGGAACTTAGCCTTGAAACGTCAAGCTTTACTCCCTGTTCTCCACATACCTTGAAACGCTTAAATGGAACAAACAGAAAATCAGAATAACGTGACCTCTGATTTATCATCCCCCCTGTGACCTAACAGGCATTGACCCCACAACCCACATAAGCAAAAGCTGAGAGTAGGAAAAAAATCTATTTACCCAAGAGACTCCGTGAGGAGTAGATTTTATACATGTGGGTAGGTCCTGGGCGGAAGGTGTCGGTGTGGGATCTAGGCCACGCCCTCTCCCACAGGGGCTGGCTCGCTCACGGTTCTCGTTACAGACGGAGCCTTCGCCCAGGAACACCTACTTGCCTGGACAGAGGATAGCTTACATAACTGTAGCGACAAGAGCAAAGGAATACCCAGTCCACTACACGCAGAGGGTGGGGAGGAAAGGGGTGTTGTTGGGGTAGAACAGAATCCCTTCCTTCCACTCAGTGGTGATCAACAGACGCTACCCAAAACTGATAAAAAGAATCAACAAAATAAAAAAAAAATAAAGAAACAATATGAGCAGTTTACTTAGAAATATGGAGGGAGGGGCGCCTGGGGGCTCCACTGGTGAAGCCTCTGCCGTCGGCTCAGGTCCTGATCCCAGGGTCCTGGGATCGAGCCCCGCATCGGGCTCCCTGCTCAGTGGGGAGCCTGCTTCTCCCTTTGCCTGCAGCTTCCCCTGCTTGTGTGCGCACACTCGCTCTCTCGCTCTCTCTGACAAATAAGTAAATAAAATCTTAAAAAAAAAAAAAGAAATACGGAGGAAAATAACAGATTTGAACAGTGGCCACCTTCGGGATGCCTGGGGGGCGTAGCTGCTTAAGCGCCTGACGCCTGCTTTCAGCTCAGGTCGTGATCTAAAGTCCTGGGATGGAGCCCCACTTCAGGCTCAGCACTCAGTGTGGAGACTGCTTGAGATTCTCCCTCTCTCCATCCCACTAGTGTTCATTGTCTTTTTAAACTAAAACAAATCTAAAAAAAAAAAAAAAAAAAAAAAAGGGGNAAAAAAAAAAAAAAAGTGGCTGTCTTTGGTGAGCCAAAACCTGGAGGTGGTGAGTATGGAAGGTGTCTGGTAACTGAGTTTTAAAAGCATGCATATAAATATTATCTTAATCTGTTCAGGTTGCTATAACAAACAATACCACAGACTGGGGGGCTTACAAACCCCCCTGATTTCTCACAGTCCTGGGGGCGGCAAGTCCAAGACCAGGGTCCTGGCAGATTTCCTGTCTGGGGAGGACGCGCTTCCCGGTTCCGAAGGCCGGGTCCTCACAGAGCAGAAGGGGCAAGGGCGCGCGCTCTGGGGCCTCTGCCGTAAGGGCTCTAACCCCATCCCGAGGCTCCACCCTCCCGACCTCACAGCCTCCCACCGGCCCCCTCCTGACACCATCACACTGCGGGGGGCTGGGTTCACCATATGAACNGACCTCACGGCCTCCCACCGGCCCCCTCCTGACACCATCACACTGGGGGGGGCTGGGTTCACCATATGAACTTGGAGAACTTCATAAAGGTCCGTGCTGATCTTTCCACGGCTACTACGGCAGAACATAAATTACTGAGGCTCACGGGTGACCTGTCTTCAGAGAATACACACTGTTGCACAGAGCAATCTATCATCAATCTTTCAAGACAAGTTGTAGCAGCTTTGCGTGAAACAGAAACACGACTGCAAGAACAACTTAAAACAATAACCACCTGAAATGCAGATGTAAACCACAGCAAGATACTATTTTTCACCCTCAGACGGAGGAGCTGTGCGCTGCAGAAGGCAGGCATACCTCCACGCTTCGGTGGCCAGGCTTCGACAGATTCAACTTCCTTCTGGGAACTGGCCAACAGCTATCAAAATTACCTGACACGTTCTACTTGGCCCGGTGATTCCAATTCCTGAAACTCCTAAGGAATACTAACACTTACACGAGACGGGCTACATAAAAAGCAGCTTATACTATAAAAAACAAAACAAAACTGGTAACTGCCTACCTGTGCAGCAACAGAAGACAGCTGCGAAGATTAAGGCACATGTAGACCCCAGAACCAGGGGCACTTCTGTACCCCGTGGGCGATGATCTCCAAGAAGCACCTAAATGGGGGAAGCCGGGTGGGAAAAAAGGTATGTGCATGTGCCATGCGTGACCCGGAGATGGAAAGACACAAAGAACGACCACGAACGGTTCTGGGAAGAGAAGCGGCGGGGGGGGTGGGATTCGTTCTGCATACTCACAACATGACTGAAATCTCAGCCACTGCGAAGGAAAAAAATAACTGTTTATAAAGGGGAGGGGACGCTGGGAGGTAGTGTTTCGTGGCTCTGAGTTTCAGTGTATGATAAAGAAGAGGTTCCGTGGCTACACGGTGGTGAGGGCTGTCAAACAGGAACGGACTGCATGCCACAGAACCAGACACTTGAACGTGGTTAAAACGGTAAATTGTACACTACAAATATTTTATAATAAAAAACTCTGTGCATATAGCTATGGCAATCCATCCTAAGAGTGAAGAAAAGATCCCTGCTTACCTGGAGCTTAAAGAAAAGGGAGGTGAGTGGGGGTCCTGGGTGGCTTCGTGGGTTAACTATCCGACTCTCGATTTCTGCTCAGGTCATGATCTCAGGGGTGGGATCAATCCCCCAGTTGCCTCCACGCTCGGTGGGAGTCTGCTGGACACTCTCTGCTCTTCTGCCTCCCCCACATAAGTAAATAGATCTTTAAAAAAAGAGGGGGGGTGAGTTTTGAAAAGTCTGCCTCTGAAGCCATTCGTCCCTTAGTGCCCGCCCATCCCAGCACAGGTCGGGGTAGGGATGCCCACCCCATGGTGGTGCCAGACCGCTGGGGCGCAGGGAACTCCAAGTGGGGAGGCATGGGGGGGACCCGGAGCACCAGGGGCAGGGGGACCCCGACGGTCAGGAGTGGGGGGGACCCAGGCGCACCAGGGGCAGGGGACCCCGACGGTCAGGACTGGGGGGGACCCAGGCGCACCAGGGGCAGGGGGACCCCGACGGTCAGGACTGGGGGGGCCAGGCGCACCAGGGGCAGGGGACCCCGACGGTCAGGACTGGGGGGGACCCCGACGGTCAGGACTGGGGGGGACCCAGGCGCACCAGGGGCAGGGGGACCCCGACGGTCAGGACTGGGGGGGACCCAGGCGCACCAGGGGCACAAGACTCCAGGGCTTGTCTTTCGGCTCCGGCGGGACCCCTAGAGCGGTCACCCCGTTTGTCGTCCGGAGCTGCTGAGGGCGTCCGGGCTCCTCCCGGTCCCCCTGAGCACGGCCCGGGGGAACAGCCCCTCGGGGTGTGGTTCCCTACCGCGTCCGGCCGCAGGGACCTTCCCCCTCAGCCACAACCCAGGACCGCTGGGGGGGGGGGGGGGGGGGNGCCAAGCGCCTGCGCAGACTCCTGCGCCTGCGCGGTGGCAGCACCTACGCAGAGTCCGGCCCGGGAATGCCGGGCCATATTTCTGCGCTTGCGCAGAGCCGGCGCGCGGTCGCCGGCCAACGAGGGCGGGCCCAGAGTCGGCTGTCCATCGTTCGATCCCCTTCATTGGCTGAGAAATGGAGCGGGGGCCGGGCCCACCGCTGATTGGCCAGCGTGCGAAACGGAGGGTCCCCGCGAGCCAATCGCAGGGCGGGCGAGGGGCGAGCCGTGCCGGCTGGCGGCTGCGAGCGGAGTTCGCTGTTTCTCGGCCATGGCCTCGGAGAAGCCGCTGGTGGCAGTGACCTGCACGGCGCCGGTCAACATCGCGGTCATCAAGTACTGTGAGTGCGCGGCCGGGGCCGGACACGGGCCCGCGGGGGACGGGGCGACGGCGTCCACGCGGGCGCTCGGTCCCCG
>LNAC01000107.1:1060528-1075866 GCA_002007465.1 Ailurus styani
CTGTCCCTTCTGGTGAGGGCGCCTGGCTCCCTTGTGGGGCAGCCATTGTGTGGCCGCGGTGAAGGTTCTAGGTCTTTAAAACCTCCTAGCAGCCAGCCTGCCCACACATCTTTTGGGAGAAACCCCTGCTGCCGCCTGCGGGATCCTTGGTCTGGAAAGTCGGAGGAGCTGAGCTTTCTGGGGTGCCTCTGCCCTCTTAGGCAGGTGCCTCCAGGTCACAGCGTGCTCACCCTGTGGCCCAGCCCGCCGGGATCAACCTGGTCCTAGGCAGCCCAGGTGATGCTTGGGACGTGGAGCTGATGGTGGCGAGTGGGACAAGTGCTGGCCTTGCTCCAGCGCCCGCGCCCCGAAGGAGCTGAGGGAGGAAGTGGGCCCGGCCTGGGCCGGAGGGGGGGCGGATTGGGGGCCCTGGAGGGGCGGGGCGGGGCGAGGCCCCCGGAGTTCCCCNTTTCATAAGGGGGCTGGAAACGCCCCCGAGTGACCCCCGTTCAGCTCGGCTCCCAGAGAGCTGGGGGCTCCTGGGGAAGGGGGCAGGGCCCCCGGCGCCCTGCCGCGCATGCTGGAGAGCTCCAGTGAGGGAGCGGTGGGGTGTGCACCCCAGCTCTGCACTCACAAGCAGGAACCTCTCCGGACTGCGTGGGGTAAAGCCTCCGGACCAGAGGCTCTGTCTGCTCCCCTCCAGGGTCCTGCCCGTCCCAGGAAGGGCCTGTGCGTCCAGTGGGGAACGTGCAGACAAGGGGGTGTCTCAGCCCAGCACCATTCTCCTGGGACCCCCCGCCCAGGCCTCCTGCCCTCCAGGGGGAGGGAAGAGCAGAGGCAGATGACGTCTGCCCGGCCCCACACTGTCAGATCACATTCAGACCACAGGGCCTGGCCGTGTGCTGTATGTGCAGGCAGGTCACGGCTGCTGCGGGCATCTCGGGGGCCGAGAACTCGGTGGGTTGGTTGCGTGGCCCCCGCACTGTCCCCAGGCTGTCCACTGCACAGCAGCCTCCCATTCTTTGGAAGCCCACTGCGAGCAGGCCGGCCGGCCCGGCCTTGGCTACCGCCTGCAGTGCCGCAGGGCCCACATTCTCTCGTGTCCGCTGCACAGACAGCGCAGTCCGGGGCCTGGGCTCCGCCGTCTCCATCGTCAAAGAAGACTGCTTTCAGAAGGTCCCTCAGGGCCCTGCTCCAGTTCCTCCCTGGCTGGCTTTTCTCCTGGGTGTGAAGTGCAGCCTCCAGTGAGGGCTCAGGCCTGGTGAGCCCCTAGCTACGGTCACAGCCCACAGATTTTTCCGTTGTGGGAAACCCCGTCTGACCCGATCATGGCACCTGCTGCTGAAAGCCTTCCAGGGGGTGTCCCGTACACCCACCCGAAGCCAGATTCTGGCCACTCCAGTGCCTGAGCATCCAGCCCCCTGCCTTCTCTGGGACTTGTGCACAGTTTCTGTTCCCCCTGACGAGACCGTGAGCCCCACAAGAGCCGAGGCCTCGTCCTTCCTTGCTGCTGCAGCTCGCACGGAGTAGGGTTCTCTCGGCGTTTGGGGGCGGTGCAACAGCCCCCCGCCTTCCTGGTGAGTCAGTGCTGTGTCTGCCCTCCTCTTGCCGAGGGGAGGCAGCCGATGGGGAAATCACCCAAACACGAGTGAGCTGGCTGAATGTGGAACACCGCCCTTCCCTCTCCCAGTTCCCCCAGATGCTGACCAGCCAACAAGAAAAGTTAATATGTACCAGAGCCCAGCACCACTGGTAGGGAATCTGCTAGGAAAAGCAGAGTGAGGGTACAAGGTGGTGTATCTGGGCCAGAGGAAGGGGCGCCGGGAGAATAGGGGCCCTCGGGGGCTCAGGCTCTTACCTGGTGGCATCTGGGGGCTCAGTGTGGGAACGGCGAAGCTGGGCTGCGTGGCTGGAGCTGGCGGGGGAAGTCCACCTGCACAAGAAACAGAGCAGGAAACGGTCGCCTCCGAGGGTGCTTGGGACCTGCAGCCAGGGCTGGCTTGAGGGAGTCCGGGGCAAAGCAAAACCGTGGAAACTCAGGCCTGTGCCGTGTGTGGGGAAGGGCTGAATGCCCCTGCCTTGTGCCAGACCAAGAGAGTGCCATGCACTGGGCCCAGGCCTGCGGAAACCCAGAAGCCCCCAGCAGAGGCGAACATGAAGGCTGTCTGCAAGGCCCTTTGCTCCCTGGGGCACAGGAGACCTCCTCAGGAAGCCGGACCCTGCCGGCCGCCCGCACCCCCCACCCCCGTGGAGGGAGCATGCGGGCCCGGGGCGCCCGCTCGCACCGTGGCAGGGACAGGGTGGCCGAGCCGCCCGGTAGACCCGAGAACGTGAGCACACGTTGATGCCTGCCAGTATGTTCCAGACCCTCAGAGGGGGGACGGAGCAGAGTGCCCAGCAAAACAGGACGGTGCCAAAAGTGAACTGATGCAGAAGTTCAAGAAAGAAGAGTCATCGAAGGTTAAGGGGTGAATTGGACAGTTTATGAAGCTGAGAGGATTCGTGGAATGGAAGACGGCGCTCAGGGAGCCTCGCAGCCCAGAACGGAGAGGGACTGACTAAGGAGAAGCTGAGCCTGTGCGGGGAGTGCCGGGGTGGCCGTGGGGGCCGTCCTGCGGGCCGCAGTGGAGGGGAGAAACTTGCCCTGTGGACAGTGGGGGGGCAGGGGAGACCCGCCCCGTGGGCAGCAGCAGGGGCGGCGGGGAGAACCAGGGCTCCGTAGGGTGAATGCTGGGAATAGCGGGTGAGCATTTTCCAGAAATGGAGAAACCTCAGACTGAAAGAAAAACAAATCCCTTTTTGGACACGTGGTAATGAAATTACAGACCATTAAAGAAAAATCTTAAAATTTACCATGGGGGAAAGTGGCTTCCAGTCAGACCGCCTGCAGACTTCTCCAGGGGGGCCGCCGGGGGACAAGGGAATGAGATCTTAGGTGCCGAGGGGAGGGGTGAGTTCGAGACCCGGGCCAGCTCACTGGGAAGACGGCTCCCCGGCCCCCCGGGCCCCCCCCCTCCGAAGGATGCGCAGTCCTGCGGCAGGACTGGCTGCGGGGAGGGCGCCTTGGGAATAAGCCCCGAAGGTAAATCATTCATGCATCACGGCGCACGGCGGGGGCTGAGGCCGAGGTGGAGCTGAAGTCCACGTGTGCTCCGGGAAGAGAAACTCGAACATTTACAGTTTGAGCACGTTAGCCGGCGGTGGGGAAAGCGACCCCAGCCCCTGTGAAAGAGAAACGGTGAGCTCCAGTTGTCCACCGCGGTCCCTGGTGGGACAGTTAAAAACTCGGCGGGATCAGCTCATTCGTAATAATCGCGCAAAACCGGAAGCACGGACAATGTCCCAAAGTGGGGCCGTGGAGCAATCCGCGGTGGCTGATTCCTGCGGGAGGACTCCACGGGGAGGACTCTGCGGGGCGCATGGAGGATCGGAGGCCGGGGCACGTGGGTGCGGGGGGCGGGGGTCCCGGGGGAGGGGAGTCTTGATGGGGGGGCAGAGCTCGTGGGGAGCGCCTCCCCCCGTCACCAAGCTCGTGTACTTGTCGTTGGGGAAGTTGCTAGAAGTTGCTAGATGCTCCCACGGGGGCGTCCGCGGACTTAGGACTTTATACTCTAAAATGGCTACAATGGAACATTTCATGTTACGGACGCTTTCCCACAGTAAAAAAGGGGGTCACAGAATAATTTCTGGGGAGACGTGATCCAGAAGTATGTGGCCTCCAGCAGCCCCGGGGAGACAGCGCCAGGCAGGCTGGAAGCAGCTGACGGGTTCCAAGCCCAGTAAGGGTCTGGGGTATCAGTACCTGACCGCTGGGGTCCGGGTGAGACGGGGACAAATGGGAGCACCGTGTAGACGAGAGAGAAACATGTACAAATAACAATGTCATCTCGAAGCGCGGAAAGCAAACACTCCAAATGGCCAGGCTCTGCAGAGCCCTGCAGAGCTGGCGGCCCGGGGGAGGACCAGTCCCCCGGCCCCGCCTGGGCTCTGAACAGCTGCTGGGGTAGGGACCCGGCTCGTGCCCAGCTCACGGGCGGCTCCCTAGGGCTCCCCGCCGCCCCTCCCCCGTGTCCCCTGCACGGGCAAGCGTGTGTCCCACCGCGGAGCACCTGTGGCCGACTGCTGGCCTCGCCGAGGGAGGGGGAGCACACGGAGAGGGCTGGGGTGGGGGGCGCATCCCCCCGGGGCTGGGAGACTCCTGCTAACCTGCTTCTCCTCTCTCCGCAGTCCTCATCATGGGGGGCATCGTGGCCACCGCCGGCCAGTTCACCAAGTGGTACTTCGGAGCGTACTCCATGTATCCTGCCGTGTAGATCCCGGGACGGGGTGGGGGGGCAGTGCCGCTGGGCTCGGGGTGCGGACACAGCTGGACCTGGGGGCACAGCACATCACAGTCACAGTTTCCCCGAGCCCCTTAGATGCCCCGCAGACATGGGGAAGGCAGGGGAGTGACTGGCGTGAGGCCCCGGAGGCCTGTGGCCTGGTGACAGGTGTCAGCTGCCCCGAGACTGGCCCTGGGGCCTCGGGAACTCTGGGGATCTCCTCTGTGCCCGCTTCTATCAGCTGTCCCCCTGGGCCGCCCGGGATCCGGTGGGGGGTGGGCGGAGCCCCTGGCCCGGCTGGGACAGGCCAGCGGGCCGCCGAGTGGCCAGACCTGTCGGGACCTGGCTGGCTGTTTCCCAGCGGTCTGACCTCCGGGAGGCAGCCGCACCCCTGTTTCCGAGCCCGCTGTTCCTTCACGGCCCGTCCAGTGGCGCCGGCGTGTTCGTGTGCCTGCTGGAGTACCCCCGGGGGAAGAGGAAGAAGGGCTCCACCATGGAGAGATGGTGAGCCCCCAGGGCGCCCCACGGGGGAGGACGCCCCTTCTGAGGCCGCGGACGCCCGCCCGGCTGCTGTGGCCCCGGGGTCTCTGGGAGGGAGGTGTCGGGGGGCTGGGGGGCTGCTGAGTCGGATGCAGTCTGCCTTCTCTCCCCCGCTGCCTAGTGGACAGAAGTACATGACCAAAGTGCTGAAGGTGTTCGGGCCTCTCACCAGGAACTACTACATCCGGGCCTTCCTGCACCTGGGGTGAGCCTCCTCCCGCCTCCCCCTTCCCCGGCGACCAGGACGGCCCGGCGTAAACGCTCCCCGCCGCCTGGACCAAGTCAGCCCCATCCCCGCGCCGCTATGCTTCCGGACCTGCAACCAGGGCGCCCCCAGACCGGCTCTGCGGCCTCGCGCTGCGGCTGCGGCTGCGCGACGGCTCACGGCAAGGCCAGGAGCTGACCCGGCCGTCGTCGGGGCCTGATGAGGCTCACCTGGGCGGCTCTGCTCACTGCCCTGTGGTGCATCTGCCGGGTCCTGCCGGGGAGGCCGCAATGCCCGGGGGCCTGGACGGCCACGTGGGCTTCCTCCTGGTGTGGTGGGTAGGGGCCAAGCCCCAGCGCCCCAGGAGTTGTTCAGGTTCCGGTGAAAGCAGAGGCAGCTCCAAGGGCCGCAGCGCGGAAGCCCAACCTTTGGCGAGACTGGGCGTGTCCTCCAGCCGGGGTCCTGGGGGCCACACAGCGCGGTCTGTCTGGTCCCGGGGGTCCTGGGGCCGCAGACCCCTCCTGAGCACCTGACCCTCTCCCCAGGCTGTCAGTACCTGCCGGCTTCCTGCTTGCCACCATTCTGGGGACTGCCTGCCTGGCCATCGCGAGCAGCATCTATCTGCTGGTGAGTGGTACCCTTGCCCCGCGGCCCTCACCGCCTCCGTCCCCAGAGCCAGCTGTGCCGCCTGAGTGCCTGCTCGTGCTGGCAGGGTCGGTGACTCCGTGGCCACCAGTCACTGCACGTGTAAAGTGCGCTAGCTCCTTTTTCTGGGCTCGGCCCCGCTTGGCAGGCCGAGAAGTGGAAAGTCAGGGAGGTGACGTGGCCGGCCCAGGGTCACACGGTCAGCCAAGGCCCAACCGGACTGGGATCCGTTTGGCATACTTTTCTCATCTAACCCATCCTTGCTAACTTGGGTGCTGCCGGGAGTACTTCCTGGGGGTCACATTAACAGTACAGATGCCACGGGGTGTTTTCCAAAGCTGCCCTGTGGGGCCTGCCCGGAGTCGGGACACGTGCAGAGGCCCCGCGGGAAGGCTGCAGGTCACCCGGTCTTTGCAGAAGGGCCGGCGGGCTTGGGGGAGGACGGCGTCGGGGGAGCTCTGCCGGGCACAGGCTTTGGGCCAGGTGCCTGTCCGAGCTTTCTCTTAGAACTGCCCATTTTTTGAGGGAGCTTTTGTCTTTTCCTTATTAACTTGCTGGAATCCCGTGTGTGTTTTCAGTGTGAATGTTCTGTGCATGAATTTCAGACCCTGAACGCTTTCTCCGCCTCGCCGAGGGGTCTGTTAACGTTGGGTGTGAAATGCTTCCCCGGGTGGAACGGAGGCTTGTCTGTTCGCTGCTTTGTGCCTGTTACAGACGGCCTTCCCTGCCTGTGAGCCGCGTCTCGACCCTCTCTCGGATCCCCGGACGCTTTTCCTTTTCAGGGTAGACACACTGGTATTTAAGTTAGGAGGTGGGACCACAGGGGTTCATTTCACTCTTCTGCTTCCTAAGTGACATCATGTCACAGTTTTTCTATCAAGGATCATGAGGTACAAATGAAAAGTACACGTTCCCAAGCCCTCCCGGCCCGCTGAGAGCTCTGCGTCCAGCCGGACCCCATTCTCTTCCCCGGCCCGCTGCGGCTGGGCCCCCGGCGAGGCCCCCTGCCCTCCCTGGCTGTCCCCCCGTCGCTGGAGCGGGAGCGTGAAGGAGCCCGCCCCGCTGTGGGGTCCTGCCCGGAGAGTGAGGCAGCTGGAGTCTGGGGTCCTGGCTGTCACAATTAGTGGCTTCGGACGTGGGTCCCAGCCGGTTCCCGGGGCCTGTGGTGGGAGTGGAGTTGGCCTCTGGGAGGCCCTCTGTCCCCAGCTCCTCCATACCCTGCAGGCGGCCATCCGTGGAGAGCAGTGGGTCCCCATCGAGCCCAAACCCAAGGAGCGGCCGCAGGTTGGGGGCACCATCAAACAGCCGCCCAGCAACCCCCCGCCCCGGCCGCCGGCCGAGGCCCGAAAGAAGCCCGGCGAGGAGGAGGACACCGGTGCGGCGGGGGTTTCCGGGGGCCCCCAAGAAAACCCGGTGCCGGTGACCGACGAGGTCGTGTGACCCGAGCCTCCAGCTGTCACCATGGAGCCCCCAAAATAAACCTAAGAGGGATGCCTGGGAGGCTCAGTCCATTAAGCGTCTGCCTTCGGCTCAGGTCACAATCCCAGGGTCCCCAGATCGAGCCCCACGTCGGGCTCCCTGCTCAGCGGGGAGTCTGCTTCTCCCCTGCCTGTCGTTCCCCCTGCTTGTGCGTGCGCTCTCTCACTCACTCTGTCAAATAAATAAATAAAATCTTAAAAAAAATGAAAAAACCAAAGAGAGCAGGCTCCCGACGCTCCGTGTGCACCCCACTCCCAAACCGGCTCCTCCTTCCGCATAAATCCTGGCCGGGCCACTTCTTGCCCTCTCTGCCTCCCCACCTGCCCTTGCCGACCGGCCCCCGCCAAAACGCCAGGCTCCCGCAGCCCAGGACAGACGCCACCGGCGCCACGCCGGCCACTGCCGCCACAGGCATGCGCCCTTGGCCCGTGGCCTCTGGGTCTCCTGGACCCTCGGTGGGGAAACGCGCCCCTCCCCCTCTCTGCCACCGGCCATTGCTCCTTCACCGGCGGATGGTGTCGCTGCTGGTTCTGTGGTGTCCGTGGCCTGTGGGCTTTGCCGTCCGAGCCGGCCACATGGTGGGAACTCAGTCATGTGCTGACCAAAGTGTCCTTCAGACCCCAGACGAAGGTCAGTCCTCCCCCCTTCCCAGGCACTTGTTTGCACACAGTAGGCCTTCATCAGGGGTGGAAATGGCTGGTCAGGCAGAGAGATGCTGAAAACTGCCCTTAGATGGGCTAGGGAGCCCGAGTCTCCAAAGGGGGGTCATCGCCTTGCCGGAACAGCGCAGGCTCTGATCCTGGGTCCAGAGGCGGGGGCTCCTGGCCGAGGGGCTGTCCCTGGCCTGCCAGGTCACTGCTGCAGGGAGAAGCCCCCGGGGGGCGTCCAGGCATCGAGACTGGCCTTCGGACCGGCCTGGCTCTCTGCCGGGGCTGGAGGAGAGACTCAGACACTTGGGGGAAGGTGGGCTGCACAGGCGTGTCCCCCTGAGCCGACACCCCTGGCCGTGGGGCAGGGGGCTGGGTCCCCTTGGTGGAGGAGGGCCTGCCCGCGTCGTGGCCAGACGGGGACCCGAGCCCCTCCCCGGGAGCCGCGGCCAGAGATGTGGGCAGGCGAAGCCCGCCAGGGCCCGCAGGACGTACATGTCTCACACACTGGCCACTCTCAGGGCTCACGCACAGACTCTTCTGGAAGGACACAGAATCCAGGGCCAGCGGCCGCCCCGCAGGACCAGCCAGGTGTCAGGGGCCCGGCAGGGGAGAGGGTGAGGAGGGTGCCTCCAGCCACTGCCCTCTGCCGGCGACGCTGGGCTCTGGGGCGTTTGTCAATCAGACAACACATTTACACTCAAAATAAATAATTGTTTTAGAAATACAGGGGTATTTGTTCCTGGGAGGGCTGGGAAGGGCGAGCTTGGGGGCCGGGACCAGCCGGAGGCCAGTGAGGGTGTGAGGGGAGCCCGGGGAACCACCGGCAACAAGAGACGTCAGACCACGCCGTGTTTAAGAAGGTTCTGGAAGAGTACGAGGGTTCCTTCTAGCCCAGCTGTCTGTTTTTGCGGAAGGGCAAACTGAGTCTCAGGATGGGCCTGGCCGGCGCGGGGCGAGCCCTGCAGGCTCAGGGACCCAGCCCTGCCGGCGCCCGGTCTCACCCCGAGGCCTAGAGCCTCCGGACCTGCCCGGGACCCCAGGGGGCAAATAAATAACCAATAAATACACATAAATAGTAGGGGCCCTCTTCGCAGAGACCCCAACTGTCCAGTCTGGGGGGCGACCCACGCCCCCCGGCACCAGCCGAGACAGCCAAGGCCACTGGTCACTGTGCCGCCCTGGGCAGGACGCAGGTGCAGCCGACGGGCACGCGGATGAACTCTGTGTGGAAGGAGAAGGCGCCCGGCGTGGGCAGCCCCGTGGCGTCCCGCGAGCAGGGCCGGCGGCGGAGCACGAGCAGGGTCTGCTGCAGGGGCACGGAATTGAGCGCGGCCGTCTCCCGGCCCGTCTTGGCGCTGATGCAGCCCCGGCACAGGCACTGGGCGAAGGCCAGCTTCTGCGGGTAGCGGCTCTCGTCGGTGTCCACGCTGCGGGGACAGACGGGGTGAGGCCCCTGCCCGCGGCCCCCCGGCTGCCCCTGGCCCCCCGCGGGCCCAGGAAAGCAGGCTGCAGGGCGGGCGGCATGGGGCCCCCATCCCCCCGGAGACCCCCCACCCCTGCAGGCGCTCCAGCGGGGATGGGGATCTGCTACTGGAGCCTCCCAGCGTCTTGCTCAGGGATGGGGCCCCGCCCTCCCGCCTAGGGCCCCTCTAGCTGCCAAGACACTGAGGCTCAGAGAGGGGACGGAATGGCCCAGCCCCACAGAGCAGGGGGCCTGGGCCCCGGGGCATCCGCGGCCCTCACCGGTATCTCCAGGGCGAGATGGAGCGCTGGTGGATGTCGGCTTCCAACACCGCGTCAGGCCGCAGCACCGGGCACTGCGTCCCGGCCGGGGGCCCGTCATGCCGCCCTCTGCGGCCCCCCGCCTCCAGGCTGGCCACCAGGGCTACGGGCAGAGCCTGCTCCCACTTGGCGGCTCGAGCCAGCAGGTGTGGCGGGGCCTGGCCCAGGGGCAGCTCTTCGGCCGAGTAGCAGCGTGGGGGCCCGTGGGGGTGGGCCCCCCCCCAGAGTGGGGGGCCATGGCGGGCCGGGCTGGCGGGCAGCCAGAGCAGGAGCAAGAGGCCGTGCAGGAGCTGGAGGACAGGCATTGGGTGGTGGGTCAGGGGTGCCCAGGGAAGGGGGCACCTCCCTGCCCTCCCAGCTGGCCCCAGGTGGAGGAAGCCCTCCCTCTGCAGTTGGGGAAACTGAGACCCAGAGGGAAACTTGGCCCTCCGCCCAAGCTCCCCAGAGCATCAGAGCTCCTGGGTCCTGGCTCTCTCCTGTCCCCGGATTTGGGGGTCTTCCTGGACCCCGTGCCAACGTCCTCTGCTCAGGGGCCGGCGGCACGGTGCAGGCGGGGGCATGGGGAGAGGCGGCGGCCCCCCAGGCTCACCATGGCAGCCGCGGCGCCGGGCTGGGAGACGCAGGTGCACCTGGCTGCGGGCCTGGAGGCTGTGGGCCTGGAGGCTGCGGGCCTGGAGGCTGCCGGCTCCAGGTGCCCTTTATACCTCCAGCCACACCTGGGGAAAATCCGGAGCCATTTCCTCCTAGGGAAGTGCCCGGCCCCGCTTCCTCCTCCCCTCCCGGTGGGTCCCCACCGTCCCCTCCTCCCACCCCCACGCCTCCTCTCCCTCCCCCACCCAGAGGGACCCTGCCCTCGGCGCAGGTGGGAGAGAGTCCAAGCGAGGCCCCGGGAGCTGGGGGCCGGCCAGCGTCTTCGGGCTCTGGGTTGGCTCTCTGCCGACCTACCCAACGAAACCTCATCCCGGAGCCAGAGATGCGGGTGAGAATGCCTCGGAAACTTCAGAGGAGCTGTAGTGGGGGAGGCCCCCTACTCACGGCTGTGGCTGTGGGGCAGGGGCTGCTGGGGCCGCAGGACAACCGTCCCGGCCCCCTGGTTATCAGAAAGGGGCAGTGGGAGGGGATCTCGCGCAGCTTTGGCCGCCGCTCCCTGGGTGCCCTGGCCCCCCTTGGACGCAGGGCCCGGGGTGTGCTGGCCTCTTCCATCAGAGGCTAAAGGGTCCCCCAGCTTCGCAGGGTCCGAGGGCAGGGGGCGGCCAGGTTGGGCACCATGCAAGCACTGTTCCCTGAGTCTGCAAAGACACGCAGACCGCCTGGGCCGCAGGGACCTGCCCTCCTGGTCCGTACAGGTGTCCGCACCTGCAGTCGGTTGGCCTGTGCCCACCTCACGTGGCCTCCCCGCCGTGTCTGCGTCTCTCCTGTGCAAGGACGCTCCCCTCATTCAGAAAGAGCTCAAGAGCTCTCCCCCAAGCCCATCTGCCCGGAACCTTCGTTCGTCTCAGGGACTGGGGCCAGGGCGTCCGTGTCTTTTGGGGGTACACCCTCGAGCCCGGGACCCCTCTCCAGGGCGGACGCTGGAGGCTCGCTCGGTGCACACGCAGGCCGGCTCTCTAGCGTGCCCCTCCGAGCCGAGCGGACTGCTGCCTCCTGTCTGCGTCCCCCCGGCGGGCACTGTGAGCCCCTTGAGCGCAGGGACAGCGGAGCGGTGGCCGTGGCCCCAGCACAGAGCTGCGCCCGGCACCTCGGGCTTCCGTACAGAAGCTGGGACGAGGGGAAGAGGGACGAGCCTGGCTCCCCGGGAGTAAAACGGGGTGACAGTGCCCCAGGGGTGGGGTGCTGGCCGGTGAGCCCCGGCCTGGAGGCTGCGGGGTGGGGAGACGCCTGCTGTGCCGGGGTCTCACCTTCCCCTGGGAGGGTCTGGCCGCACACGCACGGCTGTCATTTATGAAACGGAAAGTCGGATGGTCACTTCTGCCGCCGCTGCCTGGCGGGTGCCCTCCCGGGGGGGCTGTCACGGGCTGCCCTGGGCAAGCGCGGCCCCAGCCTTGCCCCCCGCCCACACCAGCGCCCCACGGGTGGGGGGAGTTTCCACATTTTCTGTGCCTTTCCAGAACAGCCCATGGGTGGGCACCGTGCTTGGCAGAGGAATCCTGGGACTAGGCGGCGCACTGGAGCAGCTCACGGCCCCACTGTCCCGGGCGGGTCTCCGGGAGTTGGGAGGTGTGGGGAGAACTGCCCGAGGGGACCGGGGGCAGGGCCCGGGGGTCAGGGGTCCTGGCCGGCAGCACCGAGGCCCAAGGCCGGAAGGATGCAGGGCGGCGGCCCGGGCGGCACCTCATTCCTGCGGGCGGCTGAGGCAAGCACAGAAGTCCCGGGTTGGGCAACACTGGAAAGCGCCGCCAGAGGAAGGCTAGAGGGCGTCCTGGAGGTGGTGTCCCAGAAGGCCCCGCCCCCAACCATGCCCCTTGGACCACGGGCCTCCTTCAGTCTCCTGCTGAGTGATGCTGCCAGCCGCCCTGGAGGGGGTAATGACAACTGTCACTGGGGGGAGGAGGCCCAGGCGCCAGGGCAGCTGCTGTGAATGACCAGAGAGAAACCCACGGAAACTTCACTTTCAGCAAACGAGCTGCCACATTAGCGGGACACGTTCACTCATGACGTTGGAGACTCTATCTCACATTTGAGGTACAAAATTAAGAAATAACCCCCCCTTTTTTTAACCCACTCAAGAGAGGAGGAGGGAGGCCGCAGTGGGGGGCAGGGGGCATCAGCAGGAGCCAGGTGGTTGGGGAAGGAGTGCGGGAAGGCCTGAGGGGATGGCCGGGCTGGCCTGAGCCGCTAGAGTTAGTGTGAGGAGTTAGGTCAGAGTTCCAGGAACAGGAAATAGCATGTGCAAAGGCCCTGGGCTGGGAGGAATGGCAAGCGGGTGGGGGTGGGATGGGTCAGCATGTGTAACGTGGCAGGGCTGCTCTGGCTGTGGATGGACCTGGACCCGGGGGGGGGCGGTCTGGTGGACAGACACAGAAGTGGAGGGACAGCGCTTAACTACCCCCACTATTTACGTGTTAACTACAGCCGGGAGGATCTCAGCCATCACGTTCCCTGGAGCGCAAACATGCCCGAGGATCCATTACGTAACAGAGGGCTTCCTTTTTCCAGATGCCTGGCCCAGAATGGTCTTTCCACGAATGTTCTTCCCACCAGACTGGGCAGGGGGAGGGTGGGCACGGGCTGTGGCCCTTACTCCTCCCAGGACAGGCACTACTGCGACTGGCCCAGCGGAGCCGTAGGCCCAGACGGCTCCTGCTCCTGTACGCCGGGCTGGCCTTGAGGGGACCCAAGCCTCTGTGTCAGAGGCCTGGCCTAGGCCAGGGGGCAAGGAGCGCTACGGGCAGACAGGGACATGTCCTGGGTTCACCTGTGGGCTCCCAACTGGCGTGCGGGGTGCACCGGCCTGGGAGTACAGAGCACATGGCTCAGGATGGTCCCCGACCTGCCCTGGGCTCTGGCTTCGTGTCCTCAAAGGCCACCCCCTCAGACAATGGAAGGTCCTTTGTACCTGGCTTTGACCCCCCCCCACCAGCAGAGCAGATAGGCCTTGAAAACCTGCCGACACAGGATGGAGGCCACATGGAATGCCGTCCACGGAACGCTGACCACGCTCACCCCCAGGCCCCCACGCGCTAACAGCAACCCAGCCTGGGGCAGAGCACCGAGCGCCGCTCGGAGGGTCCCCCGGGAGGGGAGAAGCCCCGGGGCTGCTGCCTGCTGAGCCGGCCCCCGCAGCAGCCCTTCCCAGGGCCCCCCAGAACTGGGGGTGGCAGCACGGCCCCAGGGGCGTTTTGTCCGCCGGCACTTACAGAATTTGTTTTAAAGCAATCTGAGCGTGCAAGGGCGCTGACCCCGCCCACCAGACCACGTGGGCCCCCCCGAGGCCGGGTGCCCCTCAGGAGCTCAGTCCCCCAAGGGGCTGCAGTGAGCGCCAGGGCTCCCGCTCACTGGACTTGGTGGCCGTCTCCAGCGGAGGCAGGGCTGCGGCGGGCACTGCAGCGGGCCCACGGGGCGGTCCTTGGCCCAGGACTCGTCAAGCAGCTCAGGGGTCAGGGGCCGACGACTGTCCTTCCTGGCCTCCGTGCTCCGGGCCCCGCGCAAGCGGGAGGGGCTCCGGCATTCAGGACGCCCCGCCAGGCCCAGGCCCACCGCGAGGACACAGGTGCCGGCCCACGGGGGCCGGGGGGCAGAGCGGCGCCAAGGGCGTCTCGTCAGGGTGTCCAGGGTACCCGCATCCTCGCCCTCCATCAGCGGGGGGGCTAACAGGCGGGGGCCCAGGCCCACGGAATCACCACCACCAGGGCAAGACGGCTGCTTATCAAAATACTTTATTTTGGGAGACCCCTCAAAAAAAGACCCTCCACATTAGACAGACGCCCAACAACACCCGCAGCCTTTTTTTGGTCTTTTCTGTATTTTTTTTTTCCTTTTTAAATCAACTAAAACAATCTGATGCTTAAAATAAAAGACAGAAAGTATTTCCCAATCGGACTTCAGTCAAGAATATATATCTATTTCTGACCCGGGGCCGGGCAGGGGTGGGGAGGGGCCGCTCGGGAGCTCGGGGCGCTCCCGGGACGGGGAGGAGCGCGTGCGGAGAACAGGACGCAGGGCGGGCTGGCTGGCAGGGGCGAGGGAGGACGGGCCGGTGGCCCTGGCGCCCGGGACGGCTCATTTACATAACCCTGGTGCCCAGTCCTCGCTCCTGCCGCCGGCCGGCCGCCCGCCCCTCTGTCCGGCGGGAGCTCTGCTCTGGGACGGGGCTGGTTCGGTCTGGTCTGGTCTGGCCGGGAGAAGACGGGGATTCAGCATCATCTTCATCACGTGTGGCTTCTTTTCCAGCTGAGAAACTTTTTTCTTCTTTTTTAACTTTTAAAAAGACTCACAGCCAAAATGAGACGTTAACTTCAAAATCCAAGACGGCTGTGCTCACGCAGTCCCAGCAGCACGCGGGTCCGGCGCGGCGGGCCGAGCCGCGGGCCCTACACCTTGCCGGGGATCTTGGCCCGCTTGCGTGCGATCGCGTCCTCCACGGCTTTGAGCTGCTTGAGGAGCTCCTCGCGCCGCGACAGCGTGCTCGCCTTCCCTGACTTGGCGCCGGCGGACGCGGTGCCGGCGGGGCCGGCGTCGGAGGCCTTGCCAGGCACACTGGTGACCTTACTGGAGCTCTTGGACGGAGGCGACAACGGGCGCTTCCTGTGGGGGAGGAGACCCTCAGAGTGTCCGCCAGGAGGGGGACAGCGAACGGGACGCAGCGTCCAGGGCTCGGCTAGTGCCCTGCTGACCTGTCCCCCCTGCTTCCGGTCCCTCCGTGGCTTCCCCCTGCGGTGGCTCCAGGGACGGTTGAGTGCAGGAGCCACGTGGCCCATGACCCCGAGCAGCGGGGAGACGGGGAAGGGCCTCACCGCCGACCTCCTGCGAGGAGGAGCTCCCTGCCCCGCTTCCGGGGCCCACGGGGAAGGCGGGAGAAGCTGGGAGCACCAGGAAGCCTCGTGCCGTGGGGCCCCTGTCCCAGGACCTGCTGTGGGGCAGGAACGCTCTGGCCAGCCCGTCCCAAGGCAACAGCGCCCGTGAGGTCCGCTCAGGGCATGCATGGGGCGCTCACCTGTCTGGTGGGGCCGCGGGCACCTTAGAATTCTGGCTTCTCTGCCGCTCTGGCTTTGGGGAGCTGAGTCTCCCACCGGACTT
>LNAC01000107.1:1077386-1126519 GCA_002007465.1 Ailurus styani
CCGCCTGCCCCCCGCCGCCCCCCGGAGTACGCACGCCCCGCACCACTGCGGAGGGGACCGAGCCACCGGGTGTCAGCCAGATGCAGAAGGCATTTTCAGAAAGGAAAAGACAAGAACACTCCTAACTTTTGTCCATGCAAGTGTAGTTATTTTTCATAAAAAACGTTATTTGTTTAAAAATATAATACTTTAGGAGCACCTGGGTGGCTCAGTCGTTAGGCGTCTGCCTTTGGCTCAGGTCATGATCCCAGGGTCCTGGGATTGAGCCCTGCATCGGGCTCCCTGCTCAGGGGGAAGCCTGCTTCTCCCTCTCCTACTCCCCCTGCTGGTGTTCCCTCTCTCGCTGTGTCTCTCTGTCAAATAAAATCTTAAAAAAAATATATATACGTATATAATACTTTGTCACTGTTATGTTAACCTTAATAAATACTGATGTTCTCCCCCGAGTTTTAACTTCTAACACCTGAGTATTGATGAGTGGACCCACAGGAGCCCATCCTCAAGAGCGCACGGGGTCCCGGCCCCTCCACCCCGGGGCCCTGAGGAGGTGGGAAGCTCACCTCGCTCGGGGGACAAGTTAGCCCGCTTGGCCGGAGGAGGACTTGGCCTGTCCTTGTCCGAGGCTTCATAGCGCTTCCTGCTCCCTTTCTCGGCCGCCTGGGACAACGGACGGAGCACAGTGAGGCCAATGGGGCTGTGTGGCTGGCCACCGGGTGGAACCAGCCCCCCGCGGGAAGCAGGGAGCACAGCGGTGACGGCCTCACGCCCACACCGGCCTCCAGCAGCCCCTCCTGTGTGTGCCTACGGGGCCCCGAGAGGGGCAAGGCCGAGGCCTTCGGGCCTTCATTCTCTGCAGCAAAGGTGCCCGCAGAGACAGTGCTCCCTGGGGGCCACCGGCACCAGAGAGGATGCCGGGGGCTCGGCATCTCGCCCTCCCAGTCCCAGGGAGACTTGGGGACGTCAGCTCACACAGGCCGGGTCACACGGAGAAGGGCCGGGGAGAGCAGTCAACCCCCACCCGATGCTCTCACTGCCCAGGAGACGCTAATGGGGTTCGTCACCCCAAACCCACGCCTCCCCCACCAGGGCAGCAGGACAAGTGGGCTGATGTCCAGCCACCACTCATGGCCCCAGGAACAAGGACGCCCCCAGGGAGTGGGGCTCCCAGAACCGCCACCAGCAGTGCCCACGGCTTCACCTTGTTCAACAGCGTCAGCTTGATCTCCTTATGGGCCACGAACGTGCCCTGCTGGGGCTGCCCGGGGGGCGCCTGCTGGGAGGCCGTGGGCTGCTGGGATTTACCGCCGGCAGAAGGCTTGGAGGACTTGGGCAGCTGTGCCGACGAGTCTCTTTTCCGCTTGTCCTCTTTAACCCCATCTTCTTTTTTAGACTTTCCTGCCAACAACAAACGCTCAGTCATAGGGGCCACCCTGGCACGGCGGTCTCCTGTGGGCCACCTGGAGGGGGACGTGCTATCGGCCAGGCCCCGTGTCCGTGGGACAGAGCCGGGAGGTTCCTGCGCTTTCCTGTTCAACCACGGGAGGCAGTGCGCACACCCTCTTTCCACGAAGGGCCTGCCCGCCTCTGCAGCCACAATGCCCAGGACGCGGGGAGCCCCCTGTACCTTTCTCCTTCTTGGTCTGGGCTGGGGTGGGGGACCGTGAACTTGCTGAGGACACGGGGCTGGCCAGGTCTGCGTACATGTCGTCTGAGTCCACGCTGTGCACCGAGCTACTACTCGACGTGGCGCTGGACACCGAGGAGACACTGCTCACACTCAGGGACCTGGACACACACAAGCACGTCTGCCTCCACGTGGGCCCTGACGGCGAGACGGCCGGGGGCCAGAGGCCATGGGGGGCCGGCCGTGGGCGTTCACGTCCACCTTCCCCAGCCTCCGGTTTAGAGGAACATGCACCACCAAACCGGAGACTTCAGGGGGTCCTGTGGGAGGTTTAAAGGTGCCCCACGGTGAGGGGACGCCCCGTCACAGAGTCGAGGGCCCTCGCACGAAGGAAAAGCCACCCTGTTTGCTGGGCAGAGACGTAGGACGAGTGACTGAATGTGAGTGAGGCTGGTGACGACAGGGCCGAGGACCCAGGTTACGAGGCCCGAGAAAGGGGAGGCTTTGCCCTGTGGCCACGCCAGACCCCAGAGCAGAGGCCGCCCGGCCCAGCACGCGGCTCTGGAAAGCAAGGGGATGGCCACAGCTCCTGCTGTGAAGGGGGCGCGCGCGCGGCAGGCCGCTGAGTCCTGGCCCTCTCGGAAAACACCGCAAGGCCCAGGGGAGGGAGGAAGGGCCCGGTTCTGTTTAAAGGCTGGGTCTTTAAGCCTCTCGGGAGGAAGATCCAGGCTGCCTAGAGACGAAGGAGCGCGTGTGCCCAGCAACCTAAGACCCGCCGCGACAGCGTCTTCTCTTCCGACAGCTCAGCGGCCGCCTTCGCTCCTACTCGACTGGCCGTCCGCGGGGCACCTTGAGCGTGACGTGACGGCGGGCCGGCCAGAGGGCTCTCCTGTGCGGCCCGAGGGGGGAGGTGGCCGGGGTTCGGGGGGCCGGGGCCAGGGAGGAGCTGACAATGACCTGGATCTGGAGCTAGAGCCGCTGTAGCTGCTGCCGCTGCCGCTGCCGCTGACGGTCCGCCTGCAACACAGAGAAGGCCCGCAGTGCGGCTGCCGCGCCCCCGGCCCGCCGGCTCAGGGCGCGTGTGGCTCCACGCTTGCTTGCACGGGAAGGATGCCGGCCCTCTCCTGGGCGCCCCACAGCACCACCGCCTCTTTCTGGGGGAGACCCCGGGGTCGGGGGGTGCTGGCGTCCCGCACGCACACCTTCTGTCGTCGTGATCGGGGGAGACTGAGGCTCGGGGAGGTGATGTGACAGGAGAGCCACACAGGACAGGGACCGGACAGGTCGCGGACTCAGCTGCTTCCCCGGGGAGCCCAGCTTGAAGCCCATCCACTCACCTCCTGGGGGGGCTCCTAGCTTGCCGCTCCCTCCTCCTGGCTTCCCGCGGGTCTCCGGGCTTGGCGGGCTCGGGGGCTGGAGCAGTGGTTTTGGGGGCCTGTGGTGGGGCTGGAGGCGGGGCTGGCTTCTTCACGGACTTCTCTCTGTGATGGGGGATGGAGGGAGGGTCAGAGGCGGCCCCCCAGGTGGAGGACGGGTCCGTATGAAGAGCCCCCGAGCACCACAGGGCCGGCGCTGTGCTCCCTCAGGGACGTGTCCGCCCACGGCCTCCCTCGCGTGTGGGACCCACACCGCAACACAAGGAATGATCCCCAAAGCTCTTCTGCGCCGTCAGGGTGGGGAGCGGACCCCGCCGACCAGCCCACTGGCACCGACCGCTCCCGGTTCCGGGGGGATCCGCAGGAAACCGGGTCTCGGGCAAAGGCAAGCCGCTCAGCACGGCGGCTCAGCACGGCGTCGGGGTGGCCGAGGTGCGAGCAGACGGAGACGCCCGACCAGGCCGGCCTCCCGCGCGGCTGGCCCGGCCCACGTGGTCGCGAGGCCCCTCACACGGCCCAGCCTGGATGGCTGCGGTGCCCAGGCGTCGGCTACGCCTCCACACTGTTCCCGGTGCGGGAGTGGGCGGCTCCGGGTGGCTCCACGCGCCCGAGGGCGGCTCAGGGTGCCCATCGGCAGCGCGGAGCGTTTCGGCGCCGGTCACCCGGCGAGCGCCAGGCTACCAGCCACTAAGTGAGCTGCACACGTGAGGACAGGGGACAAAGCCAGCGCCACACACGGCACGCAGGGCTCGTGCGTTCCCACGTGTCCCGGTCTCGCCCGCAGGTCAGCGCCACCACTGGCTGCCTTTCGGAGCTCCGAGCCGCTCAGGGAGGAGCCCGCTTTCATTCGGGGGGAGGGTGGGCATGGCTGCAATCCGAGACGCTGCCCGTCAGTCAGGGCTTGGGACCTCTGTCCCGTAAGCTCCAGATGTTTCTAACTTGCCACATTAGTCACATCTGTTGGTGAGGGGCAACGGGACCCACTCTGGGAGCCACGAGTATGAACGAGGCCAGTCTGGCGGGCGCCACCCCTCTCTGCACACCCTGGACACGGCCCTGGGAGCGCGGCGGGAACCAGCTCCCTCCTGCCCGCTGGAAAAGAACAGCAGGGCCTGCTCCTGGCAGGGGAAGCGGTCTAACCCCAAGGAGCACGGCCATCACCATGGTCCACGCACGGGTGCAGGCGCGCTGAGCGGAGCATGGCCTCCAAGTCCACAGGCCAGGAAGTGAGAGCCTAAGTCTGTGCCCTGCGGCCCTGAAGCCTGATCCCCCGACACCTCCGCCCACCTTCAAGGGTTCTCACCGGGACTTCCTCACAGAGGCGACCGGGGAGAGAGAGGGAGGCGAGCCTGCCCCATGGGGCACTTACCCTGCTTTCCCAGGGGGTGGAGCAGGCTCCCCCTTGGTTCTAACAGAAGGTCTATGTGGGGACGGCGTTGGAGACGGGGAGGGAGATGAGGAAAAGGACCGGGACCTAGGGAGGAAACAGAGGCATGAGGAGGGGGCACCGTGGTGCCCTCGCCTGCACGTGAGCACATAGGGACATCGGCTGGATTCACAGAAAACGTTCCTGCAAGTGTCTACCTAGCTGCTTTAGGCTCACGACGGCCGTCAGGCGGCTCTTGGTCCTTCCCTGACACACACTAGAGGGAAAAGGAGCAAGCAGAGCCTGCAGAAGGCCTGGGAGCTGTGTGGGCGGGACACACACACGCTCTGCGAGCCGGGAAGTCCAGCAAGGACACGGCGACACAGGCAGGACTGAGGGCCGAGCGGGGAGCGGGGCACTGAGGCCCAGGGGGCTGGAGAGTGGGCAGGGGAGGGTGGCTGCGGGCAGCACTAGCGAGGGACTGGCCACGCCGCAGAGTGACCCTGCTGGAGCCAACAGTGATGGGCTCCAGTCTGAGGTGTCAGCAGCATGGACAGAGAGCCCCAGGACGGGGGCGCTGGCCGGGACATTCCGGAGGCTGGCCCGGTCAGGCCGATGACTCCACCGTCCCAGGATCTGGTACCACGGCCCACAGGAGGCAAGCCTCCGAGGGGCTCCTGCGCTGTCGTTTCTTGCGACTTAGAAACTGTCGCGTATAGCGCCACATTTTCTGCCAAGCAACCGCAGTTGGTAAGATAAGGCGGGGCCCCTGCAGTCACACACTGGGGTTTCTGAGACAGAAGGGCACGGAGGAAATGCCCAGTCTTCTCTCCCGACGCTTGCTCCTCGGGGCTGGGGCTGCCCACCAGGGGAGGACGTCCCCGCTAACTGCCAGGAGGCTAGAGCCACACCGCCTGTGTGCCCGTGGTCCCGGGCCCTGGCGGCGATGATGAGGTCTCTCGTCCGGTCCCCGTCGTGGCCTTCCCGGGGAGCTGCGGTGCCCTCTGTGTACACGGACCATGGAGCTGGGGTACGGCCTGCCCTGTGCAGGCAGCCCTCCACCCACCGTCCTGGGGCCTTGGACCTCTCCCCTGACTGAACTCTGCATGGGGTGAAGGGAGAGGAGAGGGAGCTGGGGCTCTGGCCACGCAGGTGTGCCCTGCAGGCAGGACCTACGGGTGCAGCAGAGTGCACGCCACCTGAACGGCTGGAAACACAGCAGCAGCAGACACAGAGTCTGAATGGCCTGTTTGTTACACTAATCAATGACTTTGCTCCTCCACAAATGACAACGATGAATTCTCTTAAACTCCAAACAGAGTCTTTTCAGTGGGAAAACACATGTAGTGTCTGAGCCTTCTAGAAGCGTCCAACAGAACTGTCTGTGAAGATGCACATGTCTAGACGAGGCGCACGCACACTTTAAAGTCGTACCTGAATGAGAACGTGAATCACCACGTGTGGCTAGTGGCCCAGCAGCCAGTGCAGGTCCACAGGACGTGGCTAGACAGTGGCCTGCCCTCTGACTTTAGCACACGCACAACACAGGCCCATGTGGGGCTGCTTCCGAGCCGCCTCCCGACACGGGCTCCGTGCGCGGAGCCCTCGGCGCCTGCAGTTTATTATTTGATAACCTGTTACGTATTCCACACATTCCCCCTCAGAATTTACCTCAAAACGCAGCTTAGGCTGTTCTGAGAACAGCCGAGTGCCTGGAAGGGCGCCGGCGCCACAGACCGGCCACGGCCACGCGCGCCCGCACTCCCTGCAGCTGCCCGCCCGGCTCGTACCTGGACCGGCTGCCTGAGAACGAGCTGTGTCTGGAAGACCGGCTGGAGTAGGAGCTGTAGGAGGAGGAGCGGGAGCGGGAGTGGGAGGACCCGGAGCCAGAGTAGGATGACGACCGTGACGATGACCTGCAGGGTCCAAGGGCAGAGGGGAGGGGCCATCTTCTTCCACCTCTAGCCACTGCTGCTGCTGACCCACTACCCTCAGGCGCAGACCCAGATGACGTGGCCACACGCCCACACGCTCCTGCCCCCCTCCCCGGTCTCCCCACCCCTGCCTGTGCACACCCACCCGCTCCCACCCGCCCTCTGGACACCCCTGTGGGCATGCTGCAGTGCAATCCCCTTTCTGGCGGGAACAGTGTATAGAAACTAAGACGTGGGTAGGTGTGTGCTCACTATTGCTGGCACACCGCGTCTGGGCCCCAGCGAGGACAGGTGTGCCCATCTGCGCAGACACACACTATGTCTCTCTCTGGCCATCTGCGTACGTAATGAAAGCCCCGGGGGGACGCTGGCCTCCGCGGCCCGTCTAGCACGGCAGGCTCTGCCAGCTCCCCCCACCCCCCACCCCCTGCCTGGTCGTTCAGACCAGCGAATGCACTGCGGCCCTGACGCACAGGACAGAGAGGGCGGACGCCGCGAGGGCGCTTGTGCTGTCCTGTGGGCTCCCGCCTCGACGCGGCCTCCCAGGGACCGTGCGAGCTCCCCCTCGCGGGCCCCTCGCCGGGTCTGCACACCATTCTGGGTTGCCAGTGTCCCGGGCTGAGGCCGACTGTTTATTTTGGGGGTGGGAAGCCTCACGGAGGCTCTAAGCCTCAGTTCTGTCTGCTGCTGACGCTCTAGCGCCCCAGTGACTCAGTAAACGTCTGCCGGGCAGACAGCCCTTGAGCCCTGCTGACTGTCATCAGGCCAGGGTGGCGCAGGGCTCTGGCGGCGTGTGCGCGCCAGTCGCTGCGACCAGCCAGCACCCCCCTTACCTGGAGGAGTTGGAGGCCGAGGCCGATGAGGCTGATGTTTTCCGGCGCCTTCGTGCCCGGCTAGGGGAGACGGACACCCCGAGTTTCTTCTTGGGGGACTTGGACCGGCGCCAAGGGTCCTTCCACTCATCCGCTCGCTTCACCTGGGGCCCCGCAGCGGCGGCCTCCTTCTTTGGTGGCTCAGCTTGACGGCTAGAATCACAGAGGTGTCCGCCAGTCTGGGACCGCCCTCTACGACAGCAGCGCCGGTCGTACAGGAGACCGAGGGGCAGGATGGGGGCATAAGCGGCGGCTGCAGGGGAGGCCTGCCAAGCACTGGGTCACCTGCCGGGGCCGCAGAGCTCACCGCCAGCGTGACAAGCACAGCTGGCGCCACGGTCTCGGCGCGCACGTGTCCTCCCCGGAGGGACAGGTCTTCCTCCTTCACGGACACTAACCAGCTGGTACTCACTTCTGGGTGTAAGAGCTTACAGAATTCCCCACCATACTGCAAACTCTGGGAAGGACGGGGGTGGCCTTGTCCACCACGTTCCCTCCAGAGCCGGCACATGGTGGGTGCAAGATAAACACTTAGTTTCAGAGTAATAAAGGCCTTGTTGCCCTTGACTTATGGCCAGCTCATCTCTGACAAAGCAGGAGAGAACATTCAATGGAAAAAACCCCGTGTCTTCAACAAGTGGTGCTGGGAACACAGACAGCCGCACACAGAGGAGTGAAACGACCGTTTCCTTACAGCACACACAAAAATAGACTCAAATGAACGAAAGACCTAAATGTGAGACAGGGATCCATCCGAATCCTAGAGGAGAACACAGGCAGCAACCTCTTTGACCTCAGCCGCAGCAACTTCTTATTAGAAACATCGCCAAAGACAAGGAAAGCAAGGGTAAAAATGAACTACTGGGACTTTATCAAGCTCAAAAGCTGCATAGTGAAGGAAAGAAAATCAAAGACAACCAAAAGACAACGGACAGAATGGAAGAAGACTTTTGCAAATGACCTATCAAAGGGCTAGGATCCACGATCTATAAAGAACTTACCAAACTCAACACTCAAAAAACAAATAATCCAATGAAGAAATGGGCAGAAAACATGAACAGACATTTCTGCAGAGAAGACATCCAAATGGCCAGAAGACCCATGAGAAAGTGCTCAGCATCACTCAGCATCAGGGAAATAAAAATCAAAACCACAGCCGAGTGCCTGGAAGGGCGGGAACAGTGTCTAGAAACTAAGACGTGGGTCAGTCAGAATGGCTAAAATTAACAAGTCAGGAAACGACAGGTGTTGGCGAGGATGCGGAGAAAGGGGAAGCCTCCTACACTGTTGGTGGGAATGCAAGCTGGTGCAGCCACTCTGGAAAACAGCATGGAGTTTCCTCAAAAAGTCGAAAATAGAGCTACCCTACGACCCAGCAATTGCACTAGTGGGTATTTACCCCAAAGATACAGATGTAGTGATCTGAATTCTGCACCTCCATGTTTATAGCAGCAACGTCCACAACAGACTATGGGAAGAGCCCAGATATCCATCAACAGATGAATGGCTAGAGAAGATGTGGGATACACAGACAGTGGAGTACTAATCAGCCATCAAAAGAATGAAATCTTGCCATTTGTAATGACGTGGATGGAACTATAGAATATTATGCTAAGCAAAGTAAGTCAACCAAGGAAAGATAATTATCATATGGTTTCACTCATATGTGGAATTTAAGGAACAGATGAACAAAAGGTAAGGAGGAAAAAAGAACAAAGCCAACCATAAGAGACTCTTAACTCTAGGAGACAAACTGAGGGCTGCTGGAGGGGAGGTGGCGAGGGGATGGGGAAGCTGGGGGTGGACATTAAGGAGGGTGCGTGATGTGAGGAGCACTGGGTGTTGTACGCAAATGAGAAATTACTGAATACTACATCTGAAACTAACCATGTACTATATGGGGGCTAACTGAATTTAAATTAAACATTATGCCCTAAGGACACATTAAATTGAAGCATAAAATCCCTGTTATGTCAGCCCTAAACCTCAAGAGCGATTGCCACATGAACTCATAAACGTGTCCTCCTGGAGAAGTCATCCTGGAAGGAAGTGAAACCTGTCATTGCGGCCTGTCCCAGGCCAGCCCAGAGCTGCTGCCGCCTTTCTGCACCCTGCGTTACTTCCGTCCTAAAAATGCTGCTGTGGGATTTGTCACCAGGCTTTCTTTAGTCATCACAATGGCCCAGCTCTGCGGTCTGCAGCCCCTGTAACAGCGCAGCAGAGCAGACGGAAAGCGAGGGACAGACTCTTTACGTCACCATTAATGGTACTGGGAGCTTCGGCGGCAGGGACGGGAGAAGGGACAGAGCGCTGTGCCCCATCCCCATCACAGCACGGAAAAGAAACCCAGTGAGGGTGCAGTGGGGGCCAAAGCAGGCTGCTGCCATCTTTGAGAGTCAAGGTTTCCTCCCCAGGGAGACCCTGGCACGCACCCTGGGGGTGACACTAAGGGCTTCGTGGTGAGCGGCCCTTTCACCAGTGCTGGCACGGGGCCCGGAAGGGCCGCTGGCCCACACACACCGAGCCACCAGCCAGCGCCTCGTTCCCTCTGAAGGGCTGGTACCAGGCCTGGTAGTGACCTCGTGAAACAAGGGGTCCCCTAAAGGAGGGCAAATGGGGGTCCTGCTTTTAATTCATTTGTATGTAGACAACCATTTTCATTTTTGACTTAATTTCAATTTTTACAGTGACTCACTAGGACAAATGATCTGGCTTGTTTTATGAAAATGATGTAGTTTCCTCTTAAAATGTGTTTAATCTTAAAAAGTAAAAATAGCACAAAATACAAACAGCATACATGGGACCTGGATACAGAAAGCCATGTGGGTGGCACGAGAATGAAGTGGTTTAGGGAGCACACTGAGGGAGGGTCCCTTCTGCAGACCACCAGACTCAAACACTGCCGCGCTGGGCCGCAGAGCTGGGGACCCAGACCAGGGAGAAGCAGCTTCAGACTTGAACACGAAACTGGAACCATCCACGTTAATGGCAGATGTTTCGGCGCGAATGACCGAACGGACACCCAATAAAGAGCTCACGGGAAACCGCAGAGGGAAAAGTGCCCGGGACACGGGGGAGGCCAGGCGGATGAGGCGCAGCCCTAGCGCCCATGCGGGTGGGCACGTGGGGCCAGGCTGTCTGTCCTTCTTCCCTGTTTTCTTCGTTCTTTACAAAGTTTTCCAAACTTTCCTACCCCATCCTGTTTCGTATCTATTACAGAAAAACCCCAAATGTTATTTAAAGAATGTTTCCCCTTCTGCAGAGGAGATCTGCCGCGTTGACTAGCACACATGCCGGGGGGTTTTACTAATACGTCTTAGTGACGTGTCCTCATCTCTCCCGGGGCCACCCTGCAGAAGGAAGGGGCTCCTGGGTCCCGACCGGCCGCGGCTGCCGACCCCCAGCAGCCTCTCAGCTGCACACCGGCAGGGACGGGAGTGGAGTCGCTCCGTGCGGGTCACTATGCTGAACGCGACCTGGTCCGTAAGGGCGCAGGGCTGGCGCGGCTGTGCCCTGAAACCCCGGAGCCCGGGACCGGGAGGCGGTGGGACTGGCGTCACGCGGGTGCTCGGGCCCACGGCTCTTCAGAGGCCAGGCCCCGAGGCCAACAAACTGACCGATGCTGCCCCGAAACGGAAAGCAACACCGGCAGGTCAGGTGCCCGACAGCCTGCAGAGGCAGGGGAGGGAGAGGCGGCGGGCAGGGCCGCGGGAGCAGGGGCATCCGGCTGGCATTTGCCTACGCCCTTCTCAATAAAGGGGAAACAGGCCTCCAGTCCCTGTCCCTCCGCCCAAGGAAGGGGCCTTCCCCAGCTCGGCGACAGGACACTCTTATCTTCCCGGCTCTACCCTCTGTTCAAGGCCGCGGGAGAGACGCGGGGAGCAAAGGTCAGTCAGCTGCAAGGCTTACCAACACGAACGTCAGAACCAAACAAAGGGGCCCCAACAACTCCCGACAGGCCTTGCGTGTCACGTCAGCGGACAGAAGCTCGAGGTGTCAGACGTGCCGTAAGGCGGCAGCCCCAAGGTGCTTGGAAACTCCGAGCGGGGCCACTGCCAAGTTCAGGGTCAAAGATAAAACAAGAAAGGAAACATAAAGGTGTTCTTCTAAAATCAAAGGGCTTGGCATCTAATAAAGATCCAGGAAGAGGGAATTCGAAGTGACTGGACTTGTTCGCACTCCTGTCACACTCACGTCACGGCTCCTTTCGCGGGACAGCTTCGCCGTGACTGCATTCTGGGAGCCTCTGTGGGGCCTCTGCTGGAAGCCTGCGCTGTGGTCACCTCCCCTAAGCCCGGGTCAGAAACCCCGCGCGGGGCTCTGTGCGGCTGGGGGCTGCCCCCCCCTGCCCCCCGGACTTCTGGGCGGGCCCCCGGTGCCCCCTCCGCGCCCAGCACCGCGCCCGGGGGACGCCTGCCAGCGAAGAGACTCGGCGCGTGGGCAAGACACCGCCTCCGGAACGCCCACCTCGCGTGGGAATCCCACTCGTGCCTCGTGTCGGACTACCCTGAGCTTTCACAACCCGCCCGGCACTACGAGCCCTCCTCTGGCCTCCGCCAGGCTGTGTGCCCCTCTCTCAACAGACACACACGTAAGACGTGAGAGAACTTAGACCTGCTGCTCACGTTCCTCAGCCTGGTGCCCCCACAGGCCCTGACGGAAGCCTGCAACACAGGCCAACGCACACCCCCCCAGAGAGGCACACGGCAGCCCCCTGGAACCCTGCTGCTTCCAGGGGCCGAAGCAGGTCCTGACTGGAGGGCCCCAAGGGCTGGTCACTGCCGTGGACGGTTCCCCTGGGGGCGGGCAGGACAGACAGGCTTTCCCTAGTGAGGGGCATGTGGTGACAGACCCACCACGTTCACCCTCCAACTGTGAAAACATCCTTGAACTGTATCAGGAACAGGTACACCTGAGAGAAACATGTGGTTGCCAGCAGAGGGGACACCCAAGTTCCCACCCACTTCTACTTTAATTCCTGGATGAAGAGAAAGAATAAAAGTCTATTGTTTCAAGTGGTGGGCAAGTGACATTCACATCCATTTTCTGACCGCTGCAAGGCCCCTGATGTCGCCTGAGGCTCCTTACGGCTCCTGCCCCCGCAGCCTCCCCCGCAAGGAACCCAAAGCTCCCGCTGGGGGCGGATCATGCTCCAGGAGGCTCCCCAGCAAGTCTGTCTACCTCAGAGCCGCATCCTGTCCACCTGTATTCCTCCGACTCCCGTGGACACCAGATGTCCAGCTTAGACGTGAATACACGGGAGAAGGCTAGTGTCTGCCTTTTTGTCTTTATTAGTGGGGCAACTTCTGGATCACTCAGTAGCTTATGCCCCGGGCACAATGACTTTCTCGGAGGCAGGCAGTTCAGCCGTGCCCAGGACAGACGAGAGATCAGCACAGTGAACTAAGGTTCACTACACCTCCAGGTAAGTGCCTTTTGCCCTAACCGAAGATTAGTGACTGCTTTAAAGCCAAGCCTGAGACCAGCTCCGAGCAATCTCCCAGCGCCCCCGGCTCATCGGGAAGCACGAAACGTCACGCGGCGGGGAGCAGAGTGGGAGGCTGGGGCGACCTGCCACCACACGGCCTCGGGACAGCCCCGCCTGCTCCCGTGGGGCCACGCGCGCCCCTCGAGGCCCCTGACAACCATCCGGGTGCGGTCGTCGGACACACTCAGGGGTAGCAAAAGTGTGGGACGCCACCACACTGGTCTAGGGCCGTGTGAGTGACCACAATGTGTCACGTTCGAGTCCACGAACCCAAGAAACTGCAGCACGTAAGTGTGAGAGGAGAGGAGGAACGGTGCTGCTGAGGCGAGGGTGACAGGCAACTAGAGGGGAGAGGGGCGCTCAGAGAACCGGGAGGGAGGGTCGCCTTCTCTCTGGGGCGGCAGAGGGCCACGCGGTCTCGGAAGTGATGGGGGGTCTCAGCTGGAGAGACACACAGGGCAGTGGTCCCAGCGCAGCTCACACGGCTTGCCTTGGTGCTTCCCGGCCTCCGAGGGCGGGTCCAGAGCAGTGGGGGCTTCTGGAAGGGGCGCAGGGACCCTGCCGTGAATGCCTGCCCCCCGCCAACCCACCCTGGACCCCTGAGGAGCCTCACACTGGAAGCTGACGGGCCGCACGCAGGCCCCTGGCACCCGAAGACAAGGAGCCCTCGGAGGAGATGCAGGGTTTCGGTGAGCCCAAAGCCGCGGGCAGGAGCAGGGCTCCCCCGTGAGGATGGAGGGAAGCTCCTGGGAAGTAAGGTGCCTGCCCTTTGGCCCCAAGGGGCACCGAACCTCACACGTGCATCTGAACGTTCAGCGAATAGCTTTCAAGATGACAGGCAGTCTGGGCAATCCCTCCAGGAAGATCCCAATTACTACCTTTATCTAGGATGAAATTAGCTTGCGTATGCCAAAGAACATCCCAATGACCCAGCTCAGCTCCACCCAGTGCAGCACGCCTACTGGCTTGGCTGTAAAGATTAGAAGGAGGGTTCACAGAAGGGATTCCCCTCTATTCACACAGATGCCTTCTACAGAATTGCTCATGAGGTTCTGCTCAAGGCCTAATTCCAGAAGGTAAACCTAAAGGAAGAGAGGGACACCTCTCTCCACTCGGTGGCACGTGCTGAGCCGCTGAGGTCTGGAGGAGAGGGGGTCAGAACCCTCGGAGGGAGGTGTTCCACAGAAGACCGCTCGCCAAGGGGCTGCAGGAGAGCCGTCCAGCCCGGGCAGAGCTGTGGGGAGAAGGGCAGGAGAGAGGGCTGACAGCCGGGTGCTAGGACCCAGGGAGCCCGGCGCTCTGCGAGCACGTGGCACCAGTCCTCGCCGCGCCTCCCCCTGCGGTGTCGTGTCTGTGCCCCGCTGCCGGGTAATGGGCGGTGCGGGTTTCAAGAGCTCTTGCGGGCTGCAGACAAACCACACTGGGTTTACCATCACTGACGGCTAGGTATGCCCACTGGACTCTGCAAGGAGCGTTCCCAGGGCCCATTCAACCCTGCTGCAGTGTCCCCCATGCACGAGCAAAGACAAACGCTGCCCACTTTACTCGGAATGCAGTCGTGGCTGAATCCTACTTTAGGCGAGAAAAGTTCTTCCTATCCAGCTGTTGATGTAAAAGTCCCAACCTGTCCTCGGTTAGTAAGTAAACCCATCTAAAGAAGAGAGCTCACACAAACCTATCAGCAGGGAAATTCAGCCACCTCCTCAAGTGGTCACGCCAGGTCCGGTGCTCAAAGGAAAAGGAAATAGGAGGACCGTGCTGGAAGTTCTGCTCTGGGGAAACCCTAGCCCTTCACGCTAGCAGGGCTGGCGGGGATCCAGCCAGCGTGATCAAAGATGGGGCTCAGGACTCCCTGGCACCAGTGAGACAGGATGAATCCAGACCAAGAGACAGGGTGTCCCTGCCTCTGCCCACAGGAGCATGAGTGAGGGTCTAGGGGAGGAAAAAGAGGGGGATGTGAGCCTAGCAAAAGGAAGCAGACACCAGTGGAGAGCAGGTCTGCCCGGTCTGGTGAGAAAGCTGCACCTCATTTTAGGAAGAATCCGTGTAGTCACGCCTCCTGAACCCGCCCCACTGGCTCAGTGGTGTTCTCACTGAGCCTGTCCCTCCCCCGAAGGTCCACGGGGGTGCAAATGTAAGGTGTGGAGTCGGGTCTTCACGCGGATCCGGTGCTTGGGGGCTAAGCCAATAAATGCTGGTGCCTTTAGAGCGGTCCCTCTGGATGCACACGGACAGTCCTCTGGAGGGCTCAGGCAGCACTGGGGACATGAGGGCTAGACGGGCGCCTGTCCCACGAGTCAGCAACAAGCACAGACGGTCACAGGCACCTATGGAGCTGTCCTCCCTCCTACGGGTGCTAAAAGCACACTTAGGTGTATAAAAATGTCTCTGAGCGGGAAGAGCAGACACTTGACTTGGAGCTACCTGGCTTCCTGGCAACAAGCAGGACACGTGAAGAGGGGTGGGGGAAGGCGGTCCGCAGCCAGAAAGGACCGGCTGATGTGACTCGGGAAGGCACAGAGTTACAGGTGCAGAGTGACAGCCCTGACATCATCTGCCATCTTACCTGTGTCTCTCCTTCCCAGGCCAGGCATCTGGGTACACATGAAACAGCCGTTTTAGGAACCTGGCAAGCAGAATGAGTTAGTTCTGTCTGCAGAACTCAGTCTGCAACTTCATCAATTCGACAACATTTGCTATGACAGATCGTGTAGAAAGGGAGGCTGCTACCAAACCCAAAACTCGTTTACAGCCCCATCAAGTGTCCGTGGGCTCAGCTCTGGGCTGGCCTGACGAGGACCGATGCCGCGGCGCCCTGCAGGGGACCGCGCTACAGAAGGCACAGGTGATCACACACACGTCAACAATAATGTGACATCAGGGAGTGCTACGAGCCACGAGGAACTCTCGGGCAGGGTGGGAAGACAGGAGTGAGGGGAGGCCTCTCTGAACAGCAAGATGTGAGTTAAGCCCTGGAGACACGGAGGGCCGGCAGGCGCAGGGGATGGCCGGGACACAGGCAGATGACCAGCAAAGCGGGTGGTGTGGGCACAGGGAGCTGCCCTCCTGCTCCAGCTGTGCTCCCAGAGCGGGCACAGTCCCCCTCGGAGTCCACGTGGGGCTTTCCCTGCACATCTCAGGGAAAAGGACTTCTATCAGAACGGGGCTTCAGTGGACCAACAGCAGGAAGATGAAAACTGAGCTCTGCCATTCAAATGAAGTTACACATTTCAAGACAGAGTAAAGAGTGATTGCTGCCAACACAGAGTCATCAAAGCTGTCTCTGAAAGAATGAACGGTTTCTGTGCATCTAGAATATGTGATTCACTCTGAATGTTCTTTAAAAATATTACTTTGCCCAATGTTAGGAAAGTATGAGAAAATACAACAAATTATTGAGGACAATTTATTGCAACCTGGAGGAAGAGAAGAGTCAACACTGGTGCTCACGCTGACTACGCGTCCCGCTGAGTACAGCCAGAAACACAACTGCACAAGAGGGGGGCTGGTCTGAGCACAAAGAACAGGAGCCTGGCTTCATCCACCAAAAAACTGTAACTAACAAATGAATCTGATACAAAGGAAACAAAGGATACAAAGTCAACCTAAAAAAAAATCTGTTGAATATACACTAACAACGTGTAAGAAAACAACAAAGAAAATAATCTCATTAACAACTGCATCAAAAATAACAACATACTGGAGCCCTGGGTGGCTGAGGGTCTTGGGATCGAGTCCCGCATCAGGCTTCCTGCTCAGTGGAAGTCTGCTTCTCCCTCTCCCTCTGCCCCTGCCCTCCTAACTCAAGCTCTTGGCCTCTCACTTTCAAATAAATAAAAATCTTAAAAAAATAAAAAAGACATAGAAGTAAATTGAGCCAACGGGGTGAGAGAGATATATGGTGAAAATTATAAGAAACTAGTGAAAGAAACAGAAGACCGCACAAATATAGGGAAATATATCCCATGTTCACGGACTGGAAGAAATGATACTATAAAAATGTCCTTAGTACCCAAAGCCACCTATAGATTCAATGCAACCCCTATCCAAATTCCAATGATATTTTTCATTAGAAATAAAAAAAAAAACGATCATACAATCTATATGGAACCACAAAAGACCCCAAACAGCCAAAGCAACCTTGAGCAAGAACAAAGCTGGAGGCATCACGCTTCCTGATTTCAAACTTAAGAGAATTTTAGTTAACATCAAAACTGCATGGTACTGGCATAAAAACACACGGATCAGGGCGCCTAGCTGGCTCAGTCGACAGAGCCTGGGACTCTTGATCTCAGAGTCGTGAGTTCAAGCCCCATGTTGGGTGTAGACATTACTTAAAAAAAACCCCAAAAACCAAAGAACAAGAACAGACACGGCTCAATGGAACAGAACTGAAAGCCCAGAAATAAATGCATACATATATGGTCAATCACAATAAAGAAGGCAAGAATATGCAATGGGGAAAGGACCGTCTCTTCACTAAATGGTGCTGGGAACACTGGACAGCCACACGCAGGAGAATGACACTGGACCCTCATCTCACACTGTGCACAAAAATAACTCCAGGTGGATCAAAGTCTCAAAATGACGGATGACCCAAAACCATGAAATTCCTGGAAGAAAACACAGGAGCAAAAGCTACTTGACATGGGTCTCAGTAGTGACTGCCTGATCAGAACACCCATAGACCAGGAAACAAGATCAAAAATAAATATGCGCGATGACTGTACGCTACCCTCGAAACTAGTAACACACTATATGTTAATCAATTGAACTGAAATAAAAAACGTATGTCTGGAAATGAAAAAATAAAAATAAAATAATAAATGTGCAGGACACCATCAACTAAAAAGCTTTTGCACAGAAAAAAATAATAATAGGGCACCTGGGGGGCTCAGTGAGTTAAAGCCTCTGCCTTCGGCTCAGGTCATGATCTCAGGGTCCTGGGATCGAGGCCCGCATCGGGCTCTCTGCTCAGCGGGGAGCCTGCTTCCCCCCCCCCACCGCCTGCCTCTCTGCCTCCTTGTGATCTCTCTCCCTCTGTGAAATAAACAAATAAAAACTTTAAAAAAATTATAATAATAAAATGAAAAAACAACCTACAAGAACGAGAAAACCTATGTGCAAACCATCTACCTGATAAGGGGTTAACACATAAAATATCTAAGAAATTCGTACAACTCAACAACCAAAAACAATCTGATTTAAAAATGGGCAATTTCCCACTGGACATCTTCTAAAACAGGACATCCAGATGGCTGACAGGTCCGTGAAGAGACGCTCACCACCACTAATTATCAGGGACACGCAGACCGAACCCACAGTGAGGAATCACGTCCCACGTCTTCAGGTGGCCGTCACGCAGGGCAGAGCTGGTAACCATGTCGGTGAGGGTAGAGGAAAGGGAAGCCTCAGATGCCAGAACTACCGCACACCCCAGCAACCACGTCGGGGTACACATCCACAGGAAAGGAAAACAGAGAGACGTGTGCCCTCCGCTGCCCCTCTCAGCATCCTGCTCAGCAGGAGCACAGGGACGGATGAACGGATCGAGAAAACGTGGGTGAGCCCCACAGTGGGGTATTACCCAGCCATAAAAAGGAGGACATCCCGCCGTCTGTGAGGACCCGGATGGCCCCTGAGAAATAAGGCTCACTGAGTAAGTCAAAGAAAGCCTCTCTGTTCTCATTGTGTCTGTTCACTTACATGTGCCATCTTTTTTTCTCCCTTCCAAAGATTATTTATTTGAGAGAGAGACAGACAGACTCAGTGAGAGAGGGAGCATAAATGGGGGAGTGGGAGAGGGAGAAGCAGGCTTCCCGCCGAGCAGGGAGCCCTATACAGGGCTCGATCCTAGGACGCTGGGGTCACAACCTGAGCCACAGGCAGATGCTTAATGACTGATCCACCCAGGCGCCCCTTATACGTGGAACGTCCTGGAGCCGAGCTCCCGGAGACCGAGGGCAGGGCGGTGGCTGCGGGACGCGGGGAGCTGCTCCCCTCTCCAGTTATAAGAGGAGTCCGTTCTGGGATCAGGTGGGCGCCCCNTGGAGCCGAGCTCCCGGAGACCGAGGGCAGGGCGGTGGCTGCGGGACGCGGGGAGCTGCTCCCCTCTCCAGTTATAAGAGGAGTCCGTTCTGGGATCAGGTGGGCGCCCCGGGACCGGCGGGAGCGATGCTGTCTCGTGCACGTGAGAGCGGCCGAGAGGGTGGGTCTCACGTGGCCTCCCCACGCCCGGAGGAGGTCGTTCCGTGTGCGACGCCGGCGCTGCCCGACGGCCTGCACTGCGTGTTCTTGGTCTGGGGAGGGCTCCACGCCAGCTGCCATCTAATAAAGTTGGAAAGAATATAAAAAAAAAGAGGCTCCCCTCCCAAAAAAAGGAAAAAAATGGACATCATGAAGAAAGCAAAACTGAGAGTGCAAAGTATGGTGAGGGGGTGAGCACGTGCAAGGAGGCTATCTGACAAAGGATTTGTACCTAGAATATATACAACTCAGCAATAAAGACAATGAGCAAATAATAAAGTAAAAAAGTAGGCAAAGGACCTGAATAGACATTTCTCTAAAGAACATACGCAAAGAAGCACATGAAAAGATGCTCAGGAAAATGAAAATCAAGCCACAGTGAGCTACCATTTCACACCCAGTAGGGCAGCTATAACAAAAAAAAGATGGACAATAATAAATAATCTGGAGGAGACTGGAACCCTCACACATTTCTGGTGGGAATGTAAACGGATGCAGCTATCTAGGAAGATGCTAGAAATTCCTCGAAAGGTTAAACACAGTTCTCACATGACCCAGCAATTCCACTCCCAGCTGTATACCCAAGGGGAATGAAAACAATCTCCACAAAAAACTTGTAACTGAATGCTCATATTCACAACAGCTGAGAGGCAGCAGTAACTTAAATGACCATCAGTGGATGAACAGGTAAACAAAATGTATACGTACACATCCACACAACAGAATATCATTCAGCCACAAAAAGGGGTGAAGTATGGACACGTGAACTTTGGAAAACATCTTGCCAAGTGAAAGGAGCCAATCACAAAAGCCCACGTGTGATCCCATCTATAGGCAAGGTCCAGAAGAAGCAAGTCTAGAGAGACAGAAAGTGGATTAGTGGTTGCCAGGGGCTGGGAGGCATCTGGGGTAATAAGTACAGAAGTGCCCTGGTGCTGTGAGCGTCATACATACCACTGACCTTGTGCACTTCCAACAGAGGCACTGTGGGGTGTGCACGCTTCCTTTCATGAGGCCGTAAACACACAGACAAAACTTCCTCCAGTTCTATGGTTTTCTGAGGACCACCTGTCCTGCTCTAGTACTCAAATCTACACGTGCACGTATTTTATTTTTTAAAGATATATTTATTTTAGAAAGAGAGAGGGAGAGAGAAGCAAGTGGTGGGAGGGGCAGAGGGAGAGAAAACCTCAAGCAGACTCCACACTGAACACGGAGTCCGATGCAGTGCTTGATCCCAAGACCCTGAGATCATGACCTGAGCCGAAATCACGAGCTGTTCACTCAACTGATAGAGCCCCCCAGGAGCCCACCGTGTGTATTTTAGACAGTAAGGGCTGTCTGAAGGCCCAGCACCTGCCCGGCCTCTGGGGCCGCTGCTGTGCAGCGTGTCAGTGGTGGCCACCCCGGCAGCTCTCCAACGCAGAGCCCCGAGATGAGCACCCAGAGAGCGAGCTAACCCGAGGCCTGCCCTTCACCGCAGACACGAGCGCGCCACGCGGTGGCCAGCAGCCTCCCACCCCCGCCGCCAAAGCAGGGGTGCTGGGAATTCACAACTTTCCTGATTTAAGGAGACGAAAAGGAGCAGTTGGTGCGCGTTCCCACCGTAACACACACGTTCTGGGACGGGGAGCAGCTGCTCCTCAAAACGCATCAGCATTTCCCGGCAACGGTTATGGGTACGGGGCTATGGTCAGCAGGCAGGACCGTGACCTCCCAGCGAGCCCCCTGCTCTCCGGGCCGGGGCCGCGAACCGGGAGCCCAGGGGCAGATGGCCTACCTTGGTGGCTGCGGGGAACGGGGCTTCGGCTTCTCTTTCTCCTTCTCGCGCTCCTTCTCCCGGTCCCGGTCTCTGTGCTGTCGGTCCTTCTCGTCCCGCTTGGCTCGCTCTCTCTCCCACTCCTCTTTCCTCCGCTGCCGTTCCTTGTCCCGCTCGCGCTCCCGCTCGCGCTCGCGCTCCCGCTGCCGGCGCTCCCGCTCTCGGTCCCGCTCCCGCTCCCGCTCGCGCTCCCGCTGCCGGTTCTCCCGCTCGCGCTCGCGCTCCCGGTCCTAGGGCCAAACACACGTGCTGGGTGGGGCCCGGCACCAAGGCCGGGGGGACCGAGCTCAAGTGCGCACTCTGTTCCCAAGCCTCTCCTTAAAACACAGTGGTATGCAGTGAGCCAGACCGACGCCAGCCTGGGCCCCACGCTAGCAGTTCGACAGCACCTGCGGCCCACCTCAGCCCTTCCTGCGAGGGGTGGAGAAGACCCGGCAAGGCCCCCGGTGGGCTCGGCCCAAAGCACTCTGCTCGGTGGAGTCTGGTACATGGGGCTGCCCCAAAGCGGTGGCTCTTGCTTTCCTAAGCACAGCCCTTGAACACCTTTCTGAATAGCAGTCTCTAGTCATCCATTCATTTGCTCTGATACTCAAAGTTTAAAACGCCCAGACGCAGCACGAAGACGGGTTTCGGGCTCCAGGCGGCCTGGCGGGGAAATGGAGCACGTGCCTGCCCTTCCCCTGGCCGGCAACCTTGAACATGGTGGGGCAAGAGGAGGCGGAAAGGGGCTCCCCCAGGCCTCTCTGACCTTCCAGGCTGCCCTGCCTGGCATGTGGCCCCTGTACCTTGGCAGCCCGGCCCATTGACACTCTATCGGGCAATGTGCACAGGATGGTCAACCATGGTCCCACCATCCACGGGTTCCCAGGGAAGTCACCGCCCTTTGTCCTCCAAACTCAAAACTCCGTCACGAGTCGTAGGACAAAGACTGCCCCAGTGCTCCCAGCCGACCTCTTCTTAGTGGCAGCTTTCCCGTCACTGTGAGAGCGTCAGGGACTCAAAGACTGAAACACATCCATTCGTACAAAAGTACCAGCACAGCACGGTCCTCCAGGAGCCCGCCACGCACAGCTGGGGAGAGGCCCAGGTTATGAAAACGGAGGAGCACAGCACAGTTATAAACGCTGTTACTAAGGAGCCTGATGGAGGAATTTGTTCAGGAGGATGGAACACCCTCCCAGGCAAGCTTGTATTAGTATTAATAACCCTGTCCGCAAACCCAAAGCTTAACATTTCAAATTGCACGCACAGTAAACACAAACTAAAGGCATCTCCCTTCGAACCACCACCAACCGAATCTGTGCATCTGAACGGCTTGTCCACACACGGTTAATTCGGGCTGGAAATGGGTATGCCGCACCAACGCTACTAGCATCACGCCAAGCCCTACAACCGCGAGGGGCCCCCCTGGGGAGCCGCGCAGTGAGCCGGGCCGCAGGCGGGCGCCCCCTTACCCGGAAGTTGTGGTACGGCTCCGCCTCCGTGTACTGCACCCGGAAGTTCTCGTAGTGCCCGCCGCGCCAGAAACGCTCGACGTCATAGTCGTAATACGGGTCTGCGTAAGGCTCCAGCCTGGAAACAGAGCCAGGGACAAGTGAACCTTCTCGCGTGGCAATACTGACGCGAGGACGGTACACAAAACGTGAGCAAACTGAATCCGACCCCACGTTAAGGAAAGAGACCCAGTGGGATTTATTCCAGGAGTGCAAGGTCGAGTCGGTATGAGAAACTCACGACTATAGCTCACATCATGACAGACCTGGAGAGAAAAAGCATGGGACTGCCCGACGGCGGGCGGCATCATCTGGGACCAGAGCACCCACTCCTGGTGACAGTACTGAAGGGAAGTGGAGGTGGCGCTTCCCTAACGTGACCACGCCCACGTGCACACTGTGGGACTCAAGCCAAGCTCGCACTTACGGGAACAGAGGGGCATTTCTGTAAGGCCAGGCCACAGTGAGGAGGCCACGGCCTCCAAGAGCACCCGCCGGCGGGACAGGGGCCCGGCCGCTGCACCCGGGAGGCCGGAGACCGGGCGAGAAGGAAAAGACTCCACACCTGGAAACTGAGACACAGGAAAGCCGACCCAAGCCTCCAGAAGAACCCAGTGAGGCAGACCGAGACCAAATAACCACCGCTTGGGAGAGGGCAGAGAAATCTGCATTTACCACAGTAAGCAAGAAGAAAAAATACTGAGGAACAAAGTACGATTAACCAGCAATGAGCAGAACGTACTTGAGGGAAATTTCACAACACTCTCGAGAGGACATAAAGACATGGAAAAATGTTCCATTCTCATGGATCGGAAGAACAAACGCTGTTAAAATATCTACACATTAGGGCGCCTGGGTGGCTCAGTGGGTTAATGCCTCTGCTTTCGGCTCAGGTCATGATCTCAGGGTCCTGGGATCGAGGCCCGCATCGGGCTCCCTGCTCAGCGGGGAGCCTGCTTCCCCCTCTCTCTCTCTGCCTCCTTGTGATCTCTCTCCCTCTGTGAAATAAATAAAAAAATAAAAAATAAAATAAATAAAATATCTACACATTTGGGGATGCCTGGGTGGCCCAGTCGGTTAAGTGGCTACCTGCTCAGGTCACGATCCCGAGGTCCTGAGATCGAGTCCCACATCGGGCTCCCTGCTCAGTGGGGCGGCTGCTTCTCCCTCTCCCGGCACCCCGTTTGTGCTCTATCTCTTAAATAAAATCTTAAAAACAAATAAATGAAATATCTACACAATCCGTGCAATCCGTACCAAAATACCACCAACATCTTACACGGTTGGTGGGAGTGCAAGCTGGTGCAGCCACTCTGGAACACAGTATGGAGGTTCCACAAAAAGTTAAAACTAGAGCTACCCAATGACCCAGCATTTTCACTAGTGGGTATTTACCCAAAGGATACCAAACCACCGATTCGAGGGTACACACGCACCCCCATGTTTATAGCAGCATTATCCACAATAGTCAAACTACGGAGGGAGCCCAGATGTCCATTAACAGATGAATGGATAAAAAAGATGTGGTCTATATACACAATGGAATACTATGCAGCCACCAAAAGAAACGAAATCTTGCCGTTTGCAATGATGTGAATGGGACTAGAGAGTATTATGCTGAGCGAAATAAGTCAATCAAAGAAAAACAATTATCATATGATTTCACTCATATGTGGATGATTTCACTTGTATGTATAATTTAAGAAGCAGAGAATCATAAGGGAAGGGAGGGAATAATGATATAGGACGAAACTGGAGAGGGGCACAAACCATGAGAGACTCTTAACGATAGAGAACAAACTAAGGGATGACGGAGAGGCGGTGGGTGGGGATGGGGTAGATGGGGGATGGGCACTCAGGAGGGCACTTGTTAGGATGAGCACTGGGTATTGTATGGAAGTGATGAATCACTCATTTCTACTCCAGAAACCAATACTGCACTATATGTTAACTACCTAAAATTAAAACAAATACAAACACAGAAAACACTGGAAAGACACAAAAACACATGGGAATAAATGAAACGATGTTCCCTGTGTTGGGCCGGAATGACTAGATGCTGCCAAGTCAGCTACCTGTCCGTGAATTAATAAACGTAGGACACTCCCAGGACAAACAGCGATGAGCTGCTGCGTGGAGCTAGACAAGCTGGCCCCCCGGTGCACAGGGAGCCAGAGGCCAGGGAGATTCGCCAAGAAAGACACGTTAGGAGGCCTTTCTGGGGAGGAAAGGAATGGCCCACGGGAAAGTGATGGGAAGCCCAGAGGCAGACCCCAGCAGGGAGGGTAAAAGGGCCTCCCGCAGGGACGAAGCAGGCTTGCCATCACCAGGGAAGGGACCGCCGCTAACCACTGGGAGGAAGGTGAGGAGACCCCCATGCTACCCCCAGACCCAGAGGACATGCTCTGGGGATGCCCGGGACCCCGATGGACGCAAGAAGAAATGGAAACCCAGCAAGAGATGGGCATTCTGCCAGGATTTTCTTGGCTCCAGACCAACTTTCCCTTGTGAGTAAGCTGGTGGGGGAAACCGAGGCACCTACAACTCGGAGAGGTGCCACTCTGGGTAGCAGCCCCCGAGGCCCGCGCCAGACGCAGGGTCTGGGTGACCTGACGGTCCCCAGAGGGCTGCTTTCTGGGAGGCCTCTCCCCCGGCCGACTCCCCCAAGGCTGGCTCTGTGGATGACACAGCTGTCTTTCATTCCAACCACCAGACGTCTTCCTAAGCACCTAAGCTGCACGCTACTCAGATCGTGTTTAAGACAAGAGTCAGGAACGGCAGGGCCCTGCTGCAGCCAGGAGGGAGGAGAGAGCGGGGGCCCCGAGGCACCAGCACCATCTGCAGCCAACTGAGGCCCTGGGGAGCACCTTCCCGAGTGGGGACGAGGCTGTGTGCTCTCAGTGGAGGGCTGGACCGGCTGATCCGTGTTCGGGAAACGGGGTAAGCAGGCTGTAAAGGGCCCCTCTCCTGCGGCACTGCTCCGAGCCGGAGGGTCCGGACGTCAGGGCCCTGGTCCGCGGAGCAGACCGTGTGGCCGGCCAGGAGCCGCAGGCGGCCGGTGCTCGGAGCACGCACACCGGCCAGGGCTCCGCCCCAGGCCCCAGGCGACTGAGAAGCTCTGTGGCCGACGGCTCCTGCCAAGGACCTCACTCCTCGCAGCGGACACCCTGGGGTCCCCCGTCTGCCAGCTCCCGCCCTCCCGCGGGCTCAGCGCAGCGCTCCTGGTTCGCACCCGGCCCCGGCAGCCTGGGCAGACAGCTCTCCTTCCTGCCTCCCTTCCTTCTCTCTCAAGTAGGCTCTGTGCCCACCATGGGGCGGGAACTCGTGACCCTGAGATGAAGAGAGGGGGCTCCCCCGACTGAGCCAGCCCGGTGGCCTGAGGGGACATTTCTTAGTGGCCGGTGCGTGAGGTCCCATGAGCTGGCTGGCGTCTGAATACAGTGGCTCAGGTGGTGGAAAGAAACTCTTACAGCTCTGAGCTGGGGTCTGTCCAGAAAAACGCTATTTTTACCAAATGATCCTACTAGACACATTAATTCCAATACCGGTCTAAAGAAAATACCGTTTTCCTGTCCTTCCTGCCACCTCACCGAGCTTCCTCTCGGGCGCTGGGGTGGGCTCCTCTCCCCAGCCCTTCTCCAACGAGGCGCGCAGCCCCACCGCACTAAGACCGCTGGGCGACACGGGACAGCGGTTCAGAGTCCTCTGTCCCTACCCTCAGCGTCAGGCCAGGGAGCCCAGGCCCTGGGAACGGATGTCCATGGTCTCTGAGCTCGGGGGAGGGCAGCAGAATCAGCCAGAAGGCTTGGGAGCAGCCGCCCTTGAGGCTCTGATGGGGGTGTTTCTACGCTGCTGGTGCCGAGGCCGCCCCCGAGCTCAGCCCTCACGCCTGTTCCCGCCTTCCCTCACCTGGCACGCACAGGGACCCTGGCCACAGGTCTGTTGCACAGCCGGCTGAGGAGCACCTGGCACAAACCTGGGGACGTTGTGGACGCCCGGGGAAGCAGAAGCAGTCACGCTGGGCTTCCTGAGTTTTACATCGGTGGCCCTGGGAGGGCTGTTAAGTTACGTGCTTGCTGTCTCAGCCGCCCGCACACTCTCTGCCAAGTGCCTCCCGTTCTGCCAGCTGCTCCGCGAGAGCCTGGCCCACGGCAGGTGCCGCAGGGAGCTGGGGAGGCCGGGGTGGACAGGGCTCTCTCAGTCCTGGCCTCTGCCCACTGCCACCCGCACCACTCCTGCACCCCGGCCTCCTTGCCCACCTCAGAGACGTCAGCGTAGCTGGCCAGCGTCCCCTCCTCAGCGGCCGGAGTCCCAGTGCCTCCTCCAGCCTCTCCCCTCCCTCCCTGCGGGGGTGGGGGCGCTGCTTCCTGCATCGCTGCTGCCAGAGTCTTCGCAGACAGCAGGTCTTTACGTTACATGCTCTTCATTAAAATAGCTGGGGGGGAATCTCCTCTGCTTAGTGGACCCCAACTGACACAGCAGAGGCGAGTTCCCACCTGACCCACGCCGGGACCCTGCTCCCAGAGGTCCTGACTGACAAGGTCTGGGTAGGGCCTGGCACACGAGTGTCACAGAAGCCCCCGGTTCATTCTAAGGCACTGATGCTCAAACAGCGAACACAAGTGAGCGCTTGGCTGGAACGCCGGTCTTCAGAGGCTGCAGAGGCTGAAGGCCCCACGGCGGGGACCGCCCCCAGCCGAGGGGGCCTGGAGTGAGCAGCCCGCCGCAGCCCGGCACCGAGCACGGGGTGGGGTCGGAGCGCGGCAGCAGACCCAGACCCGCCACCACCGCTCCCAGCAGGCATGTGGTCAAGCCCCCGCTCCGGCCAGGGCTGGGGAACACAGGGTCAGGGGTGAACCCTGAGGTTCTAAACCTCTTCTTTCAGTGCTCACGATGACCCCATGGAGGGAGCGCCCTCTGCTCCGTGCTTGTCCCGTGCCCTGTGTTCACACGCGAGCTCCCAGGGCTCTCCCCTTCCCCCCACGGCAAGATCGTCACCTGCAGTTGACACAAGGAAAACGTGAGGCCTCAGGACCTGACAGGAGCCGCACGACCTGGCAGACGCAGTCCCGACTCCCGTGTTCCCGTCTGGGATCTGACACGCCTCCACATCCAGAATCAGGAAACACAGAGGTCTGAACTCCATCTTTCAATCTCGACCCATTCACCTCTGAACTGTCCCTTGCCACGACAGGTAGGACCAAAGAGCTTCCCCCTACTCCTTTCTGCACATGTGACACAGGGCCCTGAGACAGCCTGGCAGGTGCAGGGCAGGGCGGCGGGGTCCTGAAGCACGAGCACCGTAGGAGCCCCTCTGCTCCGCACCGCTGCCACTACACCCCAGCCAGACCCCGGCAACCAGCCCTTCCTGGCAGCACGCGGGAACGCGTCGCTCCAAGCCTGAGGGGATGCTGAGCTGATGCCACGCTGTGCCTGGGCCCTGGGCCCACCCTGCAGCGGCTGCTCGGGAGAAACCTGCCTGATCCTGCCCCTCACAGGGGAGCACAGCACAGCCAGCCTTCCCCCGGGACCCGGAGCACAAGCAGACGAGAGCTTTACTGTACACGATTCCTAAAGTTCTGACTTAGGGTTTTCAACCACGTGTACTTCGGTGATGAGTCTCTAAAAGACCAGCAGTAAAACATCTGGGACAAGAAACAACAAAGATAACATTTATAACGGAAAGGGTCACACCTGCTAAGTTCCTGGACTCTGGTGACAATGTCTTGGGTGCCCGGAGGCGGGCAGGAGAGGCAGACTGGGGGGCTCTGCGCACAGCGGCAGATGTTGTCCGAGCTCAGAGGAACACACAGGAAGGCGAGCCTTCCCCAGGCACACAGCCCTGGCTGAGCCGATACACTTCCTTCACAGAGCAGAAAACCCGAGGGGAGCTGATGCAAGGGGCCCAAAAGGATCTCGGGAACGCCATTCTCAGCCCAGGACAGGGGACACGAATGGGCCCCTGACGCCTAAGGGCACCTGCGTGCCACTGCTCCCCAGAGCCCGGGGCTCCCACCGCTGGGATGATGGAAAACTCTACCAAAAGGAAAGGAAGAGACGGAACTGGTCCTTACACTGTGTCTCGGACATCTCTGGTGATCCGGTAATTCCAATCTCGGAAAACTTCATTCTCCTTGTCAAACTCCCGTTCATCTTCGCCAATGGTCACCGTAAACCTTTTCTCTTCAAAATCAGGCTCCTGTTCTTTTCGAATGGTTGCTTTTTTTAAAACCTACCATTGTAAGAAGGAAGAGGTTACTGCCGGGACTATCAGGAGAAGCACAGGGCAGCCTGTCCTGACGCGCCCCTGGAGCCCCGGGGGAGCGTCTGGGTCGGGGAGCCGGGCTGTCTCTGCACCTGGCGGTCAGGACAGGCCCGCCCGGCAGTGCCACGGAGCTCACTCATGTTCCAGGAAGGGACGAGAGAGCTGGCCTTCTCCTAGAAATAGTGCTGACGCTGAGCTGGGGAGCCCCAGACAGTCACCCGGGGAGGAGGCCCACGTGCGGAGAGGAAGGGGAGGCTGCTCGTGGCAGAAAGGCCCCACGGAGTGGTTCCGGTCTCAGAGGAAAGGAGGGACGGCGGGTGTGTGCGGAGTGAGGGAGAAGGGTTTTGTTTGAGTCTGTCACCTCTCTGCACAGAAGTGGGGGCTCAGCAGGCAGGCCCGGGGCCGACAGACCACCGTCTGACAGCCGGCCAGGGCCACGGCCCGGCCCGGAGCCGGGGAGCAGGGAGGGAGGGAGGGGAGGGCGCGCGCTAGCTTGGCGGCCGACTCAGGAGAGGCCGGCTCCTGCACGGGCAGGGCCCCGCGTGCTGTCTCTGGGGAGCGGCTGTGGGCGGCCGGGCTCTCGCCGGGGTGCGTTGGCGGGCACTCGCCGGGGTGTGGCCCAGGGCTGCCCCGGCCACAGGAAGGCGGTGGGCCTGTGTTGTGACCCTGCGCACCTCGGAGACATTGACGCGCATCGGTTTCCATTCGTAACTCTTCAGAGAAACCACAGAAATGTACCCCTCGCTTCAGAGACTTTACTAGGTTTTCAATCCTTGTCTCTGAATCAAAGAAATGCTACTTTGGCTCAAGGACCGCTGCCAGCATTTTCTTCTCGGGCTGTCTGGTTACCTCCTTAGCGTGCCGGAGTCCTCGTTCCCAGGCACTCTCTGTGGGGGGCTCTGGAGGGGGTGGAGGCAAAATCTCATCAACTACTGGCCCACCCTATTAAAAAACGAGAAGGGAAAAGTTGAGAAAGCAAGGAAAACTTTAAAACTTACACAGAAACGGGAGCACAAACCCCAGCGAGAGCGTTAGCTGGCTACACGGCACCCGCTCTCCAAGCCTCAGGCCGGCCCCTGACCCACTGCCCTGCCTAAATCTACGGTTACCGCCACACGGAGACACGGAAGCATCTGGAAGGCGACTCAGTGACTGTGTGACGTCACAGAAGTGCCTTCCACACAAGGTGTACTAACGTGCCGCAAGCTGAAGCTTCAGAGAGCTTAGCTGTCCCGTCGGCTAGCAGTTAAAGAAGAGAGGTGTTCACGCACCCAGGGGTTGGCGGGCATCAGCGGGTGAGGTCCGAGAGGCGGGGCACCATTAGGCGGGAAAGGTTCGGCTTTGGTGATTAAGGAATAGTTGCCCTTGTCGTTGACTCCAGGATGTATAAACCTACAGTTCATCCCCCACGTGCAGTTCCCTGCGGAGACAAAAGCCAGGTCAGAAAGGGAAGAGAAGCGGAGCGCACGGGCTCGGCCTCCTGCCCGCTCTGCCCGCAGCAGCGGCTCTCGGAAGGCCTGGGAGGGCCCCTGTCGCAGGCCTCGCCACCCCACTGGCCGCATGCACCGAAGTGGGACGGGCTCCGCGGCAGAGTCGGCTGCGCGGTCCGGGCTCAGCCCTCCTGGCCGCCCGGAGCCAGGCAACCTCCGCCCCACCGGCCCCCAGCTCCAGACACGCACAGGCTCGGCGCAGGCAGGCTGGGCGGTCTGGGCCGGAGCCCGGGCTGAGGAGCTTCCCGGGAGCGGCACTTCCTTGGGGCTCCCGAAGGGCGCTGGGCTCGTGCGGTCGCGGAAACACGGCCCGTTCCTAAGTCACGCTGGGAAGAGTCCATCTCCCCTAAGAACGGCGAAGTCCCAGGGCTTCCCGGACCGTCCCCGGCCGCCCCTGCTCTGTGCGGCGGCGGTCTCCCGTCAGGTGACACTGCAGCCCCAGGAGGGCTCCGGGTGCGTGTGCGAGATCCAGATCCTGACTTGGAACACGGCGGTCACCGCCAGGACTCTGCCAGTCCGCCTCAGTTCGGTAAATCTGCGTCTCTCCCACCAGAAGGCTCACAAACCACTCTAGGATATTGCTGTGCTTAAAAATGTGTGTGAGACACAAGACACAGAGGACTGTAACACACTGGGTGTTCATACTTTACAAAAGATGTAAAAAAACGTCATCCCTTAGAATTACTCCGTAACACCAAGATTATTCAAGGAAACCACTTGACTTTTCAGAGCAGAAGGCGAGAAGTCCAGGTTTTAATTTAATCAGGAAGTGAATCACTTTTTAAAAATGTCACCCGGTAGGGAGGGCGCCTGCTCAGTTGGTGCAGCAACTCTTGATCTCACGGTCAGGAGTTTGAGCCCCAGGCTGGGCGTAGAGATTACTTTGAAAAGTAAATAAATAAAACACATGAATAAAAATAAAATTTAAATTTTAAAACGTATACCTATATAAGCACAAAAATACATATGGCATAAATATCTAAATAGTTTTCAGGACAGTTTCAAGGGGTTAACACGTAAATTTTAAACCATCTTTTAATATATATTCCCTTCTAACTGTAATGTTCTACTTGCATGTTTCTAACAACAAAACACATTTTTCCTTGTATAACATAAAGAGAAGTAATCATTCAGTATTTAGGAAAAAGCTAAATTTACTTTTTAGACATCATGAATATTTAAACTTGTTATTAAAACCAACCTTATTAATAACATACTGATCTGAATTAAATGCAAAATAAAGTATGCTTAAAATTGGGGCGCTTGGGTGGCTCAGTGGGTTAAAGCCTCTGCCTTCGGCTCAGGTCATGATCTCAGGGTCCTGGGATCAAGGGCCACATCGGGCTCTCTGCTCAGTGGGGAGCCTGCTTCCTCCTCTCTCTGCCTGCCTCTCTGCCTACTTGTGATCTCTCTCTCTCTCTCTGTCAAATAAATAAATAAAATCTTTTTTTTAAAAAGTAAGCTTAAAATGAATTCTCTGGAAATGAAAAGTGACTTAAAATTCTTAAGAGCATTGGAGAGATCACATGTAAGTCAGAGCTTGGGAAGTACTGTACGAGGAGGGATTCAGATCCCAGAGTCTCGGGGGCTTCACAGAACACAGACCCTGGATGCACTCCTGCAGGTTCATACAGCATCCCAAACGCTGTCAAGCCCTTCCCCATCTAACTGTCACAGAGCTCGCAGCACGGCAGCCTCACTGCTGTGCAGGTAAAAAGCTAGCGGAGGCTTTCTGCAGAAAATCTGCAAGTATAGGAAAGTATTATTACCCTAACCCCCAGGTTTCCATAACTTTTTAAAGCTAACATATGTACCTGGGTGGTAAACGGGTATCTGGTAATCTCTGTTCTTTTTTGTATGTAAGCTATTTTCTTAAAAGACTACTTATTTTAGAGAGAGAGAGAGAGAGAGAGAACCTGACAGTGCGCAGGGGAGGAGCAGAGGGAGGGAGAGGGAAGAGGGAAGGAGTCCAAGCAGACTCCCTGCTGAGCATGGAGCCCGGTGTAGGGCTCGATCTCGCGACCCTGAGATCATGACCTGAGCTGAAACCAAGAGTTGGACGCCTCCCAGGTGCCCCTATAGTTAAAAGATTTTCAAAATGAAACCAAAACATCACCCAACGAGCCCACAGACAAAAAAGATCTTTTCTTGGTCCCACAGGCAGGGGAGAAGAGAGGAAGGGAAGACACCAGTTAGGAGTGAGACTCCGGTGGGTGACAGGAGCTGGGCCTCGTGGACCGTGCGCCTGGGTGTGCAAAGATCCTGGCTGGACATGTCTTGACTCCTAGCCAGCAAATGCAAGAAGGGTGCTCCAGGCAGAAGGTCTTCAAGTACCTACCGCCAGCACAGATGCCCAGCATGCGCAGGCAAGGAGGGAGCACAGGAACTGTCCACTCCCGGAAGACTTTTGATTTTTTTATGATTTTATTTTTAGGTCATCGCTACACCTGATGTGGGACTTGAACTCATAACCCCCAGATCAGATTTGCACACTCCACCAACTGAGCCAACCATCCACCAGCCTTTTTAAAAGTGCATTTTTATCTGTGTAGAAAAAAGCCTGGAAACACCCCAAACTGTTGGACGGTACAAAGACTTTTATCTTTTACTATCCTCTCTGTCGGTATGTATTATTTTCATAATTGAAAAAAGCATTTTGTTTAGGAAAAATATCCTCTAGAAAATGGAGGCAAAAATCTTGCTATAAAACTGTATGGTCTTCTACTTCCAAATGACACTTCACATACACAGAATTTACGCGGACTGTGACTCTGACCTGGGGAAGAAAAAGGCCCCTAATGATGTGAGGACTCCGGGCAGGGACCTGGCCAGGAGCCAGCAGGGACCAAGGAGAAATGGAAGCGTGGTCACGGCGGCAGGACGGGGGGCAAGATTCTTCACGTTGGTACATACACGGCTTCGAAGACACTGATCATGTTCTATTTCTTAACTGAATGGTGGGCGTATTAGTAACTATTGTTTTCTATCATCACATATGCCTCTGCGGACAGTGTCATTATTTTTTTTTTTTAAAGATTTTATTTATTTATTTGACACAGAGAGAGAGATTACAAGTAGGCAGAGAGGTAGGCAGAGAGACAGGGAGAGGGGGAAGCAGGCTCCCCGCTGAGCAGAGAGCCCGATGTGGGCCTCGATCCCAGGACGCTGAGATCATGACCTGAGCCGAAAGCAGAGGCTTTAACCCACTGAGCCACCCAGGCGCCCGACAGTGTCATTTTTTATATATGAAGTATTTATAGGTATGAAATAAAAATAACATAAAAAATATATCCAAATGCTCTAAAAGGTATGCAGTGAAGTCTCTGTGCTTCCACGGCCCTCTACCAGAGATAGTGAGCAATCTGCTGGGGGTGGATCCATCACTCAATTGCTGTGCCCACCCCCGTTTCCCCCGCTTATATTACACCCTGTGTGTCGACCCCTGCTTCTCTTCACTAAATCACAGGTCGATGAGAAAGGAAGCTGCGTGTGCAATACCAACACATCCGTGACCAGGGAGACCAACACAACCTTTGCAAAAAACCTGTCCAGGTTCTTCTGTAGCAATCAGAGGAACTGAACCCAGAGATGACGGGACACCAAAGCCACATCTCTGTGGCAGTCACCCGCTGCTCCCAACCACACACCTGACGATTCCAAGGACCCAACCTGTCTCTCCTGCGGCGTGAAAGGTCAGGAGAAGCAGCAGCCTGTCTGGGGGCGTGCCTGCAAGCATGTACACATGCTGGGTCCAGACACATGAGTGGAGCTTACGACGTCTCACTGTCGGTCAGGCTGGCGATCAGGACGGCGCTGTACTTGCCGCGCTTATGGGGGCCCTCACTGCGTCCGCGAGGCAGCCCGCTACTGTGTTATTTCTAACTAAGACATGGTGGTCCCCTTTCCTGGGAGTCTAAATGACTCAGAACAGAAAATAGAGGGACTGTAAAAATCAAGAGGTTTAAAGTGCTTCATGGTCTCAAGAAATTACCACTGAAAGGAAGGCAGAACATGTAAAAACCTAATCATTCAATATTAAGGACAAACCTAGAATCTACAAACATGTACCCTAACGGGCATCAAGTCCCACGGACCTTCAAGGACAAGTTTCTAACGAGAGAAATGAAGGACACGAACCTAAGAGAGAAGAGAACATAAATGTCTGTCCATTTCACAGACAATCAGTCACCTCATGTGGTATCCGAGGTATTTTAACTTCTCTAAGGAATACTTTCATTGTAATAGCTGAAATTATTAAAACCGTATCTGGGCGGCTTCTTTGCAAATAATGTAGACTTGAAACCAGAAGTTCCTTAACTTTTAGGTCTCAGGAGCCCGAACAATCACAAATGGGTCGTATCTATTGGTATTTACTATAGAAATTAAAACTAAATAATTTAAAGACATAGTATATGCCACATGTAACTTACGGTAACAATATAGCAACATAAATATTTCATGAAAACTAACTTTTAAAAATACTTAATGACACGAGCAGCCTTCTCTTCCTTTTTGCAAACCTCTTTCAGGCTCACAGGGACACAGAAGACAGCAGCTCTCTCTCGTCGGCTTCTGTTTTCAGTTTGCCGGGATGGCCGGTCTGCGTCGGAGCAGGTGAAGAGAAGCCAGCCGCACGCCGAGACGCCGTTGAGCTGGGGAGGGGACTCTGCCACCTCCGCCGAGCCTCGCGTGCGTCCTTGAGGCCGCCTGGACCTCGTCCAGCAAGGCTTCTCGGCCGTTAGCTGCTGTGCGGGGCCGGTAACCCTCACGCTGAACGTTTCCGACTGCTCCACTGATGCCCGCTGGTCCCCCTTGCACTGGACCTTCTACGCACGTGTGGTTCTGGGACACCGTGCACTGGTTATTCGGAAAAGTCATTAAGCACCACAGGTGGAGAGTCAGGCTCTCCTAAATTCGGACTTTCATGTGAGAGCCTGAAGCTCGTCCTTGGCCACAGATACTGGCAGCTGTTCTCCCGGAGGCGGCGGGCTCACTTCATTTTGGAGGAGACCGTGTTCTGTGTCCCCGCGGCGGGCCCCGCTCTCGGCGCAAGCCTCGCGCGCCCTCCCTGGAGATGTGGCCGCGCCCCCTGGGCGGCAGAGGGCGCCGGGAGCGCATCGCATCGCATCGCATCGCATCGCATCGCATCGCATCGCACACAACGTGGCGAAGACCAGCGCCGCGGGGTCTTCCCGGGCCACGGGCCTGTTCTGCGACTGCACTGCGGCGACGGCCGCACAACGTGGTAAATTCAATAAAAATCATTAAATTCTATGCTGAAAACAGATGAATTTTAGGCATGAATATTGTACCTTAATATTTTTTTAAAGACCTGCACTCAAACATAAAACTTAATTATAGCTCTTACTGCTCTCTGAGAGCCCTCATCCAGGGAAACTGCTATTACTGACCCTGAGAGTGTGGTGGTCTACACCCCGCTACTCGGGGGCTCAGGGCCACAAAGGTAGTTTTGACCTCAGGGTCCCTCCAGAGAATTTTAAAAACGCTTAGGGGTCTACAGACCACATTGGAAGACCTTCTGCTTTAAACATAGAGAACGCAGGGATTAAAAATGGGGAATGAACATTTCTCCAAAGAAGACAGACTGTTCAGATGGCCAATGGGCACATGAAAAGACGCTCACCATCACTCATCATTATGGAAATGTAAATCAAAAGCACAACGAGATACCATTTCTCATTAGGAGGCTTACTATTGAAAAGCGAGAACACACTAAGTGTTGGTGAGGAGGCCCTGGGTCTTTGTGCGCCGCGGGCGGAGCCAACGTGCCGTTGCTCCCGCGGAAAACAGTATGGAGGCTCCTTAGGGAATTAAAAATTTAATCACCGTGTGACCCAGGGACTCCGGTTCTGGGTCCACACCTCCAAAATTTCCAAGTAGGGTCCTGAAGACACATTTGCCCACCTATGTTCACAGCAGCGTTATTCACAGTAGCAAAAAGATGGAAACCACCCCAGTGTCCACTGTTGGATGAACAGATAAACAAAACGTGGCGTCCACACAGGGGACACTGACCCAGCAGAGGAAGAGAACTCTGCCGCCTGCCAAGACACAGATGAACCTTGAGGACACCGGGATGAGTGAAATAAGGCAGTCACAAAAAACCAAGAATCGTATCATTCCACTCATACTGGGCACCTAAAGCAGCCCAATTCACGGGCAGGAGAATGGCGGCTGCCAGGGCCTGCCTGAAGGAAGAATGGGAAGTGACCGTGTAAGGGCTACAGAGTTCCAGTTTTCCGAGGGAAGGAGTTCCAGAGATGGATGGTGGGCATGGCAACAAAGTGAATATGCATGAACCGTACACTCGGAAACAGTTAAGATGGCAACGTTCAGGCATATTTTGCCAAATTGTATACGTGTGTGTGAGAAGAGGGGTGGAGGGAGGCCGAGAAAGGGGGAAAACAGGAAGCAGAGAAAAGGTCTGGCCCACAGAATGGGTGGACACTACTGAGAGCTGGCTCAATCAGAGCCCAGAAGGAGGACACAATTTAAAGAAAACGTTATTTATGCTTTTATAGATAGCACTTTATACCTTGATGATTCAATATAAATATACCAGAGGTAAAAATATACCATAAACAAAATACTGGTGCTTAAAAATGTTTCCATTTTGGGACCTGGGTGGCATCTGCCTTCGGCTCAGGTCCTGATCCCAGGGTCCTGGGACTGAGCCCTGCATCGGGCTCCCTGCTCAGTGGGGAGCCTGCTTCTCCCTCTCCCTCTGCTGCTCCCCTGCTTGTGCTCGCTCTGTGAAATAAATAAAATCTTTAAAAAAATGTTTCCATTTTTATTTCCAAGTACATTTCATTGTCAATGGTCACAAATGCCAATGTATCTATTTGGGCAATTAATGATTACTCTGCAGAAATCTTTTAATAGAAATATAACTAACAAATTTTCTTAGTTAGAATTTTCAAATACAGATATAAGTCACATACCATAAAATACCTCAATCTACAGATCATAATCTAATGAGTCTTAGTATGTATATAGAAGGTGAGCAACCCTTGCCCTAGAAGGAAGCCCCATACTCCTTGGCCACCACCCCCACCGCCCGCTCCCCTCCCTCTGTCCCCCAGGCTCTGCGGCTTAGACCATGACTAACCAGTTCCTGCCTCGATAAATCCATGCTGGGCGGTTCACATAGATGAAAACGCACAAGACGGGCCCTTTAGTGTCTGGCTTCTCTACGCGGCAAAATGTCCTCAGGGTTCACCTGTGCTGTGGGGTCAGCCCTTCACGTGCTTCACGGCCACGTGACATCCCACTGTACGGACAGACTGCACTGTGTGTAACCATTTATGAACTGATGGACATTTGGGCTGTTTGTACCTGTTGCCTATTTTAAACACTGCTTTTATGAACATTTATGTACAAGTTTTGGTGTGGACGTACGTTTTCCTTTCTCGTGGGTGGAGACCCAGAAGCAGAAGTGACTGGGTCACCAGAGAGCTCTACCCTCTCCTGTTCTCGGGGCCGCCGCACTGTCCGCCGGCAGCTGCACCGTTCCACGCTCCCCCCAGTGCGTGAAGGTTCCATGTCTCTGCATCTCGTCAAATGCAACAAACTCCGTATTATTTTTAAAGTGACTTCTCTTGCTAATAAAGGGAATGCACATGAACTCATCTCAATGTAATAGCAAGCTTATAGACTGAAGGTGAGCAAAAACACTTTCACTCAAAAAACTCTCATAACTAAGAAGCAAGAGACGCGTTCCAGAACTCTTGGTGTTTCAGAACATCCAAACAATCAACCATTTTTTTGTACTGTATCACACCACTGCGTAGAACAAACAAGTATGAGCAGAAAAGGTATATATTTAAAAGCAAAGTCTGAAACAAGTTATTGATTCTGCCCAATCAAGTTGCAAAGAAGGCCGGTTGCCACTAGCCCCAGATTTCTCTGCAGAGAGCCCTGCCCACTGGCCTTCGTCTCTGAAACTCAAGCTGTGCTGTGACCCTGCGCATCTGCGCCGGGACCTCCGTGGCACGGATGGATGGCGCTGCCTCCTGCAGGGGAGCCCCTGGCTAGTCCTGACGGGCCGGCCAGGATTCTGAACACAGTTTGACCACACTGCACACACATCTACACATACATGTACGTACTGGTCTCCTCCTCTTTAATCTAGAAATTTCAGAGGTGGATTGACATCATTTAAGCCCACATAATTATGGAAAAGGGGTCTTCTGCTTAAGTTAAAATTTTCTGAAATATTAACGTTTCAAATACCAAAACTTTTTTTAAAGTAGGCTCCATGCTGAGCCTGGAGCCCAATGTGCGCTTTGAACTCACACCCGAGACTGAGACCAGAGCCGAGATCAAGGGTCAGACACTTAACCGACTAAACCACCCAGGTGCTCCTCAAATACCAAAACTTTTAAAGAACTGTTAAGAACGGACTCCCTAAAAACATACCGCACGCTTCTCTGCGTCCTCAGGGTGCCTGCGCTGCCCATGTCACTGGCAGCCACCCTCCTGGGGGCAGAACACACGCGGCTGTGCGGTGGAGCTCACCACACGCACGGGTACCTCCGAGGAGTTTCCGCTTGGCAGAAACCACAGTCTGCGTGTAAACGGCACAGGCCCGGGGCACGCGCCCTGAGGGAGCTGACCTGGGTCCTGAGCGCACTGGCTCCCCGGTCCCCACGCCCCCTCGGCACCACGTCATCCGGGTGCCGGGAGAGGGCCCTCCGGGGGCCAGTCAAGGGCAGAGCCTGCCCTCTCGGGAAGATGGGACTCCACCGTCCCCTGCTGAACCCCCCCCCTTTCCATCGCAAAGTTCCCGTGAGCCTCCAGTGCCTCTAAGAACTGAGGTCCACGACCGCTCTCTGCCCCTCAGAGCCTCCCCCTTCCTTCTGGCGTCACATCAGAACTGCGGATCCAGGAGAAAGAAGTCTGGCCTCCGGAGCAGAGAGTGAATATTGTATACTTTGTACCTTTAACCTGGCCTCTGAATGGTATGGAATGTGATATTGGTGGAAGAGGAGTGGACAATGCTGTCACAACATCTGGAAAAGAAGTACAGGAAGCTCGTGTGAAACTCAGGCTGCACGCGCAGGCCAGGCCAGCGAGCAAGGGCACCCAGGGCCAGTGTGAGACTAGGACAGACACAACACCTTCCTGCCTGTCCAAGGGAAACGTGGGGCTACGAGGACTGTGCCCAAACTACGGCCACACGGCACAGAAACCCTCAAGGACCGGGGCTCCCGCTGCCACTCCCGGGCCTGCCCTGCGCCGTGCCTCTGCCGCCTGCTCCAGCCACTTGGCTCACGCCACACGCCTTCCAGGAGGGAGCGGGCCTTGCTGCACTCAGAGCCCCTCCATTCCAAAGGAAGGGTGTACTTTGACTTGGATACATTTAGCAAACAAGTGGCAACCTGCCCCACGGAGGTGGGAAAGTGTCTGCACTGGCGCCTGGGGCATCCGGCCTCACGGAAAGGGAATGATACTGTCGCCGTGAAAGCTGTGGTTCTCTGGACACAGGTGCGCCTGCAACCACAAGTGTGAAAGTGGCGAGGCTGGCCCCCTCCGAGTCAGTCAAGTGAGGCAAAGACCCATGAAGGACTGATGCCACCACCGCCACTAATGGTCACGGTCTCGCCCCAAGAACAGCCTTGCACAGCTCCAGGGCTGAACCACCACCAGAGTCCCGGGAAAAGCCAAGGCCACACAAGGCCCCTCAATTACCTTTCATGAAGAATCGGCAGGTGGGACGCGGCCTCACCTTCCTGTCACTGGGGTCCTTTACTTCGCCCTCCTCCAGATCATCATCCTGAAACAGAGGACAACAGGACTTAAGAGGGAATCCCCTTAACAAGAAAGAGGAGGTGGGGGGGGGCATCTACCAACAGGCACAGCTGCACCAGACCAGAAAGGACATTTTCACAAGACTGGCGTCTTGGCCGCTCAGCGATTCATGTACACCTTCCCAACCTCAGAAACTCCGCCAGCACAATGGGGCTGTGTCGAAGCTCGCCTCCAAGACCGAGGCAGTACACAGGAACACAGGTAAAAACACCCGGGAAGCAGGTAAGGCAGGGATGAAGCAGGGTTTCCCCATGGCTCCCTTTGTTAGCAATGCTGGGCAGAAAACCGTTACACTTCAGGTTTTTAACACGTCCTATGTTTCAACGAGATTTAGAGAGTGAAATATTTGTGCTCTTTTTAAAAGATTTATTTTCATTTATTTTAGAGCAAAAGAGAGCAAGAGAGAGAGAGAATGAGTGCATGGGGGGGGATAGAGGGAGAAAGAGAGAATAAGTGCATGGGGGGGGGTAGAGGGAGAGAGAGAGCCCCAAGCAGACTCCCTGTCGAGTGTAGAGCCCCGAGAGAGATGATGAACTGAGCTGAAATCAAGACTCAGACACTTGACCATCTGAGCCAGCCAGGTGCTGCTCTTAAAACTAAACACTGTGGGGGCGCCTGGGTAGCTCGGTCGTTTAAGTGTCTGTCTTCGGCTTGGGTCATGATCTGAGGTCCTGGGTCGACTGAGTTCCACGTTAGGCTCTCGGCTCAGTGGGGAGTCTGTTTCTCCCTCTCCCTCTAATAAATAAATAAAATCCTAAAAACAAACAAACAAACAAACAACTAAACACACTAGGGCACCTGGGTGGCTTTGCGGAAGCTCAGGTCATGATTCCAGTGTCCTGGGATCAAGTCCCAAGTCAGGTTCCTTGCTCGGTGGGGAATCTGCTTCTGCCTCTCCCTGCCACTCCCCCTGCTTGTGCTCTGTCTCTCTCTCTCACGCAAATAAAAAAATAAAATCTTAACAAAACAAAACAAAATGTTCTGGTATACTTCAAAGTGGCTCCTTCAAAAAAAAAATCAAACACCAATGTCCTCTAATTTAAAAGTGTGGGGCTGGGAAGAGGGAGGTCAGACCCAGCCCCAGGCCCCTCTCCGTAGTCCAGACCTCCTAACCTTGGCTGTCAAGTTTTAACATGATGCAGGGGCTTTGAAAACACCAAAGCCTGGGTGGGTCTCGCCCTCAGGGATTCCAAAGGGCAGCCGTGATCTGGACTACTGCTCTGTGCCCTGTCCAGCCCCCACTACCTCAGGGCCTCAGTCACCACTGACCTGCAGAGACACCCACCTGTGCCCCTCAGCTGAGCCCCCAACCCCAGGGGTCACCCGCAGTCCAGAGCAAGCATGCAGCCATCCCACTGACATGTCTGTTGGGAGGTCCAAGATGGAGCTCCTCATTGCCCCTGCGTCCTAGCCTGTTCCAGGGCAGTCAACCCAGGGGGTCACCCAGGGCAGGCTGTGGGGGTCACTGGGGCATCCCCCCGTCTCCTCCTCTCCCCCTCTCCTGCATCGCCCTCATCCAAAGTACTGCCCAGTCCTCCCTGGTCTGGGAGCCACTTCCTACCTCGTGCCCCACTCTCTCCGGACCGCCCACACGCGGTGACCTTTCTGACCCCAGCCCGCCTTCTTTCTTCTCTGCTTCTGTTAGCGTGCAGCTCATCCCATTTTCAGATGGCAGGTGAGTCTCAGTCCTCAGGCCACCCCCCAGCTCCCTGTGAGACAGGTCTTGGCCACGGCGACCTTGCCCGACTGAAAGGAAGCTCTACCAGGCCAGACAACGTCGCATCCGAGCACAGTGCTGGGCTTGTGGCCAATGGTAAGCATTTGTTGAATGAAAAAATACTGAAGTCAAACCCTGGGTTTCTGATGACTTATTTTTAAAGCTTAGATATTTGTATCATTTCTGCCTTGAAAATATTTACTTATTAAAAAAGCATTTTAGGGGTGCCGGGGTGGTACAGTTGGTTAAGTGTCCGACTGTTGGTTTTGGCTCAGGTCATGGCTTCACGGTTGTGAGGCTGAGCCCCGTGTGGGGGTCCACGCTCAGCGTGGAGTCTGCCTGAGGACTCCCTGTCCCTCTGCCCCTCCCCACTGCACATGCGTGCGCTCTCTAATAAATCTCAAAAAAAAAAAAGCATTTTATATACTGAAAAGAACAAATGCTAGAAAGTTACATCCTTTAAGTACCCACAGAATGACTCTTCTTTGAAAAAGACTAAGTAACTTATTCGAGGACCTTCCAGGTCCTGGAGCGTATTCATCGTCTGACTGAGTCCGTCCCTTCTGAACACCAGCACCGCCGCCCCACCTCCCAGTCGCAGAACGATTTCCTTACGTCTCAGAGCAAATGCGCTTCCTGCACGCGAGCGGCAGAGCACCGCTCTCCTCTGGTCGTTAGCATCTTCTTTTTGTGACTGTCCTCACAGTGATGGTCACTACCCAACATGTTCCTATGGTGTTTACAGAAGCTCAAACGGAGAGCAGATTCTTCGCTGTCATTAGGAAAGCAAACTCTTTCTCGGAAGGTTACAAGCCATTCAAACCTCTCTGCTTCACTTGGAAATTAAGGCATAGGAGTGCAGATGGGGAGAGCAGCTCCGCAGTCAGGCCTCACAGCAAGGGCACTAGATCAGATTTAAAGAGGTCTTTCTGCAAAGCTGTGACTTCTAATACTTGGCAGAGCAGAAAGGAGAACCACCCACCCATCTTCAGACTGGTGAGCGGGCATGTGAGCCACAGAGAGGAGTTCTGTGCAGCTGCTGAAAACGCTCTGTAAGAGACCTAGCAACGCCGGTAAAGCACCCGCAATATGATGTCTCCCCGGAGAACACCGCTGGCCGCTGCCCCCACTGCAGCCCCCACACCTGCTAGGCTGGAGACGGACGGCCGTCCCTGGTGCTAGGCTGGGTTTATGGGCTCCCCTTCAATCAAAAAACAAACAAGACCAATAAATCACTCGGCAAAATATAACATCCTGAGATTTTCAACGATCCATTTAGTAGGATGGCTTTTCAAGTGATGAAAGATTAAGACAAGTTGTTAAAGCTTGCAGTTTCATGCAAACATTGATGAAGAAATGGGATCTCTCAAGTCAATCTCACACTGCTCTGCTGTATGGGGCTGTTACGGCGAGTGTGTAAGGCACGCGGATTCTTTCAGATCACCCCATCACGTGGTGCAGGCAGACACAGTACAGTGGGCAGGGAGAGGCCCCAGCGGTCCGGCCGGAAGCAAAGTGGTGGCTCCACACACGGGACAGCGCCCCCGAGGCTCTCCGCGACCTCCACCCGGGACAGGCTAGCCCAGCCGCAGCATGGAAGCTGGGGGTGGGCAAGGCTCTCTGCGGTGTGCAGGTCTGAGGGAAACCGGGGGCTGGCACGACCCCCAGCACTTCCTCAGGGAAGCACACACGCAGGGCACACTGGATTCTGACGGCTCGACCAAATAGCACTGGGCGGGAGGCCTGGGCTTGAGTCCTGACCGTGTGCGCACGGACAAGGGCCTGCACTGGGAGCCGGGGAGCCCTCGAGCGGAGCTGCCGCTGCGCCCAGGGAGCTCCGTGCGCCGCGTCACAGGGAACCCAAGCAGCGATCGCTCGGGGCGCGGTCATGACTGCGACGGGAAAGGACCCGGAGCTGACGTGCCCAGATACGACTGTCCAAGCAGTGCGGCCTAGCCTCACTTTCTGCTCCGTGCGGGCTTTTATTTTCCTTTAAAAAAAAAAAAACAAAACCAGGACGAAAAACGTGTGTATTATTTCTCTGACAAGCAGCGGCTTCCATTACGGCAGCTCCTGCACTGAGGGGGGATCGGCCGTGACCGGGCGGAGCCGCCACGTACCCCTGAGCAGAGGTGCCCCCTGCTGCCGCCCCCGGGGCCCCCACCATCTCCGAGACCCTGGCTTCTGCATGTGCAGGAGGGGGCAACAAAACAGATCCAGTGCCCCTGACCCAAACCCTGGGGGCCGGACGGGTTTTGGGAACTCAGAAACATCTGGTTTTAGAACGGCGGTGTGAGCGGGGTCTGTGACAGCACCGTCGAGGACACAGACCCCTTCCCGTGCGGAGGCACGTGACCAGCCCCACAAGCCATAAACACAGGACAAACAGCCTGCTGTCAACTGCACCGCAGCCCTCCCGCTCAGGGTGAGGACCGCGGCCGGTGTGCCCGCACGTGCCGGTGCCCACCAGGCTCAAGGACACGGGAGGTGGCAGTCCTTCAGGTGGCAGATCCGGCACAAGCTCTTCGCTCAAAGACACTGCAGGCGGCTGCCCCCTGGGCTTCAGCAAGGCCGCGAAGCATCTACGTGAGGTGACGTGGAGAAGAGCAGACACGACCCATGGGCACCACCTGGAAGCAGAGGGGCCCTTGCGGAGGGGAGACCCTAAGGCACCAGAAGGAGTGCGCTGGAGGGAGACCTTTCGTAGAAGGCGTTAGATATCTAGACACGGAAGGAGCAGGTAGGTCTGAACAGGAGAAAATACAAAGCACCACATGCAAAGAAAATGTTTCCAAGTGTTTTTGACAGGGCTGGGCCAAGAGCTCTCACTTCTGACCAAGGGGCAGGCCGTCCACTCAGGACGTGTCCTGCTGTCCCCGAGAGGCCATCCCACCAGTGTGACAGTCACTGAAGAAAGCAGGTTTGAACAGAACACATAACCCACCCTTTCCCAAAGGACTGCACCAAATCCTATTGACCAAATGACAAGAAAGAAAACCAAACCAACCAGACAAGCAAAGGGAAGGATGCACACACCAGAGTCGGGGGGCCTTGAGTCGGAAAAGGCATAATCAAGAGCCACAAACACGCATCTGAGGGCTCCTCAAACCCGAAGAGGAGGAAGAGCCCAGGCAGGACTCGCGGCTGCAGGAGAAAGGCAGCACTCCACAGGGCAGGAGTGGATCTTGGTGGGCTCCTTCCCCTCTCCTGAGAGATGCAGATGCAGAAACAAAGCCACAGGTGAGTCTGTGTTAAGTGTGGCTTCCAGAACACGTGAGAGACTACGGATTAACTAAGGTTCCCTGGGGCTTGGATGGCAGGACCCTCGGCCCCCACTCCGCAAACGAGCCAAAGGGGTAAAAGTTGGTCCACGCTGTGTGTGAATCGTCCCCGGCCCGACCACGGCAGCAATGTAGCACTTCCAGAAAGGTATTTGTATTGGAAGGGTATTTTGGCAGCACACCAAACATATATAAAGGTCATTCAAGGTCTTAGTCACAAATCGTGTGGCTTAGAAAAAAGAACTTTAAGGGTTTATGCACAAATTGATGTCACCATCAGGAAAAATACCAAGAGGGCAGAAAAGTTGGGGAGGGTGGGGGTGACTTTGCCACGTATCAGGTCACCTGTCCTAGTGACCCAAAATCTAAAAGGGAGAAAAAAAGGCAGGACAATGTATCATGACAGAGGAGAAAAGCACTTGGCTTTCAGACTCTTCCACTCAGCTGTCGGGCAATTCGGGGCTGGGAGGGCTGCAGGGAGGAGGCAGGCAGTGAGGCCGGGGGCGCTGGGGGTTGGTGCTCTGAACAGGGAGCCTGCCGGGCACAGGAGCTCTCAGGGGCATCAGTGAACGCATATTTCTGAGGTGTAAGCCAAACTTCACGTTTCCTCCTCATAAAGCATCCAGGCAGTTCACTTTTGATATGAGCGGGCTTGAAAGCAACAGGCGAAAAGTCCTCTGGGAAGTTTACTATCCACGAGGCCAGAGGCTACTTTGCAGGGAGACTCACTAAAAGGGACAAAGCCAAAGGACTGTGGAAACCAGGCTGTTTCCAGAAGCAAGCGCACACCTCTGGCTCGCTCCCCATCCGGTCTCAGGCCTAGGACAGGGAGGGGGACACGGTGCAGGAACACTAACGGGGCATCTCGGGAAGGAAAGATCTGGAATGTCCACTTGACGGGCACACGGGGCAAGACGGTAGCAGGGGTCAGTCAGGGAGTGAGGACGGGCTGGGACGGGCACAGAGGACAGGTGGGGCCCCCCCCCATACAAACTGACGGACATCCACACTGGGCCCCAGCAACTGTGCTGAGAGCCGGCACTGGTCACCCGTACGCAGGACCTGGGCTGCCCTGTCTGTTGGAATGGTTCTCCAGGGTAACCCTTCCTTCTGCCCACAGCCCTACAGATTTCTGCAGCACTCCACGTTAATGTGCCCCAAAGTCAGAGGTTCACCTATCTGCTCAGCAGGCAGCTACTGGCTGCCTACCATGGGCCAGTTCTGGGGAGACAGACGTGAGCCAGCCAAATCGGGTTTGGTCTTCGGGAGCTTGTGTTTTAGGAGGTGGGGGAAGGGGAAGCAACAGGAACAGACACACTAGTGACCCAGTTAATTTGGAGTGTGGAAGTACACCGAAGTCCTCGGCCAGGGACAACAGAGCCCGGGGAGGAGGCAGAGCCTCCAGAAAGGAAGTGACGACGTTCAAGCTGACGGTGGGGGTGCGGGCAGGGGGGGCGGCTGGGAGCACAGTCGGTGGGGCCGAGAGTGCAGATCAGCAGAGAAGCTCCGGGAGGCCGCCGTGCCTGTGAGGACCCGAGGCCCCATCCACAGCGCCCGCCCTCCCCTTGCTGAGCTCTAGCTATCTCCGGGGGGGACAGGTCCTGCTCCGAGCGGTCACACCGGGCACAACACAGTGACCCGGGCATGCCCCAGGGCCCACGGGGCTGTGACCGGGAGGCGCCGTCTGTGGCGTGGGGAGCCCAGGTCTGCATGGCTCAGCGAAGCTGGGCTCCAGTCTCCGCAGCGACACCGTCTCCGACTCGGCGGGGGCCCCTTGCAAGAGGGTGCGAGGAGGACAAAGCCACCCAGCCCAATGGCAGGGTCTGGGGGCACGAGAAAGCCAAACGAGATTTTTATTCCGCATGCTTTTTCTAGGGGAAACCAGCCAATCTCTAGGCAACCGGCATTTTCCAGGCTCAGTTCAAGCCACGGTCCCACAGCACGACAGTCCTTTTAAAGATCATGATTACAAAAGGAGTGCCTGGGTGGCACAGTCGGTTGAGCGTCCAACTCTTGGTTTCGGCTTGGGTTGTGAGATCAAGCCCCATGCGGGCTTCACACTCAGTGGGGGGTCTACTTAGGACTGTCTTTCCCTCTCCCTCTGCCCCCCCCACCACAAGTGCACGTCCGTGTGTGCTCTCTAATACATAAATATGTCTTTAAAAAAATTATGATTACTAAAGAGGTAAGAATNTAAAGATCATGATTACAAAAGGAGTGCCTGGGTGGCACAGTCGGTTGAGCGTCCAACTCTTGGTTTCGGCTTGGGTTGTGAGATCAAGCCCCATGCGGGCTCACACTCAGTGGGGGGTCTACTTAGGACTGTCTTTCCCTCTCCCCCTGCCCCCCCCACCACAAGTGCACGTCCGTGTGTGCTCTCTAATACATAAATATGTCTTTAAAAAAATTATGATTACTAAAGAGGTAAGAATATGCAATGGGGAAAAGTCTCTTCAATAAATGATGTTGAGAAAACTAGACGGTAATATGCAAAAGAATGAAAACGGACCACTTTCTTATACCATGTACAAAAAACAGACACAATGGATTAAAGACCTAAATGTCAGACCTGAGCCCATAAAAATCCTAAAGGAGAACACACGCAGTAATTTCTCTGACATCGGCTACAGCAACATTTTTCTAGCTATGTCTCCAGAGGCAAGGGAAACAGAAGCAAAAAACAGCTACTGGGACTTTATCAAGATAAAAAACGTTTACAGCAAAGGAAACAGCTGACAAAACTAAAAGGCAACCAGTGGAATGGGAGAAGATATCTGTCAATGACATATCCAATAAAGGGTTAGTATCTAAAGTAAAGAACTTTTAAAACTCAACAGCAAAAAGCCAAATAACCCAGTTAAAAAATGGGCAGAAGACATGAACAGACATTTCTCCAAAGAAGACATACAAATGGCCAACAGACACATGAAAAGATGCTCAACATCACTCATCATCAGAGAAATGCAAATCAGATCCAGAATGAGATACCATCTCACACCTGTCAGAATGGCTAAAATTGGCAAGTCAGGAAATGACAGGTGTCGGCGAGGATGCGGAGAAAGGGGAGCCCTTGTGCACTGCTGGCGGGAGTGCAAGCTGGTGCAGCCCCTCTGGAAAACAGCATGGAGGTGCCTCAAAAGGTTAAAACTAGAACTAACCTATGATCCAGCAATTGCACTACTGGGCATTAACCCCCAAAATACGAATTCGAAGGGATACATGCACCCCTATGTTTACTGCAGCATTATTTCCAATAGCCAAGATATGGAAACAGCCCAAGTGTACATCAATAAACGAATGGATACAGAAGATGTGGTGTAGACATACAATGGAATATTACCCATAAAAAGGAGTAAAATCCTGCTATTTGCAACAACACGGACAGAGCTAGAGAGATCTCACTCATACGTGGAATTTAGGGCACAAAGGAGCAAAGGGAGAAAGAGAACCAAACCAAGAAACAGACTGGTAACTCCGGAGAACACAGTGATGGTCACCAGAAAGGGGGGGGGGAACGACGGGGTGCACTTGTCTCGAGGAGGCCTGGATGATGGATGGAAGGGCTGAGTCACTATGTTCTCCACCTGAAACTAGGAGTACACTGCATGCTAACTGTCCTAGAACTAAAATAAAAAAATTAAAGAAAAACAGACCATGACTAAAGTCCTTTTGATTGGATTACGCACCATAAAAACCCAACCCGTCCGTGTCGGAGGGTATGTCGGCGTTATTTTCTCTGTAACCTGAACGTCAGAGTATTTACATAAATTATAGCAAAGAGACGGCTTCATCAGACGCTGACGTGTTTGGAGGCACAACCCCCTATGATCCATCCCTAAGGGTCTTTTCGGGGACACCTCCAAAGACGCTTGGCCCAGCCAGCATCCTTGTCAGAGGATGGGCTCGGGGACAAAGATAACCTGGAAGAACGACAAAGCTCAAAGGAAGCTTCCGGAGCTCATCAGTCTCAAGAACCTAACAGGAACTGAAAATCCACAATGGTTTTAGTTGAATGTGACCTCAAATATTATCTAAAGATAGCAAAAGGAAAGGGAGAAACGATCTCTTTACTTGTTACACAAACCTAGAGCTCAAGAAAACAAAACTGGGGTTAGGCATTCTAACACACTCCACCCAGCAGCGGCAGACAGGGGAGGGTCCACGCAACTTCTGCCGGCTACCAAGTGGCAGAGCCGAGTTTTCTGAATCTAGCCTGTTCCTCCTCCTCCTCGGTTTCCGGCACTCCCTCATTACCACAGTGACTGCTCTCAGAACAGCCCTGGCTTCTCAGCCCCCCCGTGTCCTGCCCCTAACTCCTTGCCCGCCCCCCG
>LNAC01000107.1:1135714-1160844 GCA_002007465.1 Ailurus styani
GGGAGCGGCCCCGGCGGCGGCCGGTGGGGGCGCCCCCGGAGCCGGAAGTCTCCCCTCGCCCCGCGGGGCCCGGGAGCTGCCGCCCCGCTGAGCGTACGCGCCCAGCACGGTTCCTCGTGTCTCGCGCGCCGAGGGCAGAGCCCGAAGCCTGGACGTTCGAGCTCTTTCCTCGGACTCGGGCGCCCACGCTCGGCCGAGTGTGGTCCGTTCGACGCAAGACCAGCCGTTCTCGGGACTGAGTTCAGATGCCGACGTTGCGATTCTTCAGCGACCCCTCTCAGAAGTCGTCGGCCCGACAACAAAATTAATTGTGGTGCGGGTCCGAGGTTCGGGGTCAGAGCCTGACGACCTCCCGGTGTCGGGGCCCATCCGCAGCTCCGCGGCTTCCGAACGTGCCGCGCTTGCGGCCAGCGGGTCCCGTGCGATCCCGAGCCCGGGGGCAGCTCACCGGCCGCGCAGCCCCTCGGCGAGGAGCCGCCCTGCGGGGGAGCAAACAGCACTTAAAAGGAAAGGCTTTATTTTTCCGTCCTCTCTGCCCCGAGCGTGGTCAAGAGCGGCACGCTCCACCACGGAGTGCACTTTCCACTCCGGAGCGAAGGTCCTGGGCTGGGTTCTTGATCGTTTGCGGCCAGGGCCCACGTTTTCATTTTGCACTGGACACTGCAGATTACGGAGCTGGTGCTGGTGTAAGGCAGGCTTTGGGGAGATGCTGAGCAGAGCAGGCCTTCCCTCGGCCCATCTTCCTCCTCCAGAAAGCCTGCAGTACACACTAAGGAGAGCTCCTCCCTGGGGCAGCCTGCCACCGTTGGGCCACAAATGTAAGTGTCTGGCTCACTGTGAAGTTGCATGAACTTGTAGATGTTTGCCCCGCGTCATCTGAGCAAATGAGCAAGGGAAGAAATGGGGGCAGGCACAGAGCTCCCAGAGGACCCAGCCATGCCACTCTTACGTAGCTAACCCAGGAAATGAAATACACACGCGGACACCTGCACACCGACGGAAGTAGGTGGCAGCTTTATTCACAAGAGCCACAAAGGGAAATAACCCACATGTGCACCAGCTGCTGATGGATAAATACAGTCTATCCATTCACTACAGTATTATTCCATCATATAAAGGAGAGAAGTCTTTATAAGAAGAGATAGCCCAGAGTTCTCTCTCTCTCCTCCTCCACACACCAGGTGGGGGCACAAGAAGGGGGTGCCCGCTTCCCTGGAGGACGGTTTCGCCAGAACCTGACCACACCAGTACCCTGTTCTTGGACTTCAGCCTCCAGAACGGCGACAAATTTCTGTCCAGCTGGCCAGTCTGTGGTATTTTGTTTCTGCAGCCCGACCTGACTAATACATTCCACGTACATCCAGAAGAGGCAAATTCATAAAGTCAGAAAGTAGAGAGTGGTCACCAGGGGCCGGGGGAGGTGGAACGGGGAGTGACAGTTTCTGGGAACAAAACTTCTCTTTTGGGGGTAACAGAAATGTTCAGGAATTAGTGGTGATAGGCATGAACTAAAACCCACTGAACTGGGTACTTGAAAAGAATGTATTTTGTGGCATATGAGTTATACCCCAACAAAGCTATTGTTTTATTTCATTTTTAAAAAGATTTTATTTATTTATTTGAGAGAGAGAGAGGCAGAGATAGTGACAGAGAGCACAAGCAGGGAGGAGAGGGAGAAGCAGGTCCCCTGCTGAGCAGGGACCCTGACTCGGGGCTGGATCCCAGAACCCCGGGATCATGACCTGAGCTGAAAGCAGATGCTTAACCCACTGAGGCAGCCAGGCGCCCCAAAGCTATTATTTTAAAAAAGGAAAGGGAAGTAGAGGCCGACTGCGGGGGGGCGGGCAATGCAGGATAGGAGGGAGGAGCAAGAGGAGGTGGGAGGAGGGAGGAAGCGAGGACGGGGGCAGCAGGCAGAGGACTCTGTGGGAGAGGGAGAGGGCTGGACTCTGTCCACGGTTCTACCTCCTAGACAAATCTCCGGCTGCCCTCCCTGTTCTCCATCCACCATCACACCGGCCAGGGTTCCTGCCGCCGCTGTAGCCCCTCCCCTGCTCCTCCTCCTCTCCCAGACACCAAGAGCCACCTGACTGTAAGCTCACTGCTCCAGCCTCAGGCCTCTCCAGCAGCTCCCTCTGCCCCAAGATAAGCTGCGAGCCCTCGGGCGTATTGCCCCTGCTCTCTAACCTGCCTCTAGCCCTTGTGCCCCCTCCCTTGCCTTCAACTGGTTGCAACTTTGCTTTGCCCCCAGGCCTTTGCACGTGCCATTCCTGCTGCCTGGGATGCTGCTCCCACATTTCCCCGCTGAACTTTATTATTCTTCGGGCCTCACCCAGGATGGACCTTCTTCCAGAGCCTTGTCTGTCTCTGCAGCACGTCTGTGAGCTCCTGGTCAGGCGCCAAGAGGTCAGTCACAGTGTCTGCAGCATTTGGAGTGTGTGTGTGTGGGGGAAGCATTCAGAAAGACAGAAAGTGGCTGAGAAGGGATCAGAACCCAGTCTCTGTGAATCTAAATACCATGCGCCTGGACCGCTGTGTCTTGAGCCATAGGCCCCGGCTGTAAGCATGTAAGCGTGTCCCTGTGAGCCTCAGTTTCCCTGCTCTATAAAGCCAGGCTGTTCACACCCGCTTCCTCCTTCTCCGGAGTGAAGGAGGAGGCCAGGCGGTGGCAGGCACACATCGTCATTGGACCACAGAGCTCTCTGCTCATGCGGGCCGTGTGCTGGGCGTGGTCGTGACATCCTTGGGAGGCAGCCCCCATTGCGATCCCTGTTTTACAGTAGAGGAAATAGAAGCTGTGAAGGGTAGAGCTGGGACGTCACCCAGGGAGTCCGACACAAACCCCAGGCGTTCTGTGTCTCAAGGTGAGGTTACTCTGGCTGTGACCATTCTGTAGGAGAAACATAAATCTCTGTTGTGTCCAACTGTCACTAGTGGCCACTCTGACGCTAACTGGCAGGTGTGCACCCCCCATATTCAGTGTGCTGGCGGGCATGGTCCCATCTGGCCAGGGTCATTGGGCTGGTCAAAGCCAACAGGTCCGCATGAACATCACTTACGGCCCGAGACAGTTGTCACCAACCCCCTGAGGCCTGACAAGTGTTTACACCGTGGTCATGGGCAGCACTGAGTCTGAGTTGAACAAGTCCGGCTGTCTACCCTGGGCAGCAGCCACTTTGGAAAACAATGGGCATATTGAGAACAGTGCTCTGTGACCAGCAACACAAGCCTAGACAGGCATTCTCAAAGCGGAGTCCTCGGGCGGCAGCGGAACACCACGCGATCCGTTAGGAATGCACATTCTCAGGCCCTGCCCTGAGCTGCTGCTGGGACTGGCAGGCTGCCTTTTCACAGGCCTGGGGATCCAATGCCCCCCGTAGGGTGAGGCCACAGGACTGGACTCTCTTGCCCATGGCCACAAGGAGACAGAGCAAGGATACTCACAGAAGATCTCTTGGTAGTAAAGCAAAAGAACAGAGGGGAGAAAACAGATGGGGCTCAAATGTTTATAGCTGATTGCAACATTGTACAGTATGTTACACATTGTAACAGATGGGTCTGCAGAGTATGTATGTAGTAAGGATGTATGTAAGGAGGATGAAGCTGTTTGCTGTCCACTCTGGGAAGCTGCTTCAAGGATGGCATTGACTGCCCCACTGAGGAGTGATGGGGAGTCACAGTAGATCTTGAGCAGGAGAGTGACATGAAGAAAGTGGCATTTGGTGATCTTAAAGCTTCATCTGAAGCTCCTACATCTGAGTCACCCGCAGGGTCTGTGGCTCTTCCTCTTGGTTTTCGGTGATCTAGTCCTGCTTTATAGCACACCTTGTACTTCTTATTTGATGCTGGACACGGTGGAAACATGTTTACGGGGTACTGGGCTGGTCTTACGTGCTCCCAAAGAGGGCGAGGCTTTATTCGTACGAGTGGCCGGTTTCAGCAGATCACTGGGCCCTGTTCAGCTTTGCTTCCAGGCTTCACAAGGGCTGGTTGTTTCTGAGAGCGTGGCGCATCCGTGCTGCTGGGAGTGGAGCGACCGCGCTCTCAGAGGGCGGTCTGCACTGTCTGCCCCACCTCTGCGCCTGCAGGCTTGGTCTGCAATCTGCCTCTCCTGCTTTCATGCTGCTGCCGCCCCTCGTCCAGCTCCTGGCCTCCGCAGCGGCTCGTCTCTGCCTGTTCTCGTGGTTTCCCCAGCACGGGCAGCCTAGGGGCTAGCCACCACGCCGCGGGGTTGCACTCAGGTGCTGGGCTCCTTCTGTCCAGGCTTTTCCCTCAAGTTCCCAATGGTTCAGACTCTGTCCCTGCAGCTCAGCAGGGCCGTGCTTGCCGCTGTCTATCCTCCCCGCCTCCCGCAGGGTGGACGCGGGGTTCACTCTGTTTCTCTTTGCTCAGGGGTGATAGCCACACAGCTGCCCATGTTGGCGGCCCTTCAGACGTGTATATGCACGTATTTCAGCACCTCGGGGCTTACAGCTGTCTTTAGCAGGGGGCGTGGGGTGGGGGTCCTGGGAGGGTGGGACCCACATTCTCACTTCTTCAAGGGAGCGGTGCCTGGGAGAGCTGCTGCTGTTTCCCCAAGCAGCCACCAGAGGGCACGCTAACCCAGGTGTTCTCCATTCCCAGGCCCGGGGTGGGGGCTGAGGGGTGCTGCTCTGGCTGCCAGGGCCCCCCAGCCCTTCTCATCCTCCAGGTGGCCCCTTGGATGATGCCGGGAAGGCAGGGCGGACTTCAGGCTCCTGGATGTTCCAATGCTGTCCATTCCAATTGGCGAGGGGGTGCACACGCACATGTTCCCTTTCCTCTTCATCCAGAAGTTCTTCCTCCAGCTTCACGAGAAAATTGATGGAGTACACATTTCTTTTCAGCTCTTTTCTGTATTTGGAATTCACTTCTGGGAGACAGCCGTGGACGCGGCTTGCAGGAAGGGCCCCCTGGTTTGGTGTGGGACCCTGACTCCTGGCGGACCCCTGCCCTCTCCAGGCTGTGTCCCAGACTCCCAAGGGCTGCTCAGCACTGACCCCACCAGCCTCTTCCCTTCCCTTCCTGGAGATGACCAGGGATGACCCTCGGCCCCGGCCGAGCAGTGGCTGCCAGCCTCCTCCTGTCTGGTGTGGCTGAGTGAGTCGATGAGTGAATGACTGCATGAATGAATGTTAGTTTAGTTCCCAGCTCACAGCCTTTACCAAGAGCCAGGACGTCTTCTCGCAAAGACAGCGTGGGCACAGCACTGTTGCTCCATGCTACGGTGCAGCCCGTGGTGTCCCCATCCCAGCTGTCAGGGACGGCCTTTCCGGAAGACCAGGGACTGTGGTGGCTGGTCTCCTAGATGGCCCCGAGGGGCCCTGGCTGCTGGGACCCTGCTGTGGAGCAGCCCCTCCATCTGGGCTGGCTCAGGACGGCCTGAGCTGGCAGGGACAGAGGAAGGCACTGTGTGCTCTTGGGCCCTGAGCTGCTGTAGGATGTCGGGCTTGTCCGCTGGCACAGCCGCGGGGGGAGGGCCAGGCTTCGCCGTCCCAGGCAGGGCTGCCTGCCGGTCCTCCTCGTGAGGCAGCAGGTGCATGAGCACTGGCCAGGTTGTTGACTTAGACACCCAAGGTCCCACCGTCACCACACGCAGAAGACCCTCCGGGGAGCCTGCTGCAGAAGTGTGCCCAGTGACGAAGTGCCCGTCCCTGGAGCCCAGCACCAGAGAGCCAAGGCCGTGGGGGCTCTGCCACACTGGGGACCCGGCTCGGCACGCTCGCGGCCCCCAGCCCCGTGACGACTTTACCACTGGAATGCGACCAGCCAGCCTCCATCTCTACGCCAACAACTTTCTAGCTCCGCCCCCACCTCTTGTACAAATGCCCCCTGAGCTTCCAGGAGCACCTCCCACCGTCAGCAGAACCCACGGCCGATACCCAAGCCCGCTGCTGACGTACTGGCTAACAACCAGACAGCACGGCAGTCCAGCAGCCAGAAGGGTCCCAGCCGTGGGGCCAGACGTGAAGCCTTTGGTTTCTGGGCCAGGGAGGAGGTCCAGAATTCTCCAAGGAGGGTCCATCTGGCTGAGGTAGAGGGCCCTCGGTTATGGACAGGTGGTGGGGGAGTCGTGTGGTCATTTCGCATGGAGACAGCGGAATACCCGCACGCTTCTTTGGGGGCCCACTCCCCCCCCAGGGAACATGGGGCCTGCCCTGGGGGTGACGTCTACAACACACATTCGAACACCTCCTTCCCCGCGCCTCTGCCGCCCAGCTGGGTGTTTTCAACTGACAAGCTCCAAGTCTTAGGATTGAGAGGTGACATTCTAAGAAATCGTGCAGTGGTTCATCCCCAAATCCTTGCCTTCAAGATCACAGCAGGTGACCTTTCCTGCTCACACCCTGCTCTGGTCCTTGGGACCGAATGTAGGGACACTGGCACAGAGAAGACAAACGTTTTTTGTCATTTTTTTCTGATTGCGGAATCAAGCCCCCTTTACAGGGGCAGATGGATAAAATGAGGTGGGCATGTACCAGGATCCAGCCATTTCTGGAGTCTTGGGGCGGGAGTGGCTGCCCAGCCCTGTGGCTAACGACACCTACTTTGTAGAAGGAGAGGTTTGGGTTCAAATCCCTACTCCGTCTGCTACAGCCTCGTCTTCCTGAGACTTTGCTTTCTCTTCTGACACACAGCGATACTAGCAGTCATCGGCACATGGGGATGGTCGCGACAGCCGCACGAGCCGCCACAGGCCACGCCCAGGCCTGGCACACGGCACACTCCTGGTGGGTCGCTGTCAGGTACGAACCCATTTGCGAATAGGAGACAGTTCGCACCTGATCTTTGCAGACGGCTTTTGCTCACTCAGTCATGAATGCCTTGCCACGCCAACCAGTACTACTTACGAGATTGGCTTTTTTTTTTTTTTAAAGATTTATTTATTTGGGGGAGAGAGAGAGAGTGAGTGTGCACAGAGGGAGAGGGAGAAGCAGGCTTCCCATTGAGCAGGGAGCCCAAAGTGGGGTTCAATCCCAGGACCCTGAGATCATGACCTGAGCCAAAGGCAGAGACTTCGTCACCCAGGCGCCCCATGACGTCGGTTTTACCCGATATTCAGAGAGGAGGAGGACTCCCCAAGATCAGACGCCAGGGGGGTGGCGTAGAAGAAAGGCCCAGCGTGAGGCCGATGTAGCTTCCGCTCTGTGAAGGCGTCCTGCTCTTCAGGATCGACGGAGACACCGTGCACACAAACAATGCAGCATGTGGGGGGTAGCAAGTGGTCCCTGATTCTTAGCTGTCGCCGCCGACTTCATTTCCTACTGTTGACTGCACGGTTGGGCGAGGCGCCTTCCCTCTCTGCACCTCCGTTGTCGCTTCCGTGGGCCTTGGTGGAGATGGGCTCGTAGGCACTTGATCGCGTTCTCTCCCGAGGTCACCGTGCCTGCGGCTCCTTCTGGGAGGCCGCGCGATACGGCCGCGGGTGGTTTCAGCACCAGCGAGGGCGGACAGTGCCAGGAGATGTCCATGGGCTGAATTCACGGGGGTGAGGGGGACCCCGCTGGAGGAGGGCTGCAGAGGTGTGGGCCGCGGGCAGGAAGCAGCAGGGATGGTGGGAGACGGACACACGCTCCGCGTCTGGGAACAATGACCCTGCCATGTGATGTTGGCTCACGGGATCACAGCCTTCCCCGAGGTCCCAGCAGTCGTGCTTGGGGCACGAGGGACCACAGCCAGCCTTGTACAGGTGCATTCGGCCGGCCTCCCTCCACCCCCGTCAGCCCTCTCCCCTGATCTCGGGGGTTTTGAGTTCAGCCAGGCCCTGCAAATCAGTTTTGGCAACAAGCAGATGAGGGCGCCACTCGGCCTGAGCTTGCGTGCGGGAACGCTCTAGCTGTGTCTGTAAGCCTCCCAAACCGCAGACCACCCAGAAGTCCATCGACGGCCCGTGGTGCGCGGACGCCCTGCAGAGTCCCACAGCACACCATCACACTGCAGGGGAGTGGGCGAGGGGCAGTTGCACGCGGCAGGGATGAATCTCTCCACGTGATGCTAGAACAAGCAGGACGCCAATCATCACGTGTGGCTCTGGTTACAGGAAGCTCCCAGGCAGGGGAGAGGATGCATGGCATTTGGGGCTGCAGGCCAGGGAAGTGGTGGCCATCTGCAGAGGGAGGGCAGGGGCCGGGAGGGCGGGCTCACTTCTGTTCATCCAACTATCAGTTTATGTGTGGTGGACCCTCCCGTATGTTGATTCCAATTCAAAATGAAAAAGTAAAAGAAAGAAGTCCCGGGGCTCATTGGACTTTGTTGGGGAGAGGGCTGTAAAAACCCGTATTCAAGGGCACTGCTGCTGGTCACTCCATCCGTGGCCAGGAACTTGCACGCTAGCTGGGTCCTCCTTGGTTCTGTGGAGTGTGCCTGTGACTCCTCGAACGCGTGACCCCGGGCCCCGAGGCGAAGGGTTGCCTTCTCTACCCCGCTGAGCCAGCCGTGCGCCCTCCCCACCTCCTCCCTGGATCTCTGCCTCCTCCTGTGAGCCCACCGACGGCTCAGCTGGCTGCCTGGGTACTTCTCAGCCTCATGAAGTCCCGGGGGAGCCCCTGCCCCTGGCCTGGGAGGGGAGGCAGGGGTGGCAGAGCGGGTCCCCTGCTGGGGAAGCCGCACCAGGCCGCCGGGGCGGCAGTCGCTGCTGCAGGGGGAGGGCGAGGGGCTTGCGGGAGCAGGGAGAAGTCGGCAGGGCCCCGCGCGTCTGTGTGCGAACAGACAGCACATTAGCACAGCCCTGCAGCCTGCAGGACGAGAAGCCTCCGGCCGCGGAATGCCTGAGGCGTCTGGCTGTCCTCTCTCTCTCCCCGTCTCTGGAAGGGGGGAGAAGGCGATAAGGCTCATGCTGGATGAGTTCTCTGAGCGTCCAAGTTTCGGGGGGGCCGGGAGCAAGCGGTGGTGGCCTCCCACCTGGCGGAGTGCCCGCTGCAGGGAGGCCGGAAGGTGGGCGAGCGCCCGCTGCAGGGAGGCTGGCGTGCAGGTGGGCTGGGGAGGGGCAGGCGGGAGGATGGGGTCCTGTGAGATGCTGAGGGGGCAGGGGCGGGGCACACTCCTGGCTGCGGGGGCTGCACACTTGGGGCTCTGCTGTGAGGACTGTGGGTTCATTCCTGGGTCTGCCCGCCTCCACCGCAGAAGGCCAGTGAGGCCCTGGGGGGGCGGCGGGGCAGGGTGGGGGTCACAGCGGCTGTGCTGGGATCTGGGCTGATTGTTTCCTCGGGTACACAGAAAAGGAGGCTCATTTTCAGGAGAGCGACGGGCTGGGGGCCCGTGCGGGTCTGCGTGTGCAGGTGTCTGTGAGTCTGGGCGTGGACGGTGTGCTCTGGGTACTCGCGCACGTGGTAGGACACTGGGGGGGGGGTGTCTACTTGTGTGCGCAGGTGCGTGCACAGGTGTGTAGTGGCTGGCTTCCGGCTCCGCTCCTGGGAAAGCAGGATGGGGCCTCCCACAAGCCCTGGGCGTGTTGATCTTGCTCGCTCCTCGCAGCACCCGAAGAGCGACCTGCTGTTGATGTCCCTGCGGACAGATGGGGGTGCCGAGGCTCAGGGGGACTGGGACCTTCATAGTAACCAGGTGCCGGGGCCACAGCGCTCTGCGCCTCGCCCTTTCTCAGAAACCTCACTGCGTCCCCGCGAGGCAGGTGCTTCCGGTCTTCCCATTTCACAGATGAGCTCGTTGAGGCCGAGATGCTGCGTGGCTTCGTCCCAGCACAGGGCAGCTGACCTCGGAGCACTCGGGCGGTGCTAGTTTGAGGGCGGACGTGCCCTCACGTGGACGACTCCTGCCCCCGTGTGTGACGCACAGTGGTCACCTGTGCTGACGCCCCAGGAAACCGAGGCTTTGCAGCCTCAGCAGTGGTGCCGGCGGAGCCTTGAACATGGATTCCCTGTTCTGTCCCCTCACGTGGCCAAGCGGGGCAGCGTCCAAGCGCGGGGTTCCTGTGCGTCCCCGGGGGTCTGGCTTCGAGCAGAGGCTGCGGTTGGCTGGGCCCTGCAGGCGCACGAGGCCCGGCCCCACTGGCCGTGAAACATGTCCGGAGCCCCCGCTTCTCGCCTCCTCCGGCACCGGGTCGGCCACCACGGAGAGTGGGCGCGAGCTGGACAAGCCCAGGCCCGGGTCGCCGGCACGTGTGGAGGCCGTCCCGGGCCTGCCCAAGTACAAGATGGTCTCAGTCCCCCGGCGCTCCTGGTGTGCACTGGGTGTCGTGGGCAACGCCATGGGGGTCCCAGTGGTGCAGACCGCGGGACACGCACGGCCCCGCCGATGAGGCCTGGTCCGCCTGGCTGACCTCGCCGTGCTGGTGGCCGCGGGCCGCCCAGCGTCTCCGACAGCCGGGCCGGGCGGTGGGCCTGGGGGCGTGCCGGCTGCCCGGGCATCACCCGCTCGCAGTGCCTGGGCCTCAGCGCGTGCTCCTGCTCCATCCTGGCGTCCGCGGCAGAGAGGAGGGTGCTCCCCGGCCCGGCCCTGCCTGCGTCTCCCTCGCCGCCACGCGATGCGGCCACGACTTCACGAGGGCGTTCCCGGCTGGGGAGCTGGGGAGCTGAGCCTCAGCTGAGCGGGAGGGCAGAAGCCCCTTTCCAGAGCGGGGGAGGGGGGGTAGGCCCCTGGAAGACCTGGCCTGGGAAGCAGGGTCGGAAGGGCTCTTCTCTCGTCTCTGCGGCTAACTTGCCACTGAGGCCAAGGCAATCCTCTATCTCTGGGCCTCGGTTTTCCCACTTGGGAAGTGGGCATCTGGATGGACGTTCTCTGGGGTTTTTCCCCGCGCTGATTTTAGCCCTGAGCGGCAGTGTAGCCCAGAGTTAAGCAAGTGGACTCTGAAGCTCGCTGACTGGGTTCACACCCAGCTCTGCCCCTTCCTAGCTGCGTGGTCCTGGGCAGGCGGGCCCACGGGCTGGGTGGCGTGTCCGGGACCGCACAGAATTGGGACATAAAAACGCTGGCCCGGTCCTGGTTCTCCTGGGCTGTGGCCGTCTGCGCTCCGGTGACCCCCATCTCCTGCCCACGCTGGTTGACCCCATGGTCTGTGCATGGCGGGGGGGGGGGCCACGAGGGGCGTGTGATGTCATTGGCTGCCTCAGTTGGTGAGCTTTGGAGGCACTCAACTAAAAACCGACTGGGGCTCCCGCAGAGGTCAAAGGTCTTGGGGTCCCTGGGCCTGCAGCAGACATGGCTGAGCCTGGTGGCTCCGGGGTCCTCCAGCGGCGGCACTTCCCACGCGCCCTCAGCACGGCCGCCCGGCCCCCGGGATCTTCACAGCGCTTCAGCGCTCCCATGACAGGAGCAGGCGGGGTCGTGAGCACGTGCAGCCACACACGCATGCTCATGTGCACGCACGCTCACGCACGCTCACACACACAAGCTCATGCCCACGCCCACGCCCACGCAGGGCCTCCCAACACGGCTGCCCCGTGGCTGCAGGTTCCCCGCCCTTTGCCACCCGATGCGGGCGCAGACCGTGTGCACCATGCCCCGGGCCAGGGGATCATCGTGGCCGTCTGGGGGTCACGCGCGTCTACTGGCCGCTCCGGTGCTTCCCGGTGGACTTGCACGTCCGTGCGGCTACAGAGCGGCCCGCAGCCCCTTCCTGCCCGTCTGCCTGCTGGACTTCACCCTGTTCTTCGTCACGCCCCGGCTGGTGGCCACCGTCCTCTACAGGCTCATGGGGCGAGTTGGGTGGGGGCGGCCGGAGGGGAGCTGGAGGGCGGGAGAGGAGGGCTGGTGGGCACAGGGGCAGGAGAGGCGGGGGGCAGAGCCGGGCAGAGAGGGGATGCAGGCGGGACATGCGCTCGTTCCTCTCTGGGTGTCTGCGCGGCCTCCGCCTGGTTCTGGGCGCTGGGACTCGGGCCACAGGGCAGACCCACACGCAGTCTGGGGGGGTCGGGGGACGAGGGACGCGGGATGGGGCTCAGGGAGAGGCAGGGAGGCCTCACGGAGCTGACAGTGGAGTGCAGGTCTGAGGCTGGCAAGGGGGTGGGCCAAGCACGTACCAGGAAGCACTGGGGGGGACAGGGAGACACCTGGGGGTGGACACAGGCCCGGCGCCCCGGGCTGGCCGGGGGCAGTGTGCGTGGCCGGGGGCTCGTGGCTTTGAGTGCAGGGAGACGGGCAGCCACGGGGGCTCCGAGACAGCGGGAGCCCCCCACGCGGAGAGCCTGAGACAGGTGCACACTCAGACACACGGAGGGAGGGAGAGCACTGAGCAGAGGGGACACCTGTGACCGAGCCACAGCCGTGCGAGGGGAGAGAGACAGAGACAGCGCCAGGCACACACAGTGGCCAAGGCCTGTGTCCACTCTCAGGGACAAAGATCTGGACACACAGGGGGTCACACCTCCTGGGTCAAAAGCCAGCGATGACTGCATGGCCCTGCTTCCTCCCCACAATTCGGGAAGGAGATCGCAGACATCCTGATGCTGGAAGCTGGAAAGGGAGGCTCAGAGAGACTCCGGGCTGCCCGGGTCACACAGCAGGAGTCCAGGAGCTGGGGTCTCACTTGGCCTGGCAAACTGCATCACCACAGTCTCCCCCTGGAGATGGCAGCAGGCAGGGACCCCCGGAGACCTGCCCTCAGCGCCAGGGCCTCCAGGAGGCTCCCGGCATGGGTTAGTCCGGCAGCTGTCCACCAGAGGCCGGACGGGAGCCCCTTCCCCTTCTGATGACTCCCACTCCCGCAGACACCCTGGTCCCAGCACACTGTCCCGGGCTGCACGGGGGTGGGCTTCGAATCCCCCACGGGCACTTCTAGGTCTGCAACTCACTCCTGAACTGGAGGGTGTGGGGGGGTGCAGGTGGGGGTCCCGCCCAGAGCGGCACGGTTGCCGCTGGAGGGGGCCCCTCGGATAGTCATGAGCATGGACGGGTGTCGGGCGGTCCCTTGCCCTCCAAGCTCTGCTTCCCCACCCCCCATCCCCGAACGGGCCACCTCCGGGGAGCCGTCGCGGGCTCGCGGCTGCTGGGCCCCCGCATCAGGGTTTGCCAGCGGAGAGTCTAAGTGGAGTGGGGACAGGGTGCCCTGGGGACGCAGGGCGGTGACCAGGAAGGCCCGAGGCAGACCGTCTCGTGATCTCGTGTGCCCGCACAGCTTGGCACCTCAGCCCCGGTCGGTGCGCGGGGAGGGCCGCGCACGCCCCAGGTGATCTAGCAACGTTCTCGTCAGTGCTCGGCGCGCGGCTCTGAGGGGTGGCGCCCTTCCTGGGGCCTGTGCTCGGCCACCAGCCTGTGCGCGTGTCCCAGGGGGCCCTGGGGTGCGGGGGTCATCGTGCTGCTGTTTGCAGAGCCGCTCGACTCCCCGGTGGCCCGGCCTTCCCTGGACTCCCCCCGCACCTGCGTCTACACCGCCAGCGCTGCGCACCCCGCGTCGTCTAGAGTCCCGCAGTGCTGGGGTCCATCGGGGGGGTGGCAGAGGCATGGCCTGCTACACGGTCCCCCGCTGCAGGGCGGTCCACCAGCCCCCCAGAAGCCGCAGGCAGCAGGAGGGAGGGCTGGGGTCCTCGGGCCACGGGGTCCCTGCCCCGGCCGCAGGAGCCCTCGGCCAGCACGGTCTGGGGGCCGCCTGTCCCCTGCCCGTCCCTGCCTGTCCCTGCCTCCACTCCTTCTGTCTGCTCCCGCGCGGCCTCCACCGGGGCCCTGGGGCAGGACAGGCACGGACGCCCCGGGCCCCCCGCGGCTTCCCTCCCCGGGAACAAGGACAGCAGGGCAGCCTGGGTCCGGGGGCTTGAAGTTCAAGTCTGGACTCCATGTGGCAATCTCACCTCCTCGGGAAGCAGGGGAGAGAAGCGGGAAGGAGAGGCTGGAGGATCACAGCCTTCACCTGGGTGACATTGTGACCTTCTGCCCGCTAGCACTTCCGATGGTAAGCACCCTTTCCAGGGGGAGCCCAGGGGGTATCAAAGCCCCTGGTTCCAGCGTTCGTCAACACAGTCCTCCACGCCGGGCGGAGTCCACCCAGGGTCACGCACCCCCCTGCAGAGAGAAGCTACCTGGTGCCACATCGGAAGGCCCCCAGCTTCCCCGCAGACACCCGGAGATACTCCGAGGGGCAGGGGAGCCCCGTCCCCAGGCCGCCCCCGTGCCCTGGCGCCCCGGCCTGGAAAGCGTCTCCCCGCGGAGGCGTCCACAAAGCCGCCGCCCGCCAGCCCATGGCCATGCCACCGTCACTGCCAATGCACCAAGCAGGAGCTGGGGGTGCAGGGTGAGCAGGGGGCCCCTGAGCGGCAGGAGCGTCCCTGTGGGGCGCTCAGTGATGCGAGGCTCTGGGCAGAGCCCACCACTCTCACACCAGCAGCGGCCTGCTGAGCGGGACCCTGGTGTTCCTGCTATGGCTGTGAGACCCGGACCCCTTCAGGCAGGCGGCCCTGCCTCCTGTCCTCACCTCCGAGATGCCCACGCATCCCCGACCCTATTCCTTTGGACATCACTTTCCTCCTGGCCTCCATGGGGCCCGTTAAAGCAGAATTTGTGCGGAGTTGTTGGGAGGCCGTGTGTGTCCCGTGGCTACAACCCTGAGGGCAGGTGGGGAAGAGGGGATGAGACAAGGACGCCTCGCCAGCGGACGGGTCCCACACCTGTGACTTTGTGGCCAAGCTCAGCGGGCCAGGGTCCCCAGAGCCGGCACGCACCGACCTCTCCCCATTTCCCAGCAGCGGCCCTCGTGCGCCCCGGCTTCCGTGTGCTGGCTCTGGTGCGCGGACCAGGACGGCGATCGCCGGCGGGCTCCTGGGACTGGGTCAGGAAGCAGAGCGCCGGCCGGCCTCCGAGGCCCGGGGGTCTGTGACGCACGGGTGGGGAGCTGCTCGGCGGCCCCTGCAATGAGCCACAGGCGCCGAGACGGAGAAGACTGGGGCGAGCAGCCTGTGTTAAGAAGCATGTGGGGTGGGGTGTGGGTGGTGGGCCGATGGCTGGGCCCCCCACCCCCCAAGTGTGCCAGCGGCCCGCTAACAGGCAAGGGCGCGGTTCAAGGCGCGATGCTCTCGGTCTGTTTCCCGCCCCGAGTGGCTAACGGTGGAAAAGCGTTGGTGTGTGAAGGCGTAACGTGGGGTCACAGCTGGCTGTGAAATCCGCACAGACGTGTGCGGAGCTCCGATTTCTGCGTGAAATCCATTCTGCTACGGTCCAGGTGCCGGCTGTCCCGGTGACGCCCGCTGTCTGGTGACACCCGCCGGAGGAGTGTGGGTGCAATGGTCTGGCCTCAGCACCCCGGAGGGCAAGCGTGTGTCCGGAGCACGCCCAGAGCATGCGTCCAGAGCGCGCGGGGGTGCGAGCGCCCAGGGCCTGTGTGAGGCCGGGGGAGGCCTGGGGCATGATTCACACCGTCATGGGGCTCTCGCGTTAAGGTTCACTTGGCGCTCACCACCCCGCCTTCTGCTCTCCGGTGGGCGTGTGTGGCCTGCATGGGGAGGGGCAGCGTCCGGGGTGCACAGACGGACCGTGTGACCCGGCAGAGGCTGCACCTGCTCTCCCCCAGGGGACAGTTGTGATGACAGAGGGGCCGTGAGGAGCTGGCACAGTGAGGGGCTCGGGCAGCCGTGGGCCTCCCTCCGGGAAAAGGCTGGACCAGCTACGCCCCCTCTGAGCTTCCTAGGACGATGGGGAACTTCGCCTGTGCCCGAGCAGCCCAAAAACAGGGACAGTGAAGAAGCCTCCACAAACCGTCTGTTTTCCGAAGTCCCCTGGGGGCCGGCTTGCTGCAGAGACCCCCTTCCCCTAACGACTTACAGGACACTCCAGTCTGCCCTTCCTCTTGGCCCCACGAGACCCACAGATGACCCCTGGGGTCACCTGCGACCAGGCCAAGCCCTGCAGCGCCCGTCCTCGGTCTGATTAGCTGAGACTAGCTAGACGTGGAGACCATCTCCTGATCCGCTGACCCAGATTCCCCTGATTGCAAGACAAGGCCAGCCGTGGACCACCCTGTCCCTGCACACCAGCCACCTGTCGGCTCTTCCCCCCACGAGCCCAGGGCAAAAGCCGCTGCCAGGACCTGAGGTCTTCAGCCCCGCGGAGCTCTCCCTGTTGTAACGGCCCGACTGGAATCAAGGTGTGCTTCTGGCTGGCTGGCTGCCGTCCTCTGAGCTGAAGACGCTCTTGCCTTCTCCGCCTTTCCCAGCAGCCTCGGCTCCCCCAGACCTGGGCACCCCCACCCCCCACCTGTGCACGAGGCTCGGTCGGAGGCGGGCGCTGATTTGGCTGTTGGTGTGGGACCCGCGCGGCCCTTCCTCTCCCCGCCCCCACGGCCGGCGGGGGGAGGCAGGTGTGCCTAATGCATGCAGTCGGCTGCCCGAGCACCCAGCAGGCACCGCGGCCCTTTTCCTCCCAATTCCCCTCAGCTAGCCTCACCCACGCCTCGTCCGCCCGCACCCGGCGTCTCGGGCGTTTTCCTGACAGCGTTTGGTGGTCGCAGGATTGGGTGGCGTCCTTGGCGTTAGGTCCGCCTGAGGCCCCCTGGAGCACAGCGACCCTCCGGGAGCACGGTGACGACGGGCTCCCACGGCTGGACCCTCCTGGAGGTAGGACACCCGTTTGCAATTGCGTGCGCTCTGCGTGCCAACAGTAAGCACTTTTCAGGGCAGTTTCCGGGAGAGTAGGGCTGTGCGGCCGAGGGGAGACGCGCTCCGCTTTGGGGAACTTCAGCAGCCGTGGGGGTTTGCCCCGTGGGGCGATGCCGCGAACCTCCGGGAAGCGCTGGGGGCAGCTCCCAGCCTGCAGGCCTCTCTGCCCACCCCCCCCGAAGACCCTACCACTTTCCAGCTTGTACCCCATCGTCGGCTTCTGTGGCTTCTCTCTTGTCCGAGACTGGAAATGCTGGGGGTAGTGAGCAGCTTGCTCGGGCCTTTGAACTCTTGTCTCTGGTGCTGGCGGCACGACCTCACGCTGGGTCCCGGTCTCCCTGGGGCGGCGTGTGTGCTCTGGTGAGCTTGGGGACACCCCTTCCCCTGCGAGGCTGCTGAGCAGTGGGAGTGGGTTCGGCTCTCCAGGTGGGGTCGGGTCAGAGCATTCGAGGGGAGGCCTTGCTCTCAACAAGCCTTGGGGTCTTCTCGCTGGCCTGTGTTGAGAACAGAGCTGGTTTTGGGGGGTCCGAGGGGCCTGAAACCCAGAATTAAATCCCAGAGGAAAACGCAGGGCAGAACCTTCATCCCGGAGATTGATGGGCAACATGCAAATGGCACCTGATTTGCTCCCCGCCCCCTGGTTTTGCACACCTGTAGATGGGCCCGTGCTGGAGTCGGGTAATCACCACAGGGGCCGTCTGGGGGCGGGCAGGACGGTGACTGCCTTGCTCGGTTCTGGAACATTCTCAGGCCCTCGGCACCTGCCCACAGCGCCCTCCCGCGCTCCCGTGGCAGAACAGGTGCACTCTGTGTTCCACTGAGCTGAGAGAGCTTGAGATCCCTCCGCCGCCCGCTGTGCCCGGCACACCGGCCGCTCACTGCAGGTGCGCGTGTTCCGACGGCTCCTGTCCCCCCTGCACCCACTGTGTGCCTCTTGGAGCAGCGGCGACCTCTCTGCCTCCTCCCTGCAAGGACTGGGTGCTGCTCAGGAGTGCGGGGACCCTGGCCCGGGCCGCACCTGCGGGCCGCACCTGCGGGCCGCACCTGCGGGCAGCGGGGCGGGGACAGGGGCGGGGACGGGTGGAGGAGCGCTGGCAGGAGGGGCGGTTCTTGGCGGTTCAGGTGCGCTCCCTCCAGCTGTGGGCAGGCACGGAGTTCCCAGCGCTGTGTCAGCGAGATGGTCGATGATGGTTGCGTCCATCGGGCCTTCGAGTGCGTCCAGCTTAAGCAGAGGGATCCGGTGGCTCCGGAGGAATCGTCTGGGAGGGGGGAGACTGGCATCCGGGAGTGACGCTGCCTCGGTGACCCACGAGAAGGGCCTGGGGACTTGCTCAAACGCGAACCCGTTCTGTGGTGGACCCCAGGGTCAAGGGCCTGCTCCCAGCCGGAGACGGACAGCTGCGGGGCAGGCCTGGGGCAGAGGTGCCTGTGCTGATGGGAGCCCCCAGCCCTCTTTGACCCCCAGTGGCGGCTCCCTGGATTAGAGCTTGGAGGGACATGGGGGGCGAGGGGGTGGGCTTCAGTCACGCTAGGGGCAGGAGTGGCTGGGCGGCCACGGTGTCTCTCCAAGCCTCGGCCCCTCGTTCTCTGCTTGCAATGGCCTCCTGCGCGGTCTGAGGCTGGGACAGGAGAGACCTGGAATGCACGCTGGTGGGCAGGGGCCATTGGAGGCCCAGCTCAGTGGCCTGGGTCCACGGAGGACACTTCCTGTGCGGGGGACCCAGGCCCCAAAGAGGTGACCGGGGAGGGAGAACTTAGTAGAGGCGAGGGGTCAGAGCAGAGGGCTGGACTTGTGCGGCGGCGGCTACAGGGATCCCTGCCCCTTGCCTGGCCCTGGGCGGGGTGGGCAGTCTTCCCAGATCCCCGCCCACAGAGACAGGAGGGGCGGGCTTCGGGGTCCCCCGGGCGCATGAGGCACGAGGGCTCCGGGCTCCTCACGTTTACGTCTCCCAGCCCCCAGTTCCTTCTCCGGCAGGACAGGGCTCAGGCCTGCGACCTGGAGTCCTGGCTCCCACAGAGCCTGGCCGACGTGCCTGGGGTCCGTCCCCGTGACGCTGGGGCAAGACGGCCGCTGCTCTGCTGACGGCGGCGGGGGTGGACGGTCCTGCGGGGTGGACGGTCACGGAGCCGCGTGCCCGAGTCCACGATCCCCGGCAGGGCTCTCCGCTCTGTGCCCTCTGCCTCCCGCCCCGCCCGCGTCCTGCACACGCCCTGGTTTTCCCGGACTTCCAGACTTCGAGGCTTCTGAAGCTTTACAGAGTCGACCGTGAGCTCTGCCTGACATGGTTGTTGAACAAGGGTGTCTGTGGGGTGTCGAGGGTGGTGTGGGCCTCGGAGACACTCAACTCGCGTCTCGTGGACACACCCTGTCGTACCGCGCTGGCACGACGCGTGGCCGGCGGCCCAGGGCCCCCGGTCCCTGCCCACAGGCTGAGGACCACGAAGCAGAATGCAGCTCTCATTTCACAGCAGGGAAACTGAGGCCCCAGGCGAGGAAGGGACAGGCCCAAGGTCATACATGGGCCGTGGTCCAGGCCCAGTGGTCCTGATGCTCATGGGATGATGTCAGCCACGGCAAGGGCTCGTCCAGATCCAGGATGCTTCCGGGGTGTCCCCCTCGGCTTGCTGGCAGTGCGTGTGTCCTCGCCGCGGAGAGGCATCTGCTGCGGGCTCGGTCATCCTGGACGGCCACCACCGCCCGCCTCTCAGCCCGCCCGGCCTGGAGTGTCCCTGGAGCTGGTCACTGAGGCCCGGCTGGGGAGGCCCCCGCCACCGCCCGGCATCCCCAGCTCCCCTTCCCAGTGTCAGCAACACGACACGAATCCACAGTGACCCCCTTCCTGCCGGCGTGATTCAGCCCCTCTGGAACTTACTCCGCGGTCAGGAGCGTGCGGTGCGTCTGTCCCAGGGCTGCTGGGACAAAGTGCCCCCAGCTGGGGGGTGCGCAGAGCAGCGGAGCGGAGACGCTCATGGTCCTGGAGGCCGGGGTCTGCGATCAGCCGCGCTGGGTTGAATCCAGGTGTCGCCGGGCCCCGCCCCCTCCAAGGCTCCGGGGGACGGTTCGTCCGCCTCTCCCAGCTCCGGGGGGGACCCGGGCCTCCGGGAGTCCCTGCGCTGTGGACAGGTGTCCTCAGTCTCTGCCTCTGTCGTCCCGCAGCCTCTGGTTTCTGCGTGTGTCTCGTCTCCCCGCCTCCGTCCTGTGACGTGAAAGGGCCCCGGGCCCCAGAGAGGACAGTATCAGGCCGCACGTCCGCGTTGGCACACACCTTTTCTCCAGACACGGTCATGTCTGTCGGTTCTGGGGCAAGCATCTCTTTCAGGGCCCGCTCCTCCGCGATCCACAGCACGTGTGGACGACAGATTGTGGCCTGAGGCCACCCCGTGGTCTGTGCTCCATGGTATGAGATGAGAAGAGCCATGGCCCCTTAGTGCGCGCTCACGTGGCCCTGGGTCTGCGCCTTCATGTCTTTCTCCAGCGCGTGGTTAGCTCAGGCCGGGCCCCACATCTGAGTCCCTCGCTGTCCCCGCACCCCACCCAGGAGCCCGGGGACCAGCTCCCCGAGCCCTCTGAGCTTTCCTGTCCTTTTCCCATAAGCGGGGCTCCACGCAGAGGCTCCCCTAGACGCTGTCCTCACGGGGCTTGGGAGCAGCCTGGCCTGGGGTGGGCTCCTCATGAAGTGCAGCTCTTAGCACGAAATGGCTGAGAACCCACGTGGGAGGGAAGGCCTGGCCTCTGTGAGGTCAGACGAGTGGGTTCGGCCGCGAAGTGCTTTGTGAACGGTGGTGTGCTCGTCGGTGGGGCTGGGGGGCTTCACGGCGGGGTGGCGCGCCTTGCTAGCGACCTGTGTCCCGGAAGCCTACTGGTCCAGAGCGAGCCCTCGGTCAGCCGTGCTCAGCTGCACGGCGGGCCCGGCAGGTGCTTCTGTGGGTCCAGGCGGGCTTCCCGGGGCACCGTCCTCAGGAAGGGAGAGAACCACTGACCTGACCAGAGATCAAAACCCAAACACAAAACCAGACCCCCGACGCCGTAACGGGCGAAGGACGTGACTGCAGGTTTCTCTGGAGATGACGTGCGCACGGCGGGTGAGCCCACGGAGAGACGGACCACGTCACGCAGCATCGTGACACCGCCCGCCGCCATGACAGTGCCGGCCGCAACTCAAGTGTGGCGAGGACGTGGAGAAACTGGGAGTTTCGTGCCCTGTGAGGCCTGCAGGGAGGTGCAGCTGCTGCGGGAGACACAGTTCTCAAGAACCTCACTCCCAACAGCCCAAGGGCAGATGCAACTCAAGAGTCCACGTTTGGATGAAGCATCAAGCAAACGTGGTCCATCCACGCGGTGGCCTGTGACTCAGCCATCACTGGGATGGCTCTGCTGACACAGCCGCAGCGTGGTGGACCTGGGGGCAGGGTGCTCAGGAGGCCAGCCCGTCACGGAGGACAGGATCCCGCCTGCACGGGTCCCCGGAGGAGGCCACTCCCCAGAGCGGGGGACGGCTAGGGCGCCGGGGCCCGGGGAGCTAGGGTGTCCTGGGGACGCAGTTGGGGAAGATGGAAACGCTCCGCGGACGGTGGAGGCAGCGTGCGTGTGGTGGGAGCCCCGGGGCTGTGCGCTCGGCAGTGCTGACGGCGGTCACTTGCTCTGCTCTCGAACCGCGGCCAGCTGCCCCAAGCATGTCAAGGGGCCCCTTGGGTCCCCTTTGCAGATGCTGGATATTTGGGGGTGTTGCCGTGGGGACCCAAGGCAGTGGGTGCCCACAGACTCTGCCTCGAGCTCAGCCCGGGCTCTGGGGACACAGGGGTTTCCCCGTACGCCCACCTAGCCGGCCACGCCTGGGAGCTTCGAGGGCCCAGGGTACAGGGAGACGCGAAGTGGAAGGCGGGGAGAGAGAAAGCCACTGGAGGAAGATGGAGAGAGAGCAATCTAGATCTGGGACAGAAACATGGGAGTTCAGACTAAATCCTACTTGAAGCGTACATGCTCCATCCAGCCCCAATTCAGCAAGACGGACAAGGTCAGAGTTCGCAGAAGGAGCTGGAGGAAGCCGAGGCGCTGCCGGGAGGGGGGCTGTGGGCTGGAGGCGAGGGACGCGGGGCGGGTACAGGCGGTGTGGGCAGCAGGCAGGGCTGGGTCAGGAGGGCACCACCCGGGAGGGGCCGGAGCCACGTGCACGGACAGACCGAGCACAAGCGGGACTCCTCCGCTCGCTCACGTTAGCACCGCTGCGAGGGGACACAGGCGTGCCGGAGCCTGACGGGGGCGGGCGGGGGACCCTGGGCCTCACGTCACCCGCGCGAGAGCCTCTGGGCGAGGCCTGACCTGGACAAACGGTCGGGGTGGGGGGCCCGGCAGCCGCAGGAAACTCCTGTAGGGACAGCGTGCGGGTCTAAGCAGGCGTCCCCGGTGACTCGTTCTGACAGCTGCCCCTCCCCTCACTGGGGGCTCGCTACGTTTCCTGTCTGCTGACCGTGTGGCCCGCATGACGGGGGCGCATGGCTTTCTCGACGGCGAGGCCGCGGCCTGCACGTGCCTGTCGCACCGGCTTCCCGCAGCCGCTTCGACGGGCAGCCCAGCCTCCCTTCCTCGCAGGCCTGAAAGCGTGGCTTTGAGGAAAAGCGTAGAAGACAGGATGACAGCTTTTAGGGCCGCGAGCCTCCCCGGGTGGTCCTCGTGTGCAGGGCGCGGATGGGCCGGGACGAGTCTCCCCAGCCCTGTAGCTGGTTGGGGGGGTTCGCCTGCGTAAGACTCGGAAATGCAGGTTTTGTCTTCAGGGAGCGCGTGTCTGACGTGGGGTAACAGCTGCACGTCCCTAGCGATCGGCCGGGGCCTGAAGTTAGGGGCCCGGGTGCTTCCGCAGCTGCGGGGACGGGGCCCCACCGCCCGGCAGCCTGACGCCGCAGGACCGGGTTCTCTCCGTCCCGGCGGCTGTGGGTCTGCGATCCCAGTGGGGGTGGGGGCAGCCCTAGCACCTGTGCGTCAGGCCATCCCTGGGGTCCCCTGACTCCTGGCCACCAGCTCTGCCTCGTTGTCCCACGGAGTGCTGTGCGTCTGTCCTGTTAGGACCCCCGATTGGCCAGGGCCCTCCCACCCCAGCATGACCCCCTCTTAACCTGACCCTCTCTGCGCAGACCCTATTTCCAGAAGCACAGTGACAGGCACCGGGGGTTAGGACGTGGACGCTTCACTCTGGGGCACGCGATTCACCCCCCCACGGCCCCCACATGAGGGGTCCGAGGAGGGGGCAGGATTGTGGCGTGGAGACGATCTGGAAGGGTTTCCCAGGCAGTGGGGGAGCGGGGCGTCCTGGGCAGGGGGGTGTGGGGAGGGGAGGGTGAGGCCCCTGGGTGGGGGCGTCGTGGGCAGGTGTCACGCATCACAAGAGGAGTTAGACCCGGGGGGGGGGATGCTGTGGGCTGGGTGTCCCACAGCAGAAGCCCTGCTCCCTGGACAGCTGGCCCGGCCGCGTCCCTGTCCCTGGGGAGATGGTAGGCAGCCGGGACAGCCAGGGTGCAGCCCCCCGACCTCACGACTCAGAGCCGTCCCCGCCCAGCCTCCTGCGAGCACATTCAACACGAGACAGACGCCCGTCCACGGGTGGGCTCCCGCGGGGCTTATCCACACGGTGGGCAGTGCTCAGCCTCAAAGGGCGCAAAGCTCTGGCGTGGACGGAGCCGGGCCCGAGGCCCGTGCACTTGATCGCACGTCCATGTCCAGCATGGGCCAACCGTGCGGCCGGAAAGTGGAGAAGCTGGGTGTGGGGGGTCGGGGAATGAGGGGAGGGACGCCGGTGGGTATGGGGTCTCCTCGGGGTGATGCAAGGACAGGCGCTGTCCCAGGTCCCCGCTGATGGGCTAAACGCCCCTGGGTCGTGCACGTGAACAGCGCACTTCACGTCGCGACAGTTTCATCTGCAAGACGTCCCGAGAGGAGACGGGAGTGGGGAAGCCGCCCCCGGCGTCCCTGGGGGATCTGCGCCCTGCCGGCCCGGTGGGAGCCGGCCGCGTCCCCCCCAGTGGTGGCAGAGTGGAGTTCGGGGGGCGCCAGCCCCGGGTGGGATGGGGCGGGAGACCCCAAACCGGGGCGCGCCCGCGGCAGGAGACGGAGGAAGCTCCCTGACCTCCGAGCAGAGCTTGAGGGGCAGGCACAGCTGGCTTTGAGGGGGTGAGCGGCTGTGGGGGCCTACAGGAGGGGCGCCCGCGGACAAGGGGTTCCGGGGAGGGGCCAGGGCATAGCAGGGGTTGGTGCGCGAGAGGGTCCTGTGTCTTCCCCGACAGCGGGGTTCCCATCGGGGTCCCGGAGCTGCCGGCAGGCCTCAGGACAGGACCGGGGCTGGCCCCAGGGGTGCCCAGGTCTCCCCGGACGGCTCCCAGCCCCTGCGGGCACCTCGCCCCTCCCCACGGCCCCGAGCACCCCGGAAGTTCGCGCTGCTACTTAAACGACTATGTCCCGGAAAACTGCTCTCCTGACGGTCTGACACGGGGTGGAAACGACGTGGCTCTGTTGTGACGGAGCAACTGAGAATCAGCCCGAGTTCTTCAGACGTTGCAGTGAGATGAGACGGCAGGGTGACCCTTCCGTGCAGTGGACTCCGACACGGGACCTGTTTCGGGATGGAGAAACGGACTTGTGTTCCGCTCTGGTATTTTAGTGTATTTTGAAACCCAAGCCTCTTCTCTGTCACGCGAGTGTTCGTGGCTTTTGGCTGACGCGCACGGACTTGGCCGCCTGTCTGTGCTGCAGTTAGGGCAGCGCCGGGGCGGGGGGGGGCCTGCCTGGCCCTGAAGCTGCTTGTGCCTCTCATCACTAGGACCCTCGGGTTCTTCTTCCGTGAAGCAGAGCGGGGGCTGGGAGCGGATGGGAGCGGATGTTACCAAGCCCCGATCGGTGGACCTGAGCTCGCGTGCGAAGTTTCATCCGTCCGCAGGGAAACGAGAAAGAGGGAAGTTGGGGATTTCACAAAGTCGAGTTAATTTCTTATAAGAAACCGTCTTTTGTTCTGACTTCTGTCTTCCTAACATTTTCGACGTCAAAATGTGTTATTAGGGAACACTGAAATGATTCACCGGGAGTCACAAATTCGGGATCTGGAAAAACAGGAAAGAGAGAGGTCAGGGCTGTGTCCCCAGAGTGGTTGCTGGCCGGTCCGCGGCTGGTGGATTTCTCAGCCTGAGACCCTGCCGTGGGGGCTCCAAGCCCCAGGCCAACGCCCCCGGACGGGCCCCAGACGCCGCGGCGGGAGGGAGGGGCTGGGGCCCCGCTGGCGGTGCGGCCGGATGGCAGGGGCTGCGGCAGGCGGGCCCCCGACGGGGCCGCTCAGGGGTCCCGAGCAGCAGCCCCGCTCTGAGCTGCGGTGAGGAAGGGTCCCCAGGGCTCCATGGTCGACGCTGTCTGGGGGAAGGCGCCAGACCTGGGGGAGGCGAGGGGGCAGGAGGTGAGGGGTGGCCCGGACGGGGCAGCCTTCCAGGGGGACGGTGGGTCTGCCACCCATCGGGCACCCCGTGGCTGGAGATGACTGTGCAGCCTCACGCGGGCCCCGTGTCTGCGCGCCCTCCACCCCAACACCTCCAGTAGCGGGC